>JARQTI010000896.1:161819-276849 GCA_030142655.1 Trachelus tabidus
GAGAGAGAGAGAGAGAGAGAGAGAGAGAGAGAGAGAGAGAGAGAGAGAGAGAGCGAGAGAGAGAGAGAGAGCGAGAGAGAGAGAGAGAGAGAGAATTGCGAGATTCTTGAGGATGAGCGAAAGAGAGAGAGAAAGGGGAGGGAGAATACAAATGCGAGCGTTAAACGATTTTAAATAATAAAGAAAAGATTTGATTGGCTGTCACGCGAAAAAGGTGCGTGATGATAGAAGAAGAAGAAAAAGACAAAGGAGTGATCTTAATCGGGATAATTAATTTAACGTGTTTAATTAATGAGTTCTCGAAATCGGATGCTGACAATATAGTGGGTTTTGTAGTAGGAATACCTTATCGAAATTTTTTATTAAAATCGTAACGAACAAACAAATCGTGAGATACGTGCGCGACGATAGCGAATGACAAAACGGCAAACAAGAACCAGACAATTAACGCGCACGAATCCTTAATTACGCGTTATAGGTAATATCTGAAATTATTAAGGGACCGTGTGAGCCCTAATCGTGCGATTGGACAATTAATTGAAGTTATGGCTATGTTTTTTTTCTTTCTTTTCTCCCGTGCGACGCATTCTAACGAACGTTCGCCTGTAAGTCGCGTGAAAGAGTCTTAACGAGCGTCCCACGTTATTGCGCGTAAGAACCTGGACTCATTATTATATGGGTAAACAGTTTCCATTTTGGCGATAAGCAATAGCATTTTATCAATAAACAAGCACGTTATCGTACACACGTGGTTCGGCTCTTTTCTTTTTCTTCTCTCTTTTTCGTTTGATACTCTTCGTTTGTGCCGTGCCTGACGGGAAAGACGAGAGTTGACGACGAACCGGGCATAAATCATGAATATAGAGAAAGCAGAAGTAGGGAAAGGAGCGTTGTTATTTAATTAATATTAATTTTTAATTAATATACATATATATATACACACACGAGAGGATTAAACGAGGTGAAATCTAAAGAGAATTATACGAGTACGGATTATATGTAAAATTAATTACATTATTGGTAACGTGTAATTAGTGGGCGCTCTCTTGGACTTTTACACTAGCCATGGATATACATATATTCAGGAATGTCCAAATTGAGAGTGATCGTTGGGCTTTGATTAATGTCAAAGGAGCACCGATTGATTTGTGTAAAGAATGTCGACAGAATCATGAGTGATCTCTTCTCGGAACTGGCTCATCGTAATTGAGAATAGACCTGTAAACGTTATAAAGGCGGCCCACATTGACTTCACTGGCAACACAAATACACTTACAGTACGATTCTCGATTATGGCAACATCTATTCCTCGCCAGTCCAAGTTTACCGGTCGACGACTCCGTTACTCGTGGGTAGGGAATCCGGCTTCAGGGGCGTAACATCGAAGGCTCAGTACTCTTTGTACGGGTACAACTGTTCGTGCCGCTTGTTACGGACCTGTCGAGCGCAAGAGGAGGGTCGCGCAGATTACAGAAGGCCTGAGCTTGCGTTCTTTAGATTTTCGCCATTGCAGTGCACTGGCGGTCCCAACCAGTCCCAATTCGTTGCCAGAATCGTGAATCCCGACTGCTGTATCGATATCACCATGCATTAACGCGAGCGATAATAATGTAATAAAACTATTGAATTTAATGTATCGAGAATATTATGTATATTATGTGATGCATATATATATATAATATATAAATATCATGTATATATTATATATACTAGCATGTAATGCAAACTACACTATTTGTCGCGCAGAGTATTTCGGATTGAGTTATATATACTTGCTATAACAATACTATATATATATTATATTGTTGCTTAAAGTTACATTCCATCGACTGTACATACCTATGACATGACATTCATTGTTGTTTAACAATTTATGTTTTAAATCAAAATGATATTCTTGATTGCTTATTATTATACAAATAATTCTTACTAGTCTAATGATTCTTCGCATCAACTACATGATACTCTCTTGTTCTCATCGAAGAGATGGACTTTACCTCATCGGTGCATGTTCATTGGTCTTAATGGGTCTTCGCAGACTGCAATTGCAATGTGACAAAATTATGTACATTCAAAGTGTCATCGGATGGATTTAAGCTTTGTCTGATTTTGACTAATCAATGAAAGTAATGGATGCTATATGCTTGTGCGCAATTTATGATGCATCACTTATATTTTGTATGTCCAGTACAGAGAGGCAAGAGGAGGAAAACATGAGGGAAATTAAATATCTGTATAAACGAAATCCGACAGTCTCTGCGCGTTGATGCACAGTGAAAGATTTATTGTAAGTAACGTTTTCCTGATCGCAAGTAATAATGTTTTTAAATTTACATCAAGCATTTTGCCAAAGCAAATGATGATATGGATGGTGCGAAAGAGTCCAAGTGTTATATGAAATTTATGGAGCCATCCTGGGTACGAGGATGTACTGGCAGAATATTGTGAGAGTGAATGGATGAACAAAGATAATATAAAAGATAACGTTGTAAAAGTGCTTCTCCTCAAGATGCTCGGGTAACATAATCACCATGAATTATTCTGTATATTTACTTGTACGAATCGATTATTATTATTATTATTATCATCTCTGTTGTTATTATTATCTTCATGATCATTATCGTCATCGTTACAATATTATTACTATTGTCATATTATTATTATTATTACAATAATTGTATTATTATAACACTAGGGGGGACTTATTAAACGAAGTTGACTCTGCTTTAGTCTTTATTTATTTTGTTATTTATCTTTTGACGCTTCGTTCGATGAAAGTAAGCTTCACGATTAGCGCTGATTACAGAATTGATTGAAAAATGTCGTCTGGATGCAATTACGTTTTTTGAATAATCGCCCTGAGAATTTAATTCGCCGATCCATCGGACAGGTTACTCGAGATCTAGAATTTATTTTATTTTTATAGGATGTAGGGAATTCTGTGATTTTTTTCTCTAGGTCTTTTTATACCGACAGAACTTTCTACTTTGTCTTCATCTCGTATATAAGTTAACCAAGTCCTGTGCTTTGGCTGTTTAAGAGTCCTCGGACCTCCCACACTCAGCTAATGAAATTTTTCGAAACAGACGCTCGGTTATTTAACAAAAATTATCTGAATGCGATTATTACGTACGAGGAATCTTTTTACTACTTGTTCTTAAGTTTTCTTATTGAATTGGTGGAGGTCAAATGTTAGGGCTAATATCAGATACAAAATAGGTCGAAGTGTACAGCGACGGTGTTCGAGATTCTTCGGCGACGGCAGTCTGCTTCCTGGTATGGGAGGCTGTGGAAGTCCTTGAAAACCTCTGGTCCGCGACCAAGTGGCTTCTGTTGCTGGATGACCTGGAGGCGCTGAAGAAACTCCGACCGGGCACTTTCCTATCTCATCAAAGATTGACATGGCTGTACCAAAGTCATCAAAAGCTCCTCTTATACCATGAACTCGTAGACGGTTCATCTCCACCTGTCAGATATTCTGAGCGTGGCAAATTACGTAAACAGGAAAAAAATCATTATTTTACTATTATTACTATTGTCATATTATTATTACAATATTTGTATTATTATAACACTGGGGGGGGGGGGGGAGACTTACTAAACAAAGTTGACTCCGCTTAAGCCTTTTTTACTTTCTAAGTGATCTATCAGTGATTAGACAATTGATTGAACAGTGCCGTATCGCATTACTTGTATTTGTTGCACTGACAAAATACAATGTATATTTACAAGGGTAATTGCCGTCAATCCTGGATATCAGTATGCAGTTACGTTTCTTGATTAATAACTGTAAATTCAGAGTTTTCTTCGCGTTGTGTTCCGAGTCTCCATTGATTCCTTTTTCGTAGCTCGATCCGATCCTAGCGGTTCAGGCTCTTCCGCACTCAGCGCGTAGACCGTAGATCATATTAATCGTCCTACGAATTTAATTCGCGGTGGTGCTGAATATGTTACTGATTTCCGGTACTCTTTCACCTGCTGAAGTTTCCGAGGATCGTGCCTCGTCAACTTCCTTGTGATGCTCGGGGACCGGATGTGGTCCAGGAGTACTAAGGTCTTTGGCCTTGTCTTGAACCTCTTTGAAGGACGCTTTGATGTTATCCAGTGCCGTACCCAGGCCGGATTTTATTTGATTGAACTCCTGGGTTACCAGCGAGAGACGTCCCAGGAGGTAATTTAAATTCTCGTCCACTTCCCTCATGCGTTTTGTTATTTCGCTGACCTTCAATCACATTGATTGTTAGGTGGTTCGCTGTGGAATCCACTTAATTTTTATTACCTTGCTCTCCATGCTGCCCATCGTCGTTGTTGTACCGTTTACGTAAGCCTCGTTTTGCTCGTGCAACTTTTCCAGCGCTTTGGCACTTTCCATCATCTGCTGATACATCACGTTTATCTGCCTCCAGACCTAGAATTATTTTTTCGTTTGTTTAACATACTAGATTACATTAACTCGATTGTATTAAGATTTACCTGATTCATCTCTTGCTCCATCTTGGAGGTTAGATTCGCCAGTGCACCTTTTTGATTGTTTATTATGTCGTTAGAGATACCGTCGAACCTTTCAGTTAACGTAGTATTCAGACTGATACCCTGAGCCTTCACCAGGTCACCGACCTCCAACAATATCTGATGCACACCGTATTCTACTCTCTTTCTTGTATCCAACACGTGATCGGCCATCGAAACCATAACAGACTGTCCTTTTCCCAAATCCTGTAAACCCTCGTCAACCCTATTTGCATTGTTTGCGAGATCCAATCTAGAACGGAGACAAATAAGTCTTATGAATTTGTCGGAGGGCTCTTAGTAGCCTGATGAAAGGTTTACCTCAGTGCAGAGACAGTATCTTTGACTTCCTCTTTACTTTCTGATACCTTGTTCCCAACCCCGTCTATCCCTCGCTGGATGACGTTCTCCAGGGTGTGCTTTGTCTCTTGGAGGGACATCTGACTCTCGTTGTACAGTGTCTGAACCTCTGACACTCTAAATTGAACAGTGCTCGATAAGAGGCTCTGGTCTACGGTGGAATTAAAGTGATAGGAATTCAATGTAATAATTACTTAGGCAATTCACGAATCCGTTCTGAGGCGTCCTCCAGGAGTTCCTTCACCCTGCTGAGCATCAACGTTTGCCTCTCTATCGCTGGACTCACATCCACCATTGGTTCCTTGGGACTCTCTTGAATCTTACCTAAGTTTTCTTTAACAAAGTCTAAGCCAGACTCCATGTCTCCGAGCCTAGCACCGATGTCCCTTACCTGACACGAAATTAAGTTAACGTTCACGCTCTCATTGATAAACAAATGACCTCTCACCTGAGTAAACACAGTTTGTATCTTATCTGCCTGTAGCGCCGCCTCGTCCTTAGTTCTAGTTCTCATGGTGTCTATACCGATTTCAAGGGTCGCTATCTGACCTGCCAATCTTGCTTCAGTGTCGTTCAACTTTCTCGTTACATCCATTGACACCTTCTCCATTGTCGTTGACGGAGCTACTTCCGGTCTATAATTCACTTCCGCCACCTTGTTCTCAATATTTGTCAACCACCCTTCCAATCTGCTCTCTAAATTCTCAAGAGCGTCAGTCGTCTTTTGCATCTGTATCCGCTCTCTCTCGTCTCTCTGATAACGACAAGAAGACTCGGTGGAGCAATGATTTCTTTATAAATCAATGATCCAAGACTCGGACCGTACCTGTGTAATCAAACGCTCGATTCCTGATATACGCTCGTCCATCTGAATCAAGTGTGTCTTCAATCCATCGACTGTAGAGACTCTTTTGGTCAACAAAGATATGGTCTTCTTCATTTGCTCCCCCAGGGCTCGTTCTCTAGCTTCGTGTCTCTCCAGCTTTTCAGTATTATCGCGCATCATGTGCACCAGGCTTAGCATCGCATCCTTGATATCATTATGACTATATTTGACATCGATAGATTTCCATTAAAGTAAAATTACAATATTTAATGCGAAAAACGCTTTAGGCTTTGCGTCTCAGATAGCACATGATATTCTCAAAGTATTCCAATTTCATCCTCGACGTTCGAAATATCGAGCATTCATCTGAACTGGACGTAACAATGTTATCTGCATATGCTCCAAATGTATTTTAACAAATTTCGTACGTTCGCGGTACGCACGCACGTCCTGTTTGCGAATTCTCGGAACATCCTAAGAATATCATTTTGCTATCTCGACGGGTCAAAAGTTTACTTACGTGATTTCTCGAGAATTACAGGGACTCGCGTAAAGGCAAAGTAACATCAAACCAACCGTTGGCAGCCACATTGTGATTCCTGATCACTTTTCTTTTCCGCTTCTTCCTTTTTCTTTTAAATGACAACCTGTACCATAATTAATTATCGTTAATTTGTATCACCAACGTATTCAATTGTTGCTGCAAAGTTTTTGAAAGTCGGGGCAGATCACTCTTACAATTACACTGTTGTCGGTACGATTTGATAGTGTCAAATGCCTTTCAACGAATATTCAATTCAATAACCAAGCAGAGGAGATAATCAGTGCTGGGGTCGACGACGATGACCCTAACCTAACTGGCATGAACGATCGTCATTAACGAGAGTTGTCGTTACTCCAAGTCATTTGGTTACCGATGCAATGGCATATCGATCAATCGTGTGTTTCGTTCGATTGATTATCAACCAAGAGATTCTTGAAATTGAAGTCATTCAAAAATTAACACGAGCCAATGGCGACCTTATTCCATAATACAGTTGCATCCATGAAACTTCGTTATTCCTATATTCTACTCATACAGAAAATTCTTCACTGCACTTCTTTACTCTTGGCTTTAGACTTTATGTTTCTCAGTACAGGCCATGTGGTCCAATTCTAGAGCCATCTGTTTCTTGCAAGTAGATCCTAGCATCCCTTATGTACGGTACAGCTGATGCAGCCTCGACACGTGATGCCTCTTCTACCTGAGACATCCTATACTAATATATTTGTTTTCAAGATTTTCTCTCTTACCGATGTTGTGATGATTTCTAACTGCGCAGTGTAATTCCGAACATTGTTGATAATTATAATGAAAGTATAATAAGATGATCTATGTATATGTTTGTGTATATATATCTTGAGTAGAAAAAAAGAATGAAACTCTGGACATATGCTGCATCCTAATATACATCTGAGCTAATTGAAATAGAATATGACGCATATAAGAGGCAAAACCAAAGAGGTCATCAAAGTGCAAGTCGAATGTACAGCTGATCCACTGTGTGCGTGTATCGTTTTAACTTCTTGTAATTCCTTTTTTGACACCAAACAAGTAAATCCTGGTTTATGCGTATGAATATGCAGACTCCAACGTGGGCTCGAGCGAGTACAGGAGTCGTTGCCTTTTTCTTATGATTTAGATGACGGATCCATTGATCAAGAAGTTTTTTGGTGGGAGACAAAGGATTCCTTGTTGGGAAGCGGCGCCAAGGACTGAAGCGAATACCTTTAATGAAAATCTTGACGTAGCCTTGAAAAATGGAGGATAAAAATTAATTGAAAGAATCATTCTTTTGGATTAATTGAAAAAGACAAAATTGTGTACTGGTCTCTGCAGAAAGTTCGGGCATTGAAATCTCCTGCTTGAGGTTTATAATTAGTCAGGAATAATATAGCCGTGCATTGGTGTCTCTTTGAAGTAGTGTGTATCTCTGAAATAAGTTCTTTGGGTCTCTTCTGTGACACACATGGTGCCAGCTGTCAAAAGCGAACATTTTTTTCTCCCCTTTCTTCAGGCTCTAACGAGGTGCACGTCTCCAGCCTTGGGATCGTTTTGAAATTCTTCGAGAGAATTCTATTTCAACTCTTTAATGGATCTAACTGCTTCTAATGCATCGGCAAGAGCAGCAATTATCTAAACAGCATCGCGTGCAGGTTCGAAAGTGAAGTTTATTGAACCGATACACCACGAGCTGGGATACGTTTTGTATAAGTGGCTGCCTATTGGCTTTCGTTGCACAGCATCTGCATTGTGGCTGGCATTATAACTATAAATAGAACTTGTCATTAAGATCCTAGTGCCACTCACTTCAAAGAATTTACTTCTGTGTAGAATAAGACACGCTTGTGTACACTGCTACTGGGTAAAAATTCCATTTATTATACTTGCTGTGATTAGTACACGAAGTATATTATTTATCCTTACTCCAAGGATATCAGTACTTTTGCCTAATGTTTGTTCATTGTTCCAATAAACAGATATTGGGATTTAATACACTTCCTCCTGTAGCTCTCGTCAGTTAGAAATAGCGCTGTTAAGGATTTTAAGTTTGAAGAGATAGTTGAGAATGAAGACTCTTAACGGTTCTGTATGACTTTCTTATTCAAAATCCAGTCCGTTATCTTTATTGTTTCTTTTCTCGCTTTGCTATGCGATTCTTATGAAAGTTCATTAATCATGTTCTAGTACAATTATTGGTTTTACTCTGTGTCATAATTTTTATGATGTCATTACAATTCGGCGCTCCTTAATTGTCAATGTAACGATCCGAAGGACGTTCAAAAAAGTCGCGCTTCTGGATAACAATTAGATGCGATAAGAATTGGGCACGGATTTTAAAATGTTACAGAGTCACATATACTCCTCTCTTCAGAGATATTATTGTACTCACCTAAAGGCTGTACTTGGGCTGCTTAGTTCTTTGTGCTCCGGATGCAGGTCGCTATGCGTATACGTCTCGTTGGGTTGCTCTCTGTACGAAGAACTGAATGCAGTACCATTAGGTAACTCCTGATTTGGTCTTTTAAAAAAGTCTACGCAAGACACCATTATTTTAGCGTCACCAAACGACAAATATACAAACTAAAATAGAAGAGGCACCTCTAGTTCGATTTTTAATCTATGGCCTTTGCGCACGTTCATTTTCAAAAAATTGTACATTCAAGCGATACGTCGTGACACACTTACTCATGGTTTTGTTTAATGTTGGACAATTATTATCTAAAGATTAATTAGACTACTTATGGAATATAATATAAATATTCTTTACAGTCGTTTAGTTTAGAATGAACTCTTGCAACTTTATGTTTGATTCGCAAGTGGAGCTGTCGTAGCGACAGCTCGTAGATTCGAGCATTCTATTGGCTGTTGCTCAATTGGCAGTTTTCAGGAGCCAATAGGAAGTTTAGTTTTAATTATTATTATCCCTTCTCTTTCTAGACTTTACTCGAGCTGCATCCGGTTGTTACCATATCCTTTAATCAGTGGATCATGGCCGCTCGCGTGGCTCTTCGGGCTATTGAGTTCTTTGAGTTTTGTGTAATCATTGAATAATTGCTTGTCGTTATTATTAATAAAATGTACAGACTTCTTAAGTTGCGTGGTGCATCGTTTCACTATACTTATACAACGTCCGTGCACGCCAACGTACAACAGTCCAGCCATGTATGCTCTTTCTGCAAGTTTACTCACAGAAAAACGCCGACACGTAAGTTTTGTTACTTGTTTTTGAGCGGTTTTGTTTGCTTATGTATGTAAAATAATTTTAGTATTATTATTGAACTCATGTAATCGTATCTCTTACTTAGTTCAATGTTTATTTAATTTAATTATTACTTGCGCGATTTATTCTTTTTCTAACTGCGCGTGTTCTATGTATTTTCGGGATCATTTTTTAATTTTAATTATATTTTTATTAAATACTTATTAGGCTACTGGGTATAGTACATTGTGGACGTGGTAATATTAGTTTTATTTTTAAACTTTACAATTTTGTCTATCAATTTGAGACAAGATTTTTTTTAATTCGTATCTTTTTTGAAAGCTACTTGAGATATTCTTGTCAGTTATATATTTGTGTTTGATTTTTCATTATTATTTTATATTAATAACTGCTTTTTAATGCTGAATCTGGTTAATATTGGATAGCTGTCAGTTTTGTGTCGACTCGACAACGATCAACTACTATAAATATGGCAATACACAATAATCCTGTGAAGAAGAAAGTGAAGAAGAGAATGAAGAAGTATGCGGAACTTTTAGAAAGTAATACTTTGTGCTTAATATCTAAAGATAGCCTTTCTGTTATATTATCAAATAAGTATTTAATATTATATTTTTATAGTTACTGACTCCACAACAAGTAATAGAAAAGCTGCCATTCAGACATTCAATGCATCGCAAATGTCGATGTTAGTTGATAGACCTGAAGTCGATTTAGATGAATTGCACAAAATAAGGAATTCTAAGAGAAATTCATCTTTTAATGCAAGTAGTAACTTATACTTTATGGTAAATATGTAATAGGCATAAATTTCAAATCTTCATGAATTTCCTGGATTCATTAAAGCTATACAATGCCATTCTGTTCATTCAGGATAAACATAAGATTAGCCAAGTGCCAGAAGTATTAACTAATGAGCATAAAAAAGAGGAAGAAGATGATTGCGTGTTGGAAGAAGATATGGAAGCGTCAGGCATTTCGGACCAAGCTCAAGTCATTAAGAATGTAGCACTTATGGAATCTTTGGAAGTAGATAGTTACGTAGATCATACGACAACAGAAGAAGCAGCGTCAGATGCAAACCCATGGTATGTTTATAGGAACAATTAAATCATCAAAGAATCCTATATAATTCAATCCATTTAATATACATTAATTGTACACAGCACAAGGAAACATAAGAACAGGTTGAAAAAGGAGCAGAACGAGTTGTTGATTAAAGAGAAAATCAGTGAGATAAATCAGAAAACGAAGGAAGAAGCTCTAAGGAGAAACTTGTGCGCTTTTATTAACGTTTGCATTAACTGTGAAATGTTATCCAGAGCGTTTGGTACATTGATGCGATACAGAAAGCAGAGATTGAACGTGTCAAACATACCACCTGTTACACAGATCTCACTTTACGAAGAGTTGATGAATATTTTTGCAAAAAGCACAAATACGGACAGAATAGTGGATATGTTGAATGCAATAGAACAGGATGATTTACCTGTCAACGAGCAAATTCTGGCAGCAGTTTTGGAATGCATAGCGCGAAAGAAGCACTCAGTTTTAGATAAAGGTGACTCGTAGTAAGATAATTCTAAGAAATTAAATAATCTGCAATACTTAATACGCTTCGTTTACCACGGCAATAAACCTGGAACCGCCACAGTGGAAAATCAAAACAAGATCTATTGCAAAATTAGAAGCTATTTAAGAGCTAATTAAGTGTCGTAATTAAAGTTTTAGACGTCCACCTCTTTTAGTCAAAACCTGTGGTTGTGCTGGCTAAAAAAAAAGTTGTAATCGCCACAACATAAACAATAAAATACTGAAAAAAAATAAAAATTAGGATTTGAGAACTAATTAACTGCTTCAAAAATATGCAACAGCCATATTTGGAACTCGCATCCATACCTAGAAACATGTTTCAACACTTGGAATTTTTTGCAGTACCTTCATGTTCACGTAGGAAGGTATCCCTCTCTTTTGATTAGAGCATGATTTTTTTTTACCAAAGGGGTGGGCTCTAAATTTAACTGCCTAAATTTAATCTTGGGAGTTTTTGTATCCCAGAATAAATTAAAACACTTTAATTTTTACGTGGGAAGGTACTTCTCTCTTGTGGCCAGAGCAGAATGGGGTTGTTCTTTGGATGAGGAGGCGAGTTCCAAATTTGATTGCTGCATCTTTTTGAAACACTGAATTAGCTCTTAATTCCACTGTTTTGTTCCACAGATTTTGACTAAAAGAGGTCAAGCTCTAAAATTTTCATTAGGGCACTTAACTAGCTCTTAAATACCTCCTAACTTTGCAATAGATTTTATTTTGATTTTCTCCACTGTGTCAGTTTCAGCTTTATTGACATCTACTTTCCCACAGAACTTCTCGAAGTGGTGAAACGTCATATGCAAAAATCGAATATCACATATGACGCCATAATGAACGAAGTAAAATTCCTAAAAGACCAGCAAGATTATGTTGTAAAGGGGATACGCTATCTAAACCCTGACTATGTGCCTAAGTATCGTCCACCAGATACAGATTACGACTCTAGTCTACTGAATAATATATCTGAACAGCCTCAAGTTAAATGTAATCCTTCAGCTGGTTTATTTACCAAGGAGGATTTACTTAACAGGCTTCAGGCACAAGTAAACGCCGAGATAACTGGACACGTGGAAATAACGAGTGTAGAAAAGCAAAGTGCAATTACAGAAGAAACATCAAAGGCTGTAAGTATTACCATTATTTTATTTCCAATTACTTTAAAACTCATATCGATAGATGACCCTGGCTTCGTATTGGGTTCGAACAGAGAAGGCAGATACAAACTTTGGAAAGCATGTGGTACGCTGCAACAAAGGAGGCATTTCTGAGAGAATTTAATTCGCTGAAGAAACGTGAGATGCAACAATCTAATTTGGTGATGTTGCATCCCTATTTACAAGTTTTGAACGCAGATGAATATATTAATGCCATCATTCGAGTTAGCAAGCAGTTAGCTCAAGGATCAGAAACTTTTAGTCCTTCGTTGTCCATGCTTTATCGTGAGTTGGGTCAAAGAATATTCATGAAGTACGAGGTAAGCTTTACGCTAAGTAATTTATATTTATTTCGTTAAAAAGCCTCGCGATCATTATAAACAATATTTTGTTAGATCATGGTCAAAAACCGTAATGGAGTCATGGACAAGACACTTAGTCTCTACTCGCAATATTGTGACTGGTATTTAACTGGGAAAGACTATCCGAATAGTCGTATAGCCTGGCAAAATTTAGAACACGCGAATCGAACTAGTGGTGTAGATCCAAACATCGCAACCGTACAATGGCCAGTTAATATTTTGAGCGAAGTCGGAAGGTTCTTGTACAGTATTATTCTTAAGGATTTAAAATTTAACGTGAAGGGACTAAAAGCAAACGAGAAGTCACGCCATTTCCTCCCAGCATTTTATACATTGTTCAGAGTACAGGGCCGTCTTGTTAAGCACGAAGTGAGTAAAATTCATTTATCGATGAATAATCAATATATACACGTATCATCTCCAAGGATCATTCCTTTATTTACATATTTTTTATTTAACAGATCAAACCGCATCCGCTTCTCGCGAAACTTTATCGAGACTCTAAACCTGAGACTTTGACTTTCAATACGGATCTTATTCCGTCACAGTGTCCTCCGCGTCCCTGGGTTTCAACACAAAGTAGCGGTTATATATTGTCGAAAACTGCTCTTGTAAGACTTCCACACAGTGCTGTAAGTCAAGCTGCCTAATTCAATTTTAGTTTGTCTAACAATCATTTTATGACAGTACATTTTAGATACAACAAAGAGCAAGAATCGAATCTATTCCTCCGAAACAAATATATCCAGCTTTGGATAGTTTGAATCAACTCGGTAGTATACCGTGGACTGTCAACAATCCAGTACTCGACATCGCCATAGAGGTAAATATAAGCTTGCTTCTATATCTTCTTATAAAGTTCCAAAAGGGTTGTAAGGTGTTCATATATTTGTGGTCCACAGGTATTCCAAAATGGAGGTTCAGACGAGTTAAACATAGCTCGACCACCGTCCGTTCTGTCGCCTCCGCCATTGCTAAGTTCAGATGCTGACAAAGAGGAAAGAAAACGCGTACAAAAGTTAAGATTAATGTACAAACGAGAGAAGAACGAAATGTATTCTTTGTGGTGCGATACGTTGTATAGATTGTCCCTTGCTAATCACGTGAGTATTTCAGTCTCATCGGAGGATAAGATTTTATATGAATTAACTGGACTGTTTAAGAAAATTTTTATTAGTTCAGGGGAGATATATTTTGGCTGCCACATAACATGGACTTCAGAGGACGTGTCTATCCTATGCCACCTCATTTAAATCACTTAGGATCTGATCTAGCTCGATCACTACTTGTATTCGCTGAAGGAAAACCCTTAGGTCCGAATGGACTCGATTGGCTAAAGATCCATACGATCAATTTGACAGGATTTAAAAAACGATCTCCTATCGCAGAGCGTCTTAGATACGCCAATGAAATCTTAGATGATATTTTGGACAGCGCCAACAATCCTCTCACCGTAAGTCTTTGCCGTTTGAAACAGATGAATACGAACTGGTGAACAGATTCGAGCCTAAATATTTTCTTTCGCATATTTCGCATTTTTAGGGAAACAAGTGGTGGACCACTTCGGACGAGCCATGGCAAACGCTGGCTGCTTGCAAGGAAATCGCTGAAGCTTTAAAAAGTGAAGATCCTGCTCAATACTTGAGCAGATTTCCTATCCACCAGGACGGAAGCTGCAACGGCCTTCAGCATTACGCTGCTCTTGGCAGAGATCAAATCGGTGCCCAGAGTGTAAATCTGTGCCCCGCCGACACACCTCAGGATGTCTACAGTACCGTGGCCGCTATGGTAACTGTCTTTTCATTTTCTATTACCTCAATTGCAGAAGCTGGATATTTTACAATTGCAATATCATAGGTCGACGATATAAGAAGGAGGGAGGCTAGTCAGGGTCTGGAGATAGCACAAGTGTTGGAAGGCTTTATCAGAAGGAAGGTCGTCAAACAAACAGTAATGACGACTGTTTACGGCGTCACCAGATTCGGTGCCAGACTTCAAATTGCAAGGCAATTGAAGGGTAATAGTGTCTGCTGACAGTACATACCGTTTATAAGTTTAGCTTGGATACCGTCTTATCTGGCAAATCTTATCTTTTTACAGACATAGAAGATTTTCCGCAAGAGCACGTATGGGAGGCGAGCTTGTATTTGGTCAATAAAACTTTCGACAGTTTACGAACAATGTTCAAGAGTGCACGAGAGATACAAGATTGGTTAACCGAATGCGCTCGTCTTGTTTCTCAACTAACCGGACAATACGTCGAGTGGGTCACGCCATTGGGATTGCCTGTGCTACAGCATTACAGTAAAACTCACAATCGTTTGGCTTCGATCAAGATTCATCAGCTGCTGTCCATGGAAACGAACGAGTGGGTTTTTCAATCGGGGAAAGAGTTTTCGTTCAGTTATAAAATCCCGGATGTTCCCGCGGAGCAAAATCCCTACTGTAGTTGGATAATCCTTATTGTTCTGTGATTGCAGGAAACCTAATACACTGAAGCAGAAGAACGCGTTCCCACCTAACTTTATTCACTCCTTGGACTCGACTCATATGATGCTGACGAGCTTATATTGCGAACGCGCTGGGATCACGTTTGTTTCTGTGCACGATTGTTTCTGGACACACGCCTGCGATGTGGAAATCATGAACAGAGTATGTATCATTACACTTGACTGATGACTTTCTATATCATTGGTACTCTTTATTATTTCTTATTATGCCTGTTCCACTGTTGCAGATATGCAGGGAACAATTCGTTGCGCTTCACTCGCAACCAATTTTGCAGAACCTCTCGAAGTTTATGCTACAGAAATATGCATATAGGGCGGAGTACGTTTTCTCATTGTGATACAATTCACATATCTTGTATGTTTGCTTTTGTCGCTAATATGTTATTTATTCATACATTATTTCCAGGCAGATGGATCAGACATCACCGTTGTCGAATAAATCGAAAATGAGGCTGAATTTTACTTTGGGGGATGTGCCGACGACTGGTGACTTTGATCTCAATAGCGTCTTGGAGTCTGTTTACTTCTTCAGTTGAAGCACCGGGATCGCGTGGCGTTAGGAGATCGTGCAGTAGTTATTAGGGTAAACGAACTGTTATAAGTTCTACAATCTTATTTGACGGGCGAGTATAAAATTGTAGGGTAAAGAGATCGCAGTCACTATCTTCAAAATTTCATCAAATTTGACTTTGTACGTTGCGCTTATAAGAAAAGTATGATTAGTTTTGGAATCATGAAGAAAAGTTTAAATAAAAAAACCGATTACATTTTAAAGGAAAGCGTTTATCATCGATCGTGTTAATATCGTCTAAACGTTTCTAAGAATAAAGGTTATAAAACAAAATGTAATTTTTATTCATTCTGAGTTAAGCTGCCGAATGGTTTGGCACAGTCTGAGCGAGAAATAAAAAGATAACTGGATAGTGTTTCTCCCAAATGAAAGATACAAGTACAGTCATAAGTTCCGCACTCTTAATTAGAACATATCTGAACAAGGGTTAGATCTTTAATTAATTAAATCAGTGCGATTAGATATTAATATTTAAAAATCAGAAATCGTGGGTAAGAATAGAAGTACTGGAGTTGCCGAAACGTGTGTGCGCGCAAGTTCGTCGCGCTGGACTCGGTGAGTGGGAGGAAACCGGGTAGTGGGGGGAGCACTTAAGGACAGTGCCCGGACTCGCAGCACTCATTCTTCCTCGAGCCGGTTTCCTGCACTGGTGCCTCTTGGAAGCACCCCTCTTATCTATTTCCAACCTTCTTCCTTTTCTATAATTATTTCTTCTTTGCTTCCTTATTTCTTTATCTTTCATTCATTATTATCTCTATTTCCTACTGTTCTGCTTCTTTATTTCTGTCTTCTCGTTTGACTCTGTGCCCTCTCACTTTCCACTGTGCGTGCCTTTCTTGTCCTATTTCCTTGGTCGGCTCGAGCACATTCATTCGTGTAGTCAGGTAAGGGTAGTCACCCTGTTAAAATAGCTACACGAATAGACCATGGTGTTCAGGGTCGCCCTTCCGCTCCATCCGCTGAGCTTGCTCAGTGGGTCGAGCAGGAGAAAAATACTGTCGTGATCGTCCATGATTTGGCTGATCTTCACATTGAAGCTCGTGAAGCTGTGCCTGCATCTTTTATACGAACTTTTGGTGTGGTTGGAGAAGCGGAAATGGAATCTGCTAAAAGTGGAAGAATATCAGTGCTTCCCTTATCCAGGAGGTTACCGGTGTCATACGTACACTGGGAATTCCACTGGAGATTTTACTTTTCGACTGTGAGATATACTTTTTTTTACTCGTTTAATGAAATTTAAATGCAAACAGAAGGTGCGTGTCGGTTAAAACTTTGTGAATGTTAGGTTTAGTGTGCAGATTGAGGACAGCTGATATTAATTTTATTATCAATGCGAACGAACGTGCAAAAGACTTTCGTGAGTTTTTACAATTTTATCTGATAGGCGAGTATAAAATTATACGAGAGACAGATCACAGTCACTGGGTTCAAAGGCTTATCGACTTTATTGAAATCACGAAAAGGAAAGTTTAAGTGAGAAGGTCAATTACATTTTAAATTCTTCCTCGTAATGTCGACCGTGTTAATCTCATTTCAACGTTTTTCAGTCAAAAGATTATCGGAGAAACAAAATTTTGTATCCATTCTGACGTAAGTTGACGGGCGGTTCGATAAAGTTTGAGCGAAAAAGTAAAATAAATAATTGCGTTGAATCTCTCGTTGTGTAGGCTGATTTTAGAGAGCAATATTAAAAAGTTCCTATGGGCGAGTTCTCTGACATAAATAATTCAAGTACAATAACGTGTCCTGCGTCCTTTAAGCCAGAACAAATCTGCCAGGAAGGACCAGTATATTTATTTATTGCTTAAGTTTTAACATCCTTCGGTTTTTCCTTCTATTAAATATCAATATTCGAAGCTCAGTAAAATCAACAAGTCCACCCAAAGTTCTTCTTTACTTCTCAAGCATTCAAATGTTTTAGAATGCAAAAATCCTCTCTAACATTATTCATATGGAAAGTCACTTCCACCCAGCGAATTATGTATTTGCAGAAATGCAATCATCGTCATTAAGACGTTTACACGTTGGCATAGGCGGCACTTCGCAAACGCATCTCACACATTCTGAATCGTAGCCTGTATTTTGATTAAGCTCGTCCCCGATGTTCATGGTCAGGTTGCCAAACTTGCAGATCAGATCTTATAGAAAAAAAGAAAAGTAAATCAACTCAATTGCTTATAACATTCGACTGCTTTAACCCTTGCACTGTCACGGCCGATCGACATACACGCTTCTAAAAATAGATACATCGGCCTGTGGCAATAAAAGTGTCAATCAAGTAGAACAAATGTAATTTACCTTCTCCACCAGAAGAGTTTCCTCCAGAGACCGTGGGTCCATTTGGATTTGGTATTACAGCATCGTTCGCGTTTTCTAAAGTACAAAAGCATCATAGACAAGAATTATGGACAGTCGATTGATTTATTATCTTTTGAGGAAGACTTACGGCGGCGCCAAGATGAACTACAGTTGGTAGCAGGATTTTCATCCCAGTTGTATATTAGGGCATATTTATTGTCAATGTCTTCACGATGATTGAAATTTGGAGTGCACATGACGTTCGGTGTTACGCAGACTGGTTCAATTTTACCACCTGAACAATCAGAGTTGGAAAATTCAACAAATATTTAACAAGGTGATCCACAACAGCTTCGGATATTAATGAGTTCGCCTTGCAATTAAAAATACCTGTATCGTCTTCGCGACACATGCACAATTTCTCTGGCTCGTTCAATGGTCTGAACGATTCCCCCACCATGTGCGTAATCCCTTCCATAACGCACCGTGGAATCTCTGTTTCGTTTTCAGCTAAAATAAAAGAAAAGCCATAGCGTGTATTTCATTTCAAGTAATAACAGATGCCTTTCCGATATGTAATACATTCAAGTTAGCGGATGATCTGTTACTTACGACAAGTTCTTATTTCTGGATCGAATTCATGCAAGACTCTTTTCATCCAACAAACTCTGTCATCGAAAGGACGGTAAGAATTGTACACACGTGCGCACCAGAATCCTGTTCTATAAATTAATTTCGATTAATCATTTATGATTAACAAATTGTTCAGTCGATTATTTCTTACTTACGAATTTCCTCCACCTGCACAGATACATTCATGGTCAAATGAATTCATATCTTCAAGACTTGCATATTCTCCAAATTCATAGCTCCTGTTCCTAACGTAACACTTGTTTAGTGATCTAGCATCTAGATGGCCACAGTTGTATTTGTAGGCACAGCAGTCTCCTTGGTTTCTGTACACAGGAGTGCATCCCATGTCATGGTAGTACGCCAGTGGTCCTGGACACTCTACCTGAGAACAATCTTCAATTTCCTTCTGTGAGACTAGCTTTATTTCAAGACGTCTTCACGTTAGGTGAGATTATTAATTAATTTTGCTATTGTACTGCTAATCAATTAACTAATGACTCACTCTGTTTAGTCTCCTCAGCCGAAGCGAAGAAAAAGAAATAGAAAAAAACTTGGAGCAGGAGGAAAGTTCTGCCACGTCCGTCCATGATTTGGCTGATGTTCACATTGAAGCTCCGGAAGCTGTGCCTGCATCCTTTATACGAACTTTTAGTGTGGTTCGAGAAGTGGGAATGGAATCTGCTAAAAGTGGAAAGATATCAGTGCTTCTCTTATCCAGGAGGTGATCGATGTCATTGGGATCCCACTGGAGGCTTTAAGACTTTGCGTTTTGACTATGTGATATATTTTCGTTTTACTCGTCTAATGAAATGTTAATGCAAACAGTAAATGGGCATCGGTTACAACTTTGCGAATCTTAGACTTAGTGTGCAGATTGAGGACAGTTGATATTAATTTTATTGTCAGTACCAAACAACGTGTTGACGGGTTTAGTAAATTTTTACAATTTTATCTAAGAAGCGGGTCTAAAATTCTACGAGAAAGAGATCCCAGTCACTGTGTTCGAAGGTTTATCCACTATTTTCGAATCATGAAAAGGGACTTTTAAGTAAAAAATTCAATTACATTTTAAAGTCATGCGCGTAGTGTCGATCATGCTAATCTCGTCTAACCGTTTTTCAGTCTAGAGGTTATCGAAAAAAAAAAAGTAAATTTTGTATCCGTCCTGACATAAGCTGACGGGCGATTCGATAAGGTTTGACCGGAAAAAAATAAAGAATTGCATTAAATCTCCCATTCGGTAGCGTGATTATTAGCGAGCAAAATGAAAAAAAGTTCCGGTGGACGGCTTCTTTCAAATAAAACATTCAAATACAATCACGAGTCCTGCGGCCCTTAAGTCAGAACAAATCTGCCAGGTGGAGCCAGTACATTTATACATTGCTTATTTTTTAATAGTCTTCGGTTTTCGGATTCTAATATATGTCGATATTCGTAGCTCAGTAAAGTACTTGGAGCAGGAGGGAAGTTCTCCCGTGTCCGCCCATCCAATGCGAAAATAACGAGTGTAGAAAAACAAAGTGCAATCACAGAAGAAGTATCAAAGGCTGCAAGTATTACAGCTCACAGGTTCTTTAATCGGAGAAAGATTTTATTTTAATTCAATCGTAAAGTCCCGGAAGTTCCCGTGAAGGAAAACCCCCAGGATACTTGGATAATCCTTATTATTCTGTGATTGCAGGTGACCCAGTACATTGAAGCAAACCCCGTTTGCTGCTGACGAGTTTATATTGCGATCGTGCTGGGATCACGTTTGTTTCTGTACACGATTATTTCTAGACACACCGCTGCGATGTGGAAATCATGAACACAGCATGTATTATTACACTTTGATGATGATGTTCTATATCATTGGCACTTTTTATTATTTCCTATTACGCCTGTTCTCTTATTACAGATATGCAGGGAACAATTCGTTGCGCTGAATTTTACTTTGGGGGATGTGCCGACGACTGGTGACTTTGATCTCAATAGCGTCTTGGAGTCTGTTTACTTCTTCAGTTGAAGCACCGGGATCGCGTGGCGTTAGAAGATCGTGCAGTAGTTATTAGGGTAAACGAACTGTTGTAAGTTCTACAATCTTATTTACGGGCGAGTATAAAATTGTAGGGTAAAGAGATCGCAGTCACTATTTTCAAAATTTCATCAAATTTGACTTTGAACGTTACGCTTATAATAAAAGTATGAATAGTTTTGAAATCGTGAAGAAAAGTTTAAATAAAAAAGCTGATTACATTTTAATGTGAATCGTTTATCATCGGCCGTGTTAATATCGTCTAAAAGTTTCTAAGATTAAAGGTTATAAAGCAAAATGTAATTTTTTATTCATCATCAGCTAAGCTGCCGAATGGTTTGGTACAGTCTGGGTGAGAAATAAAAACATAACTGGATGGTGGTTCTCCAAACTGAAAGATTCAAGTGCATTCAAGTTTCGACGATACGATTTTCAGATTACATTCGAAATCATTTTATCGTGCAAAGGTCAGCACTTGTTTCAGACAAGGTCGGTTGATGTTTCGCACGTTTTCAAGGCCAACGTTTGGGCCATGCGAGACTTCGTCACATCCTGACTGAACATATCGGCGGATAACGAGTTATCACGCGAAACGCTCGATAAAGAAAAAGGTGAATCTTGTCACGCGTGTTAATTCAAGGTCAGTTTCAGATCCTGACACTTCCTTAGTACAGAGACGCACAATGATAACGATAACACCAGTAACAGATAATACATATCTTCAATGCTTTTATTTTATTATTCTTCACTTTATACAACATCCCAACCACGATCTTGGCTTATAAGTATTAATATTACTAGATTAGTTAATGCGGCTGTTTCGAGTTCCTCTTCAGCTCCCCAATGTCATATAAAATGTAGGTATTCTCAATCACATATTTTTCAAGAGTCAATTTCTAACAAGAATGAACACAATTAATATTCAGCTTTGCAGGTTGGTGTGGGTGGCACTTCACAAGTGCAGTTCACGGTGCGTATACTAAAAAAGTTATACGGACTAAGTTGATCCCCGATATTCATTGTCAAGTTGCCGACTTTGCAGGTCAGATCTTCTAGAGAAAAAAAAGAAATTACTCAAATTGCCAGGGATAACCAACTGCCTTGACCTAGCAGAACAAATGACACTTACCATTTTCCCCGGAATGACTTTCTTTAGGGGATGCGGATTTATTAGGATTTGGTATTACAGTATCGTTCGCCATTTCTAAAATACAAAAGCATTACACACGATACCGATTGACACTTTACTCCTCTATTATCTTATTGAGGAACACTTACGACGGCGCAAAATGAGAGGACAACTGGTAGTAACATTTTTACGCAAGCCGTATACTGGGGCATGTTTATTGGCAATGGCTTTACTATTAAACATAAATGGAAGGCACTTGGTACTCGGTGTTACGCAGAATGGTTCAATATTATCACCTGAATAATAAGAGTCGGAAAATTCAGCAAATATATAATAACGTAATCCGAAATAACTGCAGATCTTAACGAGTTCGCCTTGCAATCATAAATACCCGTATTGCCTTCCTGACAGATGCACAATTTCCATGGCTCATCCCATGGAATGAACAGTTGTCCGCCCCTCAACAGAACCTCATGATAAACGCACCGTGGAACCTCCGATTCGTTTTTAGCTAAAATATAATAAAAGCCTTTATTAACAGACGCCTCTGTGATATGAAAATAATATGATAATATATTCAAGTAAGCAGATGAAATATTACTTACGACATGTTATTGTTCCTGGACCACATTCATGAATGTTACGTTTCAGGTAACAATTGGAGTTAATGCGGGGACGATACTCATAGGGGGTGTAGTAGCACCACAATCCTGTTCTACAAAATAATTTCAATTAATCATTTATGATTATTAAATTGTTCAAACAATTATTTCTTACTTACGAGTTTCTTAAACTTGCACAGACACATTTAACGTAACATGAATATGCATCTTCATGATTTACAAATTCTCCAATTTCATAGCTCCTGCCCTTAACGTAACACTTATTCAGGGATTTAGCATCCAGATGGTCGCAGTTGTATTTGTAGGCACAGCAGTCTCCTTGGTTTCTGTACACAGGAGTGCAGCCCAATTCACGGTAGTACGACAGCGGCCCTGGGCACTCTACCTGAGAACAATCTTCAATTTCTTTCTGTGAGAATTTTCATTAATTTTGCCATTGTGCCAAAATCCAACTAATCATTGACTCACTCTGCTTAGTCTCCTCAGCCGAAGCAAAGAGAAAGAAATAGAAAAAAACTTGGAGCAGGAGGAAAGTTCTGCCACGTCCGTCCATGATTTGGCTGATGTTCACATTGAAGCTCGGGAAGCTGTGCCTGCATCTTTTATACAAACTTTTAGTGTGGTTTGAAAAGTGGGGATGGAATCTGCTAAAAGTGGGAAGATATCAGTGCTTCTCTTATCCAGGAGGTGACCGATGTCATACGGATACTAGGAAGTCCACTGGAGACTTTGCTTTTCGACTGTGAGATACATTTTTCTTTTACTCGTCCAATGAAATTTGCCATCCAATGTAACAGTAGATGCGCATCGGTTAAAATTCTAGTCTAAGGTGCTAGCGAATTTCTTGAGTTTTTACAAATTCACCTGAGAGTCGAGTCTAAAATTACATGAGAATAATATCACAGTCATTATGTTCAAAGGTTTATCGATTATTTTGAAATCACGAAATAGAAGGTTTATGTAAAAAAGTGAATTACATTTGAAAGTCATGTGCAAATTGTCGACCGTGTTAATCTCATCTGACCCTTTTTCAGTCTAAAGATTATCGAAATAGAAGTAAATTTTGTACCCATCCTGACATAAGCTGGCGGGCGATTCGATAAATTTTGAGGGAAATAGGAAAAGAAACAATTGTGTTAATCTCTCTTTCGGTAGCGTGATTTTTAGCGAGCAAAATTAAAAATTCCGGAGGGCGGGTTCTCTCAAACAAATAATTCAAGTACAATGACGAGTCGTGGACCCCTTAAGCCAAAACAAATCTGCCAAGAGGGACCATATATTTATTTATTACTTTTGTTTTAATATTCTTTAGCTTTTGGCTTCTAATAATCATCAGTATTCGCAGCTTCAAAAAATGTCGCTAACAAGTCCACTCTAAGTTCTTTTTTACTTCTCAAGCTTCACATAAATAGAATTCAACAATTCTCAATAGTATATATTCAAAGTCTTTTCCTTCTAATTCCTTGCAGAAATGCAATCATTGTCATTAAGACGTTTACACGTTGGCGTAGGCGGCACTTCGCAAACGCATCTCACACATTCTGAATCGAGGCCTGTGCTTTGATTAAGCTGGTCCCCGATGTTCATGGTCAGGTTGCCATATTTGCAGGTCAGATCTTATAAAAAAAAAGAAAAGTAAATCAATCCAATTGTTAATAACGTTCAACTGCTTTAACCCTTTCACTGTCACGGCCGATCGACATACACGCTTCTAAAAATAGACATATCGGCCTTTGACAGTAAAAGTGTTAATCAAGTAAATCAAATAGAATTTACGTTTTCCACCAGAAGAGTTCTTTTTACAGGGTGCAGGTCCATTTCGATTTGGTATTACAGTATCGTTCGCATTTTCTAAAATACAGAAACATAATGCACAGCAATTATAGACATTCGATTGACGTATTATTTTTTTAGAAAAACTTACGGCATCGCCAAGATAGGCTACAGCTGGTAGCAGGATTTTGATCCGAGTCATATATTGGGGCACATTTATTGGCTATATCTTCATTATGATATAAGTCTGTACTGCATCTGGTACTCGTTGTTATGCAGAATGGTTCAATATTATCACCTGAATAATCAGAGTTGGAAAATTCAGCAAATATATAACAAGGTGAACCAAAATAACTCCAGATGATAATGAGTTCGTCTTGCAATTATAAATACCTGTGTAGCCTTCCCGACAGGAACACCTTTTCAGTGGCTCATTCTTTGGTTTGAAAATTTCTCCTGCCTTGTACGTCACACCATCCACAACGCACTCTGGGATCTTCGATCCCTTTTTAGCTGCAATAAAAGAGACATCATTACTAATTTTTCATTCCAAGGAATAAAAGACGCTTGTATCGAAGCGGTACGATAATATATTCAAATAAGGAAATCATGTATTACTAACGACAAGTTACTGGTCCTGGACAACATCGACTAACGTTCTGCTCCAGGTAACAACCCTCGCCAACAGGGGGAATAAAACAGCGCACTATGGCGCAATTGAAGCGTCCTCTGTAATTTGATATTAATTAATCCCACATGACAATTAAATTGTTCAGAATTGCAGTTCTCACGTACGAAGTAGCTCCTTTGCCACAGTAGCATCCAAGCCTACAAGGGTTGTTCTCGTCGTACCCATAAGATTCGTCAATTTCGTAGCTCCTGTACTTAATGTAACACTTGTTTGGTGATCTGGCATCTAGATGATCACAATTGTATTTGTAGGCACAACAATCTCCTTGGTTCTTGTACACAGGAGTGCATCCCACATCCTCGTAGTACGTCAGTGGTCCTTGGCACAGCACCTGAGAACAATCTTCAATTTCTTTCTGTGAGAGTTCTTTCTTTTTAACATACAGTCGCACAGGTGAGGCTTCCAATTAATTTGTTACTGCACTAATAACCAACTAATTAATGACTCACCCTGCTTTTTCTCCACAGTCGAAACGAGGACAAAGAAACAGAAAAATACTTGGAGCAGGAGGAAAGTTCTGCCGTGTCCGTCCATGATTTGGCAGATGTTCACATTGAAGCTTACAAAACTGCACCTGCAACTTTTATATGAACCTTTGCTACGAATAAAAGAGGGGATAAGTCGGAAGATGTCAGTGTCGCTCACATGCGGAGAGTAAACGGTAGAACGTTGATTCTAGGAAGCACATCGCAGAATTGCAGATGTTTTTGCTAAAATAAGAGAGAATAACATTTTGATTAAGAAAATTTATGTTTTCTCTCCTTGTGATATGAAATGCAAAGGATATATTCGCATTAGTATACAGCAGTGAATGTTATTTTTATCAGTTGCAGCTTCAGTTACATTTGATGATTTTATCTGAATGTCTGAGCAAAGTTCGAAATTGCCACTTTATCGTTAAAATGAAATTGACCGTTTTTTTTTAAATAGGTCGTCGACCAGCTATCACAGCCGTTTAATGATTTCCGTATGCTTTACAATTGAAAGTGGATATTGTCAGGAGAAACCTGTCCTTCCCCAGGCTTTATCATGATTACCTTTGTGGAAATTATTCAAGTTGCATTACCTGTGTCCGGGTGACTTAAATTGTTTATTCATTTTTTAGGGACAATGTTAAATGTAAGTGCACCATTGTGACATCAAGAAAATAAATTACTACATATACTTACATATGGAATTATGGAAGAATAAAATTCGTTCGCTTAATTATCTTCGTCATTATTAATATAGATCATTAAGAATGATTAAATAAATCCAGATCTTATCGATCTGGAACCATGATAAGTCTTAACTTGACCACATAAACGGTTGAAAAAAATTTTTTTATTCTGTTCATGATGACAGATGCTAATCCGTCTCTGCAATCGCTCTGTGGATCATCTGCAGACGATGATTTGCCTTAATTATTTTTTAACGTAATATTGACAATTTAAAAAAAACACTTCCCATTACACCGTTTTCTCAGTACCATTTGAATAAATGAATTTCTTCTCGGGTGTATCATTATTATATGAATTAATTACGTCATCAAAAAAAAACATAGTTTCTTACAAGCTTCACTGTTATGTAGTCGTTATTTACTAAAATTAAAACCTGTAATTACTTTGAGCATCTTCCTGTTCCATCATTACTGATTGCGTCACGAAAAATGTCGACTTGCGACCTGCGAATGTATTTAAAATATCATTACGTGCCAGTATAACGAGCCGACTGGACGACGTTATTATCAGTATCATTAAAGAACTGAAATTTCTCTATGAGTTTACCAATACCACCATCGAGAAGACTCATAAGTTGCATTAAATTTCTGGTGAAATCTGAAAAACGAACAGCATCGATTTACCAGGTATGTAATCATATCGAGTCTACACATTTTATCATTCCTTCTGCCACTGTCAGGTATGCGCGACTTTGTCACTGGTCTTGATGGCTTATAAGCAATGTTTTTACGTAAAACACGGCCATGAAAATAGAATTGTATTACACAATTATATAAAGATAACTCACAGCGCCAAATACAGAGAAACGATGGCCGAGTTGCTCGACGTGTTCAGTCGATAACACAGGAGGATGACTCAATATGTGACATCGAGTATCTTTTTCTTTTCCTTAGAGTTTCCTTTTCGTAAATGAGATGCGTCAGATATCATAGAGTTAAGAAGAGATTCCCGTTAGAGATTGAGTGCTGTATCAAATCTGCTGAGCCACATCAGTCTAACCAACACTGGCGGCTGACTGCTTGGGATAAATTTGGTATTTGTCGTCTGGTGGGTATTGAATCTAAACTTTCACGGGATTCCTTTATTTTACCAATGAAACTAGGAATTAAACGATTGTTAAAATCGTGGGAAAAACGCTCTAGTCTGCTTTGTTTAAACTTTTGTATCCAGTTTGAATAATTTGTGATTTTCTTGCTTCGTGACTGTAGTAGAAGTTTTGAAAAGTGGAGACATTGTCTAATGTTTGAGCTAGTTCTGCGTAACTAACTGAGTAACTGCTTTGGTAACTGTGTTGCCTTTTTAATCTACATTCAGTGGGTTATGGTGCTCTGTAATATTTTCTGTGTATTTCTTTCTTCTCTTGTTGCAGTTATCCAGGGAACAATTTGTTGCGTATCACCCGGAACCAGTTAGATATAACCTCAGGGCAGAGTAGGTGTTTTTATTGATGCAATTTATGAGATTGCGTGGAGTTAGCAGGACATCCAGTAGTTATGAAGGTAAGCGAAGTGCACTGTGTATAGGAAACTTGAAAGAAGTAATGGAAAGTATGGGCATTTCTTTCTTGTTTATGTTTTGATATTCTCTAATTTTATACAGACTGTTACGAACACGATCTTTGGCGTATAATAAATATTAATATTAGTAGCTCAGTAATGTACGATTAACAAGTCTACTTCAAGTTCTTCCTTACTAATGTATATATTTTAAGAGTTAATTTCTACCCGGCAGCTGCGTTGCAGTCACTAAGACGTCGACACGTCGGTGTAGGTGGCACCTCGCAAACGCATCTCACGCAAACCGAAGTGTAATCTGTACCTTGATTAAGCTCGTCCCCGAGATTCATGGTCAGGTTACCGAATTTGCAGGTCATATCTTTTAGAAAAAAGAAAAGAAGAACAATTGAATTGAACGATTAAATTGCCAAGGATATCCAATTGCCTTAATCTGGTAGAAGAAGTGAAATTTACCTTTTTTGCCGGGATAGTCTTCTCCAGAGGATGGAAATCCACTTGGATTCGATATTACAGTATCGTTCGCGTTTTCTGAAATAGAAAACCATTATACACAACGATTATAGACTCACTAGTGATTTATCATCTAATTGAGAAAAACTTACGACATCGCCAAGAAGGACTACAACTGGTAGCAGGATTTTGATCAGCGTAATATATTGGAATACATTTCTTGGCGATATCTTGACTGTGATACAAATCAGTACTGCACGTGGTGCTCGGCGTTATGCAGAATGGCTCAATGTTTTGACCTGGACAATCAAAGTTGGCAAAGTAAAGAAAAATATAGAGCGATTGGAAATGACTCCAGGTCTTAAAGAGTGCTCCTTGCAATTGTAAATACCTGTATAGCCTTCCTGACACGCACACCTTTTCCGTGGCTCATTCTTTGGTGTGAAGATTTCTCCATCCTTGTACGTTACACCATCCACGACGCACTTTGGAATCTCCGATTCATTTTTAGCTACGGTAAACGAAAAACCATTACTCGGTCTTCATTCCGAGTGATAACAGACGTCTTTCTGGTATCAAAATAATATGAGAATATATTCAAATAAGCAGGTAATATATTACTCACGACAAGTCAACGGTCCTGGACAACATTGACTTATGTTACGTTTCATGTAACAACCTGTGTCAATAGGACCGTGAAAGCAGTCCACGATGGCGCATACGAAACGCCCTCTGTTAATTAATTTTAATTAATCACACGTGACAATTAAATTGTTCAGACAAAAAATTCTCACTCACGAACTTGTTCCGTTCGTGCAGAAACATCCTACATTGCAAGGATTCTTATCTTCGGCCCTGAGACGTTCTCCAAATTCATAACTGTTACGCTTAACGTAACACTTATTTCGTGATCTAGCTTTTAGATGGTCACAATTGTATTTGTAGGCACAACAATCTCCTTGGTTCTTGTACATAGGAGTACATCCCACATCCTCGTAGTACGTCAGGGGTCCTGGACACTGTACCTGAGAACAATCTTCAATTTCTTTCTGTGAGACTCGTTTCACTTTAATATGCAATCACACTAGCTGAGAATGTTAATTAGTGTTGCTATTGTACTACTAATCAATTGACTAATGACTCACTCTGCTTGTTCTCCTCAGTCGAAGCGAGGACATAGAAACAGAAAAATACTTGGAGCAGAAGAGAAGTTCTGCCATGTCCGTCCATGATTTGGCTGATGTTCACATTGAAGCGAACAGAACTGCACCTGCATCTTTTATATGAATTTTTGATGCGAATAGCAGAAGAGGGGAAGAAATGGATTAAAAGTGGGAGGATATCAGTATTTCTCTTATACGGAGTATGACGGCTGTCATATAGACACTGGGAAGTCCACTGCAATATTTAAAACGATTACATTTTTATTAAGAAAAATATTTTTTCTTCTCGCCTCACGAAACCAAATGCAAACAGTAGATGCTCGTCGGTATAAAACTGTATGATAATTCTTAGGTTTAACATACAGATTGAGGGCAGTGGATAACATTTTTATCAGTCGCAACTGCAACGAGTCACTCTGTAGTTGCAGTTGCATCTGATAATTTTATCTTAAGGCCTGAACAACGTGCAAAATTCACACTTTATGGCTGCAATAAAATTAAGAGCTGCTTTCTGTTAAGTGGGTCGCCGAATGTTGAATCCAAGTGCATCGGCTAAACAATTAAATTATTTCTTAGACGTCTGATTGTTGTATCAATCAATATGAAATACGCGTCATTAAAGAATCCATATAGTATTCTGCAAGGTTAACCTGACGTAATCACTATCTACAAAAGTGAATTGCGGACTTCCCCCGAGTCTCTATCTCCCTACTCTAACGTTCTGATAGCGTCGAGAAAAACTGTGAACCCGACCGCAGTCACTTCAAAGCAATTTGCCTTTGAACATTCTTGCATCCGAAATGGAATTGAACATTTGAAATTAGCCGTCAGTATTCCGAATTAATTAATTGGTATTATCAGAGAAATCAAATTCCACTGTCATAACAGTGATCGAGTGTTTAAAAATGCCAGAAATAAGAAAACTAAAGAATTTACGTCAGTGGCCTCTTCATCGGGCAATGAAATTATTAATATATTATACATGTCGTAGCTGAAAGTATCTTATCCGATATAAGGCGTCCAGTGCACGACCTTCCACTGATTACCAGATTGGTCAGCACTCGAGTAGAGTCGGGAAGCAGGGAGAACTCTTGACTGTGATCGGAGGACAAAATGAAGGACGAGGATTAGTCTGTGATCAGCAAGAGACGAAGAGTACTGTCTTTCTGAAACTGCTTAAGCCCAAAATGGCCGGGAGCAGGGAACCTCCCGTGCCATCTCCGTCATATACGAGTAAGCAGATGATATATTACTTGCATCAAATTATGTTCCTGGATTACATCCATGAATTTTATGTTTCAGGTGACAATCGAAGCCAAGGAGGGAACGATAAGAATAATAGCTGTAGAAGCACCAGAATCCTGTTCTATAAATTAATTTTAGTTAATCATTCATCATTATTAAATTGTTCAGACCATTATTTCTTATTAACCAGTTTCTTTCAGCTGCACAGGCACATGTCACATAAATTTATATCTTCACGATTTACAAATTCTCCAATTTCATAGCTCCTGTTCTTAATGTAACACTTATTTGGTGATCTAGCATCTAGATGGTCACAGTTGTATTTGTAGGCACAGCAGTCTCCTTGGTTTCTGTACACAGCAGTGCATCCCATGTCATGGTAGTACGTCAGTGGTCCTGGACACTGTACCTGAGAACAATCTTCAATTTCTTTCTGTGAGACTCGTTTCATTTTAATAAGTAATCGCATTAGGTGAGAACTTTAATTAGTTTTAGTAGTCTACTACTAATTAACTAATTCATGACTCACTCTCCTCAGTCGAAGCGAAGACAACAAAACAGAAGAATACTTGGAGCAGGAGGAAAGTTCTGCCACGGCCGTCCATGATTTGGCTGATGTTCACATTGAAGCTCGGGAAGCTGTGCCTGCATCTCTTGTACGAACTTTTGGTGTGGTTCGAGAAGTGGGAATGGAATTGGCTAAAAGTAGAAAGGTATCAGTGCTTCCCTTATCCAGGAGGTGACCGATGTCATACGGACCCTGGGAATCCCACTGGAGACTTTACGTTTCGACTGTGAGATATATTTACCTTTTACTCGTCTATTGAAATTTAAATGCAAACAGTAGATGCGCATCGGTTAAAACTTTGCGAATCTTATATTTAGTATGTGGATTGAGGACAGTTGGTATTAATTTCATTATCTGTATGAGCGAACGTGCTAACGGCTTTCATGAGTCTCTATAATTTTATCTGGTAAGCGATTCTAAAGTTATACGAGAAAGAGATCACAGTCATTATGTTCGAAGGTCTACCGATTATTTTGGAATCGCGAAAAAGAACGCTTAAGTAAAAAAGGTAATTTACATTCTAAAATCATGGGCATATCGTCACCATGTTAATCTCATCTGAACTCTTTCAGTCTAAAGGTTATCGAAAGAAATATATTTTATTTCCATCCTGTAATAAGCTGGCGGGCGATTCGATAAAGTTTGTGCGAAAAAGGAAAAGAAACAAATGCGTTAATCTTTCCTCGGGTAGCGTGATTTTTAGCTAACGAAATAAAAAAAATATCCGGATATAAAAATAATGTAAAAATGAAAAAAAAACTTTATTCTTTTTCCACAGATTAATGGTTAGTAAAAAGTGTGAAATCAACAATTTAATTCTTCACTATAAAACCTTTACAATAATTTTCCAAATTTACTCGGTTTTCAGCACGCGCAGGGGTAATTGAGCCCTTAAGACAGAACAAATCTGCCAATAAGGACCAGGACTTTTCTTTATCGCTTACGTTTTAATATTCTTCGGTTTTTTCTTCTAATAAATATCAATATTCGTAATTCAGTAAAATTTCGCTAACGAGTCCACTCAAAATTCTTCTTCACATCTAAAGCTTCAAATAGAATTCAAAACTTCTGTATAATATACATTCAAAGTCATTTTCTATCCGAAGACTTATCTGCGGAATTGCAATCTTTATCATTAAGATGTATACACGTTGGTGTAGGCGGCACTTCGCAAACGCATCTCACGCAGTCTGAATCGTAGCCTGCATTTTGATTCAGTTCGTCCCAGAGATTCATGGTCAGGTTGCCAAATTTGCAGGTCAGATCTTATAGAAGAAAAGAAAACGAAATGAATACAATTATTGATAACATTCATTTAACCCTTTTACTGTCACGGCCGATCGTCATGTACGCTTCTAAAATTAGATATATATCGGCCTGTGGCAATAAAAGTGTTAATCAAATAGAACAAATTGTATTTACCTTCACCACCAGAAGAGTTTCCTTCAGTGGCTGTGGGTCCACTTGAATTTGGTATTACAGTATCATTCGAATGTTCTAAAATATAAATACATCTTACAAAATAACTATGGACACTAGATTGATTTATTATCTTTTGGGGAAAACTTACGGCAGCGCCAAGATGAACTACAGTTGGTAGCAGGATTTTGATCCGGGTCGTACGTTGGGACACATTTCTTGACTATATCTTCATTATGATATAAGTCTGTACTGCACCTGATACTCGGTGTAATGCAGAAGGGCTCGATATTATCACCTGAATAATCAGAATTGGAAAATTCAGCACATATAATAAAAAGGTGAACCAAAATAACTCCAGATCTTAACGAGTCCGCCTTTCAATTATAAATACCCGTATAGCCTTCCTGACAGGAGCACCGTTTCCATGGCTCATTCTTTGGTGTGAAGTATTCTCCTCCCTTGTACGTCACACCATCCACAACGCACTCTGGAATCTTCGATCCATTTTTAGCTACAATGAATGAAGATTCATTACTAATTATTCGTCTCTCTGGCATCAAAGCGGTACGATAGTATATTCAAATAAGCAAATCATATATCACTCACGACAAATTACTCGTCCTGAGCAACATCGACCAGGCTTATTGTCCAGATAACAGCCCTTGGGAGCAGCGTAAGACAAACAGCAATACTCGACGCAATCGATGCGTGCTCTGTAAATTGATAGTAATTAATCCCACATGACAATTAAACTGTTCGGAATTGCAATTCTCACGTACGAAGTATCTCCGTTCCGGCACCTACAGTCAGTACAACGGCGGTTCTCATCCTGCCCGTATAATTCGCCAATTTCGTAGCTTCTGTGCTTAACGTAACACTTGTTTGGAGATCTAGCATCCAGATGGTCGCAATTGTATTTGTAAGCACAGCAGTCCCATTGGTTTCTGTACACAGGAGTGCATCCCACGTCTTCGTAGTAGGTCAGTGGTCCTGGGCACAACTCCTGAGAACAATCTTCAACCTCTTTCTGTGAGACTAGTTTCATTTTAATTTGTAATCATATTAGGTGTAATCAATTAACTAATGACTCACTCTGCTTAGTCTCGGTCGATGCGAAGACAACGAAACAGAAGAATATTTGGAGCAGGAGGAAAGTTCTGCCACGTCCGTCCATGATTTGGCTGATCTTCACATTGAAGCTCCGGAAGCTGTGCCTGCATCCTTTATACGAACTTTTCGTGTGGCTGGAAAAGTGGGGATAGAGTCTGCTAAAAGTGGAAAGATATCAGTGCTTCCCTTATCCAGGAGGTGACCGGTGTCATACGGACACTGGGAATTCCACTGAAGTATTTGCGTTTTGATTATGAGATATATTTTCCTTTTACTCGTCTATTGAAATTTAAATGCAAACAGTAGATGCGCATAGGTTAAAACTTTGTGAATCTTAACTGTAGTATGCAGATGGAGGACAGTTGATATTAATTTCATTATCTGTATGAACGAACGTGCTAACGGCTTTCGTGAGGTTTTACAATTTTATCTGAGAGGCGAGTCTAAAGTTATACGAGAAAAAAAGTAAACTTTGTATCCATCCTGACGTAAGTTGACGGGCGATTCGATGAAGTTTATTTATTAGCAAATGCATCTTACGCAGAGTGTATTGTAGATAAGTGGAAGGATATCGGTATTTCTCTTATACGGAGAGTGACAGCCGTAGTATAGATACTGGGAAGTCCATGGCAATATTTAAAACGATTACATTTTTATTAGGAAAAATATTCTTTCTTCTCGCCTCACGAAACCAAATGCAACCAATAGATGCGCGTGGGTATAAAGCTGTGTCATAATTCTTAGTTTTAACATACCGATTGAGGGCAGTGGATAACATATTTACCGGTTGCAACTGCAACGGCTCACTCTGTATTTCCAGCTACATATGATAATTCTATCTTAACGCAATCTCTTACTAGCTACCAATTTGACATAACCTCTCGGAGTTCCTGGTATAAAGATGCTCAAACAGAACAGAGTACGTGATTTCATTGATACAATTAACGAGATTGCGTGGAGTTGGCAAGTGGTTCACCAGTAGTTATTAGAGCGAATGAAGTGCACCATATGAAAGAAGCTTGAATGAAGTAGTAGGAAGTACATTTCTTTATTGCTTATTTGCTTATGTTTCAATATTCTTCGACTTCATACAAAATGTTACGAAGACGATCTTTGGCTTTAATAAACATTGATATCAATAGCTTATAGTAATTTTTGACTAACGAGTCTACTTCGAGTTCTTCTTCCTTTCTCGAACTTCAAATCGTATTAAAGTATTTTCAATCATATACTTTTCAAGAATCATTTACCACCCAGAGAATGTTTTGTAACGTCGCATTCATTATCATCAAGACGTTGACACGTTGGTGTAGGTGGCACTTCGCAGACGCATCTCACGCATACCGAACTATAATCTGTACCTTGATTAAGCTCGTCCCCGACATTCATACTCAGGTTACCGAATGTGCAGGTCATACCTTCTAGGAGAAAAAAAGATAGTGAATAATTGGATTCAACGATTAAACCGCCAGGTATATCCACCTGGCTTAATCTAGTTGAACAAATGGAATTTACCTTTATCACCAGAAGAGTCTTCCTCAGTGGATCCGGATTTACTTGTATACGATATTACGGTATCGTTTGAGTTTTCTAAAATACAAAAACATTATATCCAACAATGACAGACAGTCCATTGATTTATTATCCTATCCAGGAGGACTTACGACATCGCCAAGCTACACTGCAACTGGTAGCAGGATTTTGGGCAGCGTAATACGTTGGGATACATCTTTCGGCAATATCTTCATTATGATGCAAATCTGTACCGCACACGGTGCTCGGAGTTATGCAGAATGGCTCAATATTTTTACCTGAATAATGAAAGTTGGCAAATTGAAAAAAAATATAACAGGAGGATCGGACAGGTCTCCAGGTCTTAAATAGCGCCTTGCGATTGTACCTGTATAGCCTTCCTGACACGTGCAACTTTTCTCTGGCTCATCCTTTGGCGTGAAGAATTCTCCGTCCCTGTACGTTACACCATCCACAACGCACACGGGGATCTCTGATTTATCTTCAGCTAAGATAAAAGAAGAATCAACACTTGTTTTTTCTTTCAAGATATAGATCATGAGCAGATGATATATTACTCACGACAAACCACTGGACCTGGACAGCATTCAGTGACGTTACGTTTCCTGTAACAACCTGGCTGAACGGGGCCAAAGAAACAGTCTACGACGGCGCATACGAAACGTGCTCTGTAAATTAATTTTCATTAATTAATTTTGAGAATTACATTCAGACGAATAATTCTTACTTACGATTTTCTTCCGTCTCTGCAGGAACATGCAATGTCACAGGGATTCGCATCTTCGTCCCTGAGACGTTCTCCAATGTTGTAGCTGCTATTGTTAATGTAACACTTATTTGGTGATCTATCATTTAAATGGTCACAGTTGTATTTGGAAGCACAGCAATCCCCTTCGTTCTTGTACACAGGAGTACAGCCGACATCCTTGTAGTACATCAACGGTCCTGGGCACTGTACCTGAGAACAATCTTCAATTTGTTTCTGTGAGACTCGTTTCGTTTTAATATGCAATCACGTAGACGAGGCTTGTCATTAATTTTGTAACTGCACTACTAATCAACTTATTAATGACTCACTCTGCTTAGTCTCCTCAGTCGAAGCGAATACAACGAAAGAGATAAATACTTGGAGCAGGAGGTTAATTCTGCCGTGTCCGTTCATGGTTTGGCTGATGTTCACATTGAAGCGCGTAGAACTGTCTTGCATCTTTTATATGAACCTTCGATATGGATAGGAGGAGAGGGAATTGAATGGATTAAAAGTAGGAGGATATCAGTGCTTCTCCTAGACAGAGAGTAAATGATATAATAGTTACTAAGAAATCCACTGGGGAGTATTAGGTGTATTATTAGGTTTTGTCTAAGAAAAATAATTTTCTTCTTCTCACTTCACAAAACCAAATGCAAACAGTAAATCCGCATCCGTGTAAAACTGTATCTGGTTTCTTGGGTTTAACGTACGGATTGAGTGCGGTGAATGATCATTTTTATTAGTTGCAACTGCAACGCTTCGTTCTGCATTTGCAGTTGCATCTGATGATTTTATCTCAATGCCTGAGCAAAGTGAAAAATTGTCTCTTTATCGTTTTCAATGAAATTGAGAGCTGCTTTTTGGTAATCGTGTCGCGGACTGGATTTCACAATGAGTTAATGGTTTCCGGATGCTTTGTAATTGACAATGGGTATTGTCGGAAGAAACCTGTCCTTTCCGAGGCTAGCTACTTTATTGATATTATCTTTATGGAAATTATTCTTGTTGCATTACCCGTGTCCGACTGACTTGAGTTGCTTAATAGTTTTCCTGGAGATAAGGTTAAATGCGAGTGCGCCATTGAATATCAAAGAAATGAATAACTGAAAATGCATATGATAATTATCGAGGAATAAAACTCGCTCGCTTAATTGTCCCCGCACAAGATGATCTGCATTAATGATCTGTTCTCTTAATATTGACAATTTCGCCAAAATTTGTTGTTATCCAATTTTTGTAGTATCAGCTGAATAAACAATTATTTCATAGGTGTGTCATTAAAGTCTACCAAAGTAGCGAAACTTATATGGATCAATGTTATTCAGACATCGTTAAAAGGCTATTTCCCAAAGGCGAATTCTCTTTTAACCAATTGCCACCAATTATGTAATTCTCAATACATGTGAGGCTAACGTTATCGACATAGTATATAAGACAATTTGCTAAAACAGGTGCATCCAATACGTAAAACTGACTAATGAAAATAAGAGTACTTGTTACTGAAAAAGTAATTTATTTGTACGAATAATTTCATGTGGACGATACTACCTTGAATACGCGAACTAGAGTCACAAAAGATAAGAACGGTCCTTGAGGTAGAGACATGGAATTCACTGTATGCAGTTAAGTAAAACTGGTTTTTCAGAAACTACCAGGAAGAACCGTGTCGTTTCTGTTGTTCATTACCTATGAGGAAATTCAGAATAATTTATCGATAACAATAATAGAAAGCAAGAATGACAGGAAGCGAAACGATTCTTTGTACGAACATTACATTTAAATAAAATGAGCCAATGTCATTCAAATTGCGTAAGTCCATCAGAATTTTGGTTGATTAGAAATTCAGCTGCTTTCTCAAAATCAATTTTTTTCTACTCACCTTGATTCACTGTATAGAGAAAGTATATGGAGAATGATATTTGGCATTTATGAAATTCTTGAAAAACAGAATTTCAGGATCCTTTAAACGTCAGCTGTATGCCAGTTTTATTATCAAAGTTTGATATTTCATGAGCCAATCTGAGAAATCCTATAGAAATTTTCACTCTGTTGAAAGCGAAACAGTGTGACTCTTTGGACAAGGCTAAAGTATTTGGTAACTGGTGGCCACGGTCAGCTAGTACCAAGGTCCTTGACCTTGACACGTATTTGACCAGTGCCTCATATGTATTTGATGTACTATGCAAGAATATCCTATACGAAGGATATTCAGAATCCTTGCAACGATTCTGTTGGTCTATAAATTTATTCAGTAGCAAAGTTCAACCACCTACATTGATTGAGTTCAAGGCCACAAGTAGTAATAAAGATTACAAGTGTTAACGTAATGAGAACATTATGCTGTCTGAAAATTGACATTTATGTGTGCACCGCAACAAAGATTTTATATACATTTTACCTGACATTTGTTGCATCTGTGACAGCAGAGACATTTGCAAAATACAACAGAGATAAAAGTGGTAATTTAGAAGTAAATATTTATAACAGCAAACTGCACTGATAATTTGCAAAAGTAGAGGAAGCAAATATATGCCCGATGATGAAATAATGGATACAAGGTTTAAAAATGTGATAAAAAATATATTAAATAACGATGCAATATACAGTTGTCCTTATCACAATATTATATTATTATACTTATAAATAAGCCTGCCATCCGTAATATAATTTACACAAATTGGCAGGATCTCTGGCTTCTTGTATCAGACGTTCGACCTGTCCTGGGACACTGGACGCTATGCCTTCCTCTGTACCTTGAAGTTTTTGTTCTACCCTGAGAAGAGCCCTTTCGGCAAGTTTGTTAGTCTCGCTTGTACCTGTAAAATAACAAAAGAATTATCATTACTGTAATTATAAATTCATAAGAAGCTACTGTCTACTAGTCAAACGAATGCTTACTGTGATTCCCTCCTACTGTCTTCTTCGTCTTATCATTTTTAAGCTGAGCCCAATAAAAGAGAGGGTCATAAAGCAAGACTTGCAGAAGTGTTATAATGATTTCTCTTTGTTCACGTAAAACAGTCATTGTTTTCTCACAACTTCTTCTCATGACACCTTCGACACCAGATACTCCCATTGCTACTTCAAGATCTCTGGTTAATCGAAAAGGTATCGTTTCTGGTGTCTTCAGTAGCTTGCCTCGTTCAAATGCAATGCCTATTGTAGATTTTAGTTAGCAGCATTGTATACAGAATCAGTAAATGTTTATGACTTAAATATTTACCAAAATCAATGTGTATCACTTCAGCTGTGGTTTTGTCAATTAGAATATTAGTCAAATGTCTATCGCCTAATCCCAGGATGTATCCAATTATAGAAGTTGTTGCTACACTGCGAACATAAGCTAATCTCCTTTCGAACCATGTTTCTGGTGAGACATAAGTTTCCGTAAAGAAATGATGGAAAGCAGGTTGTAGGTGTTCGCAGCAATCCATATAAGCTTTTAATTTTATATCATGTGATTGTCCAGCTACGTTCTGTAAATGAGCGAGTAATTATTTTTAATGAGTCCAGATCAAATTTTGTATTATCTATCGGAACTGAAAGCATACCGAAATAATAGTTCTGCATTGTAACGCAGTATAATCTTTTGGATAGTATTTTTTGTGCACACCGGATAGATAATCACTGCCAACAAGAATTTTTGCGATAGGCAATGTGTCTTCGCACCATTCCAAAATTCCTGATCTCTGTGTTAATGGCACTACCTGTAATAAACAAAGTTATTAAACTTGTCAAAATATTTAAATAAGGAATTTGGTGTTTCCAAATACACAAAAGAAACTGTGCTCAATGCATACCTTGTACGTTCTAATATAGAGATTTCTTCGCTTCGTTTCTTTACTGGCTTTCAATAAAGAGTTCATCACAGTAAAGACTTGTTGCATAACAGCATCTTGACGCAGATCGTCTTTTCCCTGAATACAAAGAAAGAAGATTGATTAAACCAATCCGCCTGACCCTAACAGTAATATACACGAATGAAAAAAGTAGGTAATACTGACTTTAAGCAATTGGTTCCTGGATATTCCGTCTGTTCCGACGCAGGTCACTTTTTTTGGCGCATTTATACCACCAACTGACTCAAAAATTTCCGAATATTTTCGAACGCCTATAATCTCTTGGTAATCTCTATTAACTTTTATGTCTATAGGTAGACTAGGTACTAGAGTATGAATAAGATCTTTCACGTTATAAATCTTTTGATGCCTTGGAATGTTGCAAGTCTTCGCAGTCTCTGCGAAGAATAATATTAAGTTATATCCACATTCCTGCGAGTCATCAGTAACAAAGAAGTACAGAACAATTATCAAATCTTACTATTTCTCGTAAATTCATAATTTGCAAATTGCACCAGAGCATCCGTTAGTGTAGTCATATTCTTTATAATTGGTTTAATGTGCGAGCTTAACAATTCATTAATTAACTTCTGCGCTCCGCGTACACGTTGCTCCGGTTTTGGTGGTAACTTTTTCGTGTACTCATAGTCCTTGTAAAGTTGTGCTAAGGCTAACAAGACTGGTAAGGTATGGTGAGGATGTTCCTTGGCGCATCTCATCAAAAGCATATATATCTTCATAGCAAATCCCTGAGACAAATCATCATTCAAATGAGGTGCCAGTTGCGGTACCAATGGTATAAATTTGTGGGATGCTATTCTGTCAAGATTTTTATCGAAGAGATCATTGAGCTTTTCATCAGACGTATTATCCAGCCAGAGTGACACTAGTCTGAAGATTATAAAGTTATGGTCTTCGGTCTCTTGAAGAGTTTGCATATAATACCTACGATGAGATACACATCACTCTATTTTGTAAAATCAAAATCAATAACATTACATTTAATAATCATATATTTACTGACCTCATTGCTAAGAGCAGATACATATTTTTCTCCAACTGTATATTTTCCAATTCCGCAACATCATTTCTGCTTTGTTTCTTGCTCAGCATTACTGCTGTAAGCATATCAGAGTCTTGTGGTGTCCTTTTGTAATTGCTTGCTGCATCTCGCGAATATTCAGCACACTCGCGCATACTCTCGAATCTCGACGATTGTACATAGGCAACCCTTTGCTGATACTGAGTATCAGCAAATTGAGCCAAAGCTGCCTGAGTGTCGTACAAATTTTTCAAGTCGCAAGGTTCCGGCTCTTCGATTGACATACTGATATCAATTGACTGTTCATAATATTTATGAATCACCGTCTGAGTAGGAGCAAGGTATTAAAAAAAGAAAATTGATGAATCTGCAATTAATTACACAGCTGTAAGACTACCTGTGGATTTTCAGATTTAGTTTCTACCATCCAGTTTCCATAGATTCTTAATGCTTTCGCACGAAGACTTGGACTCGGAGAATCTCTACTCATCAAATTTCGCATGCGGAATCTAGCAATGTTCTGATCCCCCATTATCCAAGATAAAAGAGCGTCTTGGTAATCTAATTGGTTTTGCATCTCTTGAGGAAGATTGTATTGCGTCTTCAGAGAATCTAAGGAAAGGATATGGTACATTTGAAAAGTCAAGGATAGTCAAGGAAGTTTTCTTACAGTAAATTTATAATACTTACCTAGTGCTCGTGCTGCAGTTTGCTGGTATCCTTGCTCTGCGGCAACCTCAGCAATTTTCAAATATGTATTGATCAAGGTATCCTTGATAACTGGATCATTTTTTAATGATTCCTTTATTTGATACATTATTATTCTTTGGGACAGTATTGGTTCTACGTATTGAAAATCGTTTGTGTTCACAAAATCTTCTTCGTGCCACTTGTTCAATACATTCATGTAATTAGTTGGCTTCGCTGAGCTGAGCTCTTCTACCTCACGAAGCATATGCAGCTGAGATAGCTTAGGATATACGGTTTTACTGCTCTCTGAGTAATTAATAACAATTTTTAATATAGTTCATTAATTAATATTGCTGAATCTAAAAAATTCTTCTTACCTAGGCTGGTGTTTCGAAATGCTTTTATAACACATTCGCAAGCACTGTCCAGAAAAGCTTTTACACCGGCAGTGTTACTCTCGTGAAAGCTCTTAAGTGCTTGGAAATGAAAGAAATTATAATCATCATTGATGACACCACGTGGACAATCATTGCCATCTCTCAGTGAATTTCTCACTTGTCTCGCAGTAGAAATATTCCAGTCAGCAAGTCTCCAAGCATTATCGTAGACAAAATCATCAATATTTTCTTGCGCTCTATCGATAGTTTGCATAAAACGACCGACGAGGTAATGAAGACCAGAATGTTGTAAAGCATTCAGTAGACCTAAGGAAAAAAAATGATTATAGAATGATTAAGATGATTATCTTTTTTCATCACTATGTTTAATTACCTCTCGTTGCTATACTGTTTCCGTAACACAAGTCCACGTCCTGAGCCAGCATAACTTTGTCCCATTGTCGCAGATGCGTGTAATGTTGAATTCGTGAAGAACGATCCAGCAAGTGCGAAGAGCCACAACCATAAATGGCATCAGGATCACCAATTTCGATACAAGCTTTTTTTAAAATATCTTGAAGCACTTTCCCTTTCTCTGGATACTCTTCGCAAATGTAATCGATAAGAGGAAGCTCCCTTATAATACGGCGACCATTTAATAAAGATTCGCACCACAATTCCGCAAAGAGAATCGACGTAAAGTATGCAGAACAATATTGTGCAGCTTTCGCTATGTTGATGTAATCCAAATCGAGCTGAACTACGTCACTGCACTGAACTCTTATGAAGTTAACAATGTTCAGCATAGATTTTACGGACTCGTAATTCAAACAAATCCTTTTTGGCGATTGACTTGGTGAGCTTGTTTGGTCCAATTCACTGGAATGATGAATGTGATTGTAAAAGAATTGATTAATGCAAGAACAGATGATACTCGCATCTTTTTTCGTCATCAAAACAATCAGCACGAAGATACGTGGTAGGATCGTTTCACAAAATTGTACGTTTAATTTGCAAACTGGTGTCAATTCTGTCAGATAAAAATCTGAGAAGCATTCGATTACGTTAATCGTTACGTTTGTTATCCATTCGTTGTGTGATCTCGTTAATTTTCCAACCCAGAGATCATTTCCTACGTCGAAACAGGATCTAAAGCCCTTAAAATCAATTTTGATATTTTTCTTATCTTCTCTGTGTTTCTTTAAAAATGGACAGACGTATTCTATACGTAGTCGTAACTCAAATTCTTCCATAGCATCTTCTAATGACGTTAAATAATTTTTATCAGTCAACTTTTGACCCCAGAATGAACCAAAGACTGTGTACAATCCATTTGCACTTGCTTGGCGTAGCTCAAGGTCTGAATCGATCAAGAAGTCAGACAATAAAATTACAATGTTGTATGTAAGCATTTCTATGGAATTAATATCTTCATTAAGATGACTTTTTTCTGGATATAATATCATGGTTGTTAAATCAGCTGGTCCAAGTTCGCCCAAACACTTTGCAGCTTCCAGTGAGATATTAGGATCCGGTGATGACGTCAATTTAACGAGTCTGTAAATCAATTTATGAAGTAAACTCGAAGCACAGTCTTCAGCAAATCCACGTAAGCCTTCCAAATGGCTGTACATATTTTTCAATTCACTCTTCTTCGCTGACAACTGATGTCTCAAGTGAGACAATCCTTCGATGGAGCAATTCAAATTCTTCTTGTTTCCAGCATTTAAGAAATGTTCAATTTCCTTTTCTAATCTGTGCGCAGAGTAATTACTATACCTCAGACTACCATGAACTTCTCTCATCTCTTGGAAGGCTTCATGATTTGGAAAAGAGTCTAGTTTTTGTATCGCAGTGCTCAGTATCTCTTTCTTGTCTACTATCAAGTATTTTAATAATTCTCTAGCTAGCGGTATCTTTCCGTTCTGTACAATAGGCGTGAGACTTGTCACAATGAAACTTAAGATATCCTTAAACTCATTACTTCTGACCGGTACCACATATTTTAATAAAAGAAGAAAGAATTCACAGCACAGTTCAGAAAGCACAGGTATGTCCTCCTTGATAAGATTCAACAAAGTATGACTGATATCTCGAATCATAAACGTAGACATATCATCGAAATAATTCTCTCTTAATTCTTGTATAACAGCGGTCGAAAAATATGCATAATGATAAAAAGCTTTCAACTTCTGTTCCGTAAATTTTTGACTGTATATCTTGTAGGCAAAGTGTAGCAATACTTTTTGTATAACACTTGGCACCTGACACGCTAAATACTGAATCAGTTTGGTCTGAATAACTCCACCTGTACTTGGAAGAAGTTTCTTCAAGTTATCGAAGCACTTCAGAACAGTTCCATTCTTGTACTCCAATGGATCTGAAGTCGGCAGATGAAGCTTCCGATTAAACAGTTTAGCAAAGTGAATCTCGTCGTGTAATTTTTCAATAAGACTTATCAAAACCATGTCCAATTTCTTCAGCAACATGTCTGAAAATCTTGACACAGACTTGAATTCATTTTTATTGTATCTCAGATCTACGAAGATCTTTTTGACATATGCAGCATCCACTGTATCTGCTACAAGTGAAGACCTAGCAGGCTCTTCACAGACAAATGGTAAAAGCCATGATAAAATAGATGGGAAACATTCGTCGATCATTTCCTTGAATGACAACTGATATTTGTTACATAGATCAATGACATCTGTCAGTTGACACTTTCGAATTTTAATAGGTGCCAATATGTGCATGTAAGAACGATAAAACTCTTCGCCGTTCACGCAGCGCACTAGCTCTCGCGGAAAACTATCCAGAGGATACTGCGACATTAGCCAATGTGTTAAAATATAATTCATGTTGTCCTCAACCAGCTGACAGGGTTCCTTCAACTTTTTAGTATTGGCGATAACTTGCAATACCTTCTTCACCTTATCAATGCTTATCTTCTCATCAACAGTGATCTTTAATAAAGCAAGCACAGCTTCACATTGAAGCATACCACTGGCACATATGACAACTGCCAAAGACAAAAGTGCAACCGACAACCTTGTAGTTTCCACATCAACTTTTTCCCATCCACTTAGTTCTTCGTCAACTGCAAAAGATTTCCTAACGACTGCGATCATTTTTTGGAAGAAGTTCTTCTGCCATTTAAATTCTACGTTACTTAACGAGAATATTATGTAGAGCGACTGTACAGCTTCCAGCTGGACCAAGTAGAAAGGACTCTCTATGTACACTAGGACCTTCTCCACGAAAGGAGTATCATCGTCGACCTCAGTAAAGTCGCTGTACTTCGACCAGGAGAAACTAGGATCCAGTTTGGCAATTTCTCCAAGGCACTTAAGGAATTCCACAGCCACCAATGGACCGTATCTCTTCTGAGAAATAAGATTATGAATATCATTCAACATCCTCATCACAATGATTGTCTCATCATTGCCACCATGCTTTATCACGTGCTTTAAGAAGTCTGATACTATCGTTAAGACGGATCGTACAGCTTCTTCATCTCCACTCCAACGAGTGAACAATCCTTGTAGAAATTTTATTGAGATCTCAATAGTATCTTTTGATATCAAATCTTCTTCCAATAATGTCAGGCGCTTCAGGGCTACCATGGCTATTCTCAAATCTGTTATACTAGATGATTCGTACAGGTCTATCTTCATTACGTGGTCCAAGAGATTTTTTTGAAATCTTTGAGCTTTGCAACACATACTCATCAAGGTATTAATCACTTCCATCTTTATCACATCCTGCTTGTAAACCTCAAAACTCTTATCTCTTCTCAATTCTCTATGCTTGGCATTCAGTTCCTCGTACTCCAAATACGTATTTGCTATTGATATCTCTTCCAGAATTGTGTCGTCTTCGGTGTTAAGTAAAATATAAATATTTTTAACAATCTCAACAGTCAGCTGTGACGTAATGACTTCAGTAATATCTTTCTCATAGGAAGTATCGTGCAGTACAGTCAATGCTCTTAGAACATTCACCATGTAAGTGAAGTTATGCTTCTTCTTCTCGATAGTCTCATGATCTGCTAAGAACATATAGACATTTTCTAATATGTCCTTGACTGCAGCTTTCAGTAGGATTATTCTTGTGTTATCAGGATCCATATTTAATTCCTTCATGGTGGAAGCGACTTTAGCTATCATCGTTGCATGCATTATACGCACGCTTATATCAGAGTCCATGAAATCCTCAGCGAGACTCAATAACTTTGAGACCAAACATTCCACAACATTGTCTGCGAACAAGATATTCATCGAATGCTTCTGATCTTTTGTCGAAGCAGTGCAATTGAAAGGCCTGCGAAGGTCGATTTCAAAATTGACAGATAGATGACATCTTTCAATATTTCTCAGATTAATCGATTCGGTGTCTTCTAAAATTCCATGCTGTAAGATCGATACAGTTTTATACATAGTTTCCTGATATATATTAGCATTGTCTTGGCACTTCTCATATGAGGACTTCAGTGTTATGCGGATAAGCAGATCACATAAATCTTTCATTGGGATCTGCGTAGACATTTTGTTCCATGGAATTTCCAGAATTCTTTTTATTAGTACATTTCTGATTGATTCTTCACTGTTTCTCTCATTATATTCGTTATACTGTATTACAGTGTCTGATATTATACTGCTTTCGCAGAGTACTACCAATGTATGGAAATTCAACGAAGACCATGTTAATACTTTTCTGACATAGAGATCCAGCAAAGCATTGAAATTTAATGTCTTTTTGAACTTTATGATAGACTGTAAAAGATTGTGGACTGCTACTTCATTCTGATTCATGGATAAATATCTGAAACGTCAATTCTTATCTAAGATTAAGATATTAATTGATATACAATTTAAATTGTTCCCAGATTACCTTAAGGCAGTGCTCCAAATTTCTTCCCAGTGTTCCTTCGTGTGTCTCGGTTTCACTATGCCAGTAGTAAATTTTTGTTCAATCGAAACAATTGCAGCTGCCAACTCGCAGGCACTATTCATAACTGGCTTATTGTTGCATAAACGCTTCAGGAGCTCTGACACGGTTTTAAGAAATGGCATGAAATCCTCCGGCTTTAAAGTATCTGGATATTTTCTTATTAAGGCAGCAGAGATCTGAATCCAAATCCAAGACTGTTCTAAATTTTGACTAAAGATCATAGTCGTTGGATCATTGAATACAGCAGACAATCGCCTGCGTTTTGTAGGTGGAAGATCTTCAGGATTATCCAATGAATTTCTATTGCCGTTAATGCCCTCAAATCTGTGCAACAATTGCCAGGAGACTGCAAGCGAACATTTAATGTAACTTTGATTGGTTTATTTAAGATAATAAAATACACACCTTCCGATGCAAGTTTGAGGAAACTTTCATCCAGTATCATGGGATTGCAATCTCTTATAATGGTCGTGTATAGATTCATGCAGATAGCATTCCATTTATCCCAATCACAAGCGCACGCAACATCCTGAGACATTCTGGCTCCCCGTGGATGATGTACTTGGACAAATAATAGCAGAAGCTCTAACTTTTCAGAATTTGTCTCCTGCCCTATAATGTCTGGTGTAATCAGTTCACTGAATTCGCATAGTGTAGATCGGTTCTCCACAGCTATTATTTGACAAATTGTTTTAGCCAATGTATATGTAGGTTCTGCCAAACTCTCATCGGTAGTCTTCACATGTCGAAAGACTTTCTCTGAACAGTAACAGATTTTTTAGCAATTAGACTGTGGACTTTACAGTATAATTGTAAATTAACTATCGATTTACCTAGCCAGGATAAATGATTTTTGATGTTCAATGCCAAGTGAGACTGTAAACTGCCATGCCATATTAGTTTCTGAATTGCACAAAGTATAGCAGATCTATTTATAGAAGAGGGTGGATTTTTATAAAGACTTAGACATGTTGAAATTAACTCTGTCCAATTATCTAATGATATCGTAGACCAGTATTGTCTGATAGGAATTATGTGATTAATTAATATTGTCATATATGTATCTTGCCAATGTGAATAAGCATGGCACGTAGAACGTGTCAATACTTGCACTACTGCCGTAATTAAATCAGAACCATTTAAATATATTTTATCTGAGCCATTGCCATAACGAACTGTGCTCAACATTAGTGCACACATATTTCTCCCATCGGGTGACACTTTGCCAACCTTCTTTCCAACCAATCTGTCCGCTTCCTAAATAAAACAATGTGAGCAGTTAAAAAAAATTTGTCAATTAGTAAACCATGACCAATCATAATAAAATCGATGACATACACAGAGTATCATTTTGTGTACACAGTTTAATATAGTTGTCCAATTTATATAGCCAGAAATACCCTTTTCAGACATCTCGTTGATCTCATTTAAAGCATCTTGATTCTCATACAGCTCTTGAAGACCAGTGATACATTTCTGCAAGAAGACATGAAAGTAATAATTCCTCCAATTTCGTTCTACTGAATTACATAAAATGAATTATATCAAATCCCTTCAAACAAAAATATGCATCTTAACAAGTTCCCTTCACCCAAGTACAGAATCTACCCTTATAAGATAGTTTACCGCATCACAACTAAATAACATACTGAACTTATTGAACTTACCTTTCGATCAGCAATTTTATTGGCCTCACCATATTTTAAAATATCAACAATTACTTTATAATAAGCCATTCTTTTAAAAGTATCTCTTTAAACATCCTATACATAAGAACACGTATTTTACCCGCCGTTATCCGCTGTCAAACTGTCAACCACGAATGAGCAGCATTTATGCCCGTTTCCTCCGACATGGTTTAAAGCCTGGTTCATTGTTTTTTAACTAAGCACCAATATAACATGCTTTCACCATACAGGATTGAAATAAAGTTAACCAATCAAGTTAGTTATTCCGTTCAAATCTCGTTTTTAATTAGTTAACTCTATTTCAACCCTACACGGTAGAGACACATGCATAGCTTTAATATAGGGTACTTAACCGGAGTTTAAATTTCGATTAACGTCGAAGGAAACGGGCATTAAAAATTTTCGCTCTTCTACTTCACAGATCACTATAGTATAATGAAAGTAGATAAAAAAAATTCGGCTTCACGGTTGGTTCTCGCGCAGCTGGTCTTCTCTCCCAGAGCTAATAGATTCTTTGACTTTCCTTTACCGACGACAAACTTTGAATCTGATTTATGAGGTCTCCGTTCGATGCTCTTTACCCATGTCCAGTTTCATCACCCTCGATTAAAATTTAACCCTCAGATAAATCCCGCGCTAGCAAATCATTTCGATGCTTAAAGTTCATCCGCAGGTTAAATTTTAACCGAAGACGAAGAACCGGCCGTATGTCCGTTTCCTCCAACGTAGTTTAAGGCTGGTTTAATTTTTTAAATATAGTTTTAAGATAACCAGAATTTAAACTTTGATTAACGTCGGAGGAAACGAACAGTATTCATATTAATTACTTGCTAAGTTTACAAGCACGGGTTTAATCAGAAATAACCAATCGCGTGCGAGCTTTAGAAAGAATAACCCAACGTGATTGGTTAATCATTTCTAAAACCCGTGCGTCTAAACTTAATACTTGACGCAAGAACATTGGCGCAAAAATCTGTCTAATTTTATTTCACCGTCTAAAGTACAACAAAGAGCATGAATAGCGCCGCGTTACAGCAAGCACACAAAACATAAGAATATGCTAAACGAGAGCAAATTTAAATCGCAAATATTGCTAGTAATGTTTGACCTTATTAAGATCTATGAAAATTCAAAATTCCATATGACAATGCGCGTTTTTCTTTTACCTGAAAATCTCGATGAATTCATGCACATTCGTTTTCAGTTTACAGCAGTTAACGTATGTATCGCCACAATCTTGAAGTACCTAGATTTTATACAACTAGTGTGTCCAGAGGTGTCGATAAAAGGAAAACATTGAAACAATTAAGTCAAGATACAATAATTTAATTGTTTTGAATAATATGTATTAGTTTAGCAGAACAACATCTTACCAGATGTAATAGAAATATATAACAATGTATCTGATATAAATATTTACTAAATCTAAATGTAAAATACTTTTTTTTATAACATACAACATGAATGCGAAACGTATAGTAGCATTACTGAAAACAATGGTATTTTGTGTACTGATTACAGTACATAATCAGTGGTGCAATATTTTTTCGACGGGAGCATCCTGGCGTTTATTATTCTTCAATTGCAAAAGTTCTAGAAGCGCCGACTCCCCAATGATTATGATTGAAACAATCTAAAGGACGTAGTCTCACACGTGATCTAATTGAATGGTCTACCCGACTGTATGTACAATTGCTCGAAAGTTCTTGTTTGTGAACTCTTCCCCACTAAAAATAAAATTATTATTCATCAATTCGAAACGTATTTGCAACGTTTTTTCTTAAAATAATATTTTGCAAACGTACGGTTTTGTTTTAACATTACAAATCGATCCTGCATAATGAATCACACTTACAGAACATCACAAAAGGCTTCCAAGTACCAATACTAATGTAAGTCCTGATGATATTAGTGATAAACGAAGATTTTATTTAAAAAAAAGAAAAAATTACCCCTTAAAGTCATTTCAATAGCCCCACGTATATATAGAGAGAATTGTTTTTGCCAAAGAAGAAAACTTTTCAGGCATCTTTCTTAAACGCTTACATCCATGAAAATACCAAGAATTTCTCAGATTTCTTTTTTTAGATCGACGCAGAATCGTCTAAACTTTTGCCAGAAAAAAGAATTTATAAAGTAATACGAATTTGTGGCGACGATATTGAGCTTCGAAGTCGCGACAGCCTTCCAGAGCCAGTTATGCCAACTAAGTTCCTGTCTCTACAGTCATGCCTGGAAGGGCTAATTTTCTATTTGTTAAACACAAATAATTTGCTTTTTGAACAAAGAAGTTCAGACCTTCGAACATCCTATTCTCGGTGCACCCTAATGTTAAAAAGTATTTTTTGAACATCCTAGTCTGTTACCAAAGGTACATAATTTCCTAACTATCGTAAATAATGTTTTAGAAGCAACACCCATACGAATTCACGTTTCTACTATCTCCGTTCCACCAAATTGATAAAGGCCAACCAGTAAGCAAATAATACATATAATAATAGGGATAAATTGTTCGTAACTGTTAGACGGGGTTGGAAGGGGAGACCCTGACTTCTTTTAAAGCGCATGCCTCCACGCCCTGAACACATTCACGTTTCAGCAGCGAAACCGGCACTTTTGGTTTTTCTCTACAAGCCTCATCTGTTTTTGTGTGTTCATCGAAGTAGCTCAACTTCACCGATCGTCCTGTGCATCTTGACTAAGAATTCTTTAAAAATTCTCTTTGCAGTCCAACGTTCACGAATATCTGAATAATATTTTGATTAGATTCCTCGTGTACTATCTAAAAAGACAATCTTTTATAATTATATATTTTTCGTGGTTACGTTCTTCTAGGAGGCTTAAGCTTGTCTTGATCATACCTGAAACTTTATCTAGTAATTTTAAAAAGGTCCTGATGGCTCTTAAGATTCGCGTCGATTCACCCAAGGTGAAATACACGCAGGATTATATTGAAGCCCAGTACGAGTATCAGACGACTAATGTCACAAGGACAGGAGATAAGGATTTGAAGTATTTGGTGAGTCACCAATATAAGTAAGGACCCATTTGTGTTTCCCTGGGATATGTTAGATATTTATATGCAAAGATAATCATTGCAACAATATTTGATGAGATTAAACATGAAAATCATTGCAATTTGAGTCACATATAGATGTTTATAAAAATCATTTTAGTTATTTCTTTTTGTCATCTCCATTGTCACATGTTTAGATAATTCAAATGATTACTGAAGTTATAAGATGATTAGGATTTGGTGTACTGCTAGTAATAATAATTGGTTTTATTTCAGGTCACACCTATCTCTACGAATTTACTGATTAGGACTCAATTGATAGTCCCAAAGTTAGGGGTGATGCTTGTTGGATGGGGTGGTAACAATGGGACAACAATCACTGCTGCATTGTTGGCTAACAAGATGAATCTGTCTTGGGATACTAAAGACGGTCGGAAAAGCGCTAATTGGTCGGTATTTTGGTATTTTGTTATATATTTATAATACATTTTTATAACGTTTTATGGGAAAGCTTAAATTCAATTTCAGGTATGGGTCTCTTACTCAAGCATCTACTGTGAAATTAGGCAGTAGTGGGAGTGAAGATATTTTTGTTCCTATGTCATGGATGTTGCCAATGGTCAATCCTAATGATATTGAAATTGATGGGTGGGATATTTCAGATATGAACTTGGCAGATGCCATGGAACGTGCCAAAGTATTAGATTTCAATTTACAGAAGCAACTTAAACCATATATGGTAGATATGAAGCCCAGGAAAAGTTTATACTACTCTGATTTTATTGCAGCCAATCAGGTATGCCAGTTATATTTACGTATGTGATAAAAATTGATACTGTTAGTTTAGGAGACTTAAAGTTTAACAAGATTTTGTATTTTTTATTACTAGGAACAACGAGCCAATAACATTATCTCTGGTTCAAAGAGCGAACAATTAAATTTGATCAGGAAAGACATAGCAGAGTTTAAATCTGCTAAGAATTTGGACAAAGTAATAATCTTGTGGACTGCAAATACTGAGAGATTTTCCAGTATTATTCCTGGCGTCAATGATACTGCCGATAATTTGTTAAAATCCATTAAGGAGGATCATCCAGAAATTAGTCCAAGTACAATGTTTGCTGTTGCAGCAGCTTTAGAAGGTGTAAGTTACTTTGAAATTAGTATAAGGAATTATTTTGCTCGATGTCACTTTGCTAATGTCATCTTTGGAAAAATATTACAGTGTACCTATATAAATGGATCTCCACAAAATACTTTTGTGCCAGGCGCAATAGAATTGGCCGAACGTCACAAAACGTTCATTGGCGGTGATGATTTTAAATCAGGGCAAACAAAATTGAAATCAGTCCTTGTGGACTTTTTGGTCTCAGCAGGGATTAAACCGGTGTCAATTGTTAGCTATAACCATCTTGGAAACAATGATGGTTACAATTTATCAGCTCCGCAACAGTTCAGATCAAAAGAGGTAACTTGAATTTTTTTTTAACCATAAAATTGCTGTAGATTGGATTTTTTTAATGTTCTCTTTTTTTCTGTTTAAGATCTCCAAGAGCAACGTAGTGGATGATGTGGTACAGTCCAACAACATTTTGTATAAGCCTGGAGAGCACCCTGATCATTGTGTTGTCATCAAATACGTTCCCTATGTTGGTAAGTTTAATTATAACATGTTTCCTCACAGTTAATTCTTTGCACTACTTATGGATCTTTCGCTAGGTGATAGCAAGAGAGCCATGGATGAATATACATCTGAAATAATGCTTGGTGGTCATAACACCATCGTGGTGCATAACACTTGTGAAGACTCCTTATTAGCAAGTCCAATAATTCTAGATTTGGTGATCCTGGCAGAACTTTGTTCGCGTATCACCTTCAAACAGGTGGATTCTGAGAACGAGGAGTTTTCAGGATTTCACAGTATACTATCGATTCTTTCATACTTGTGTAAAGCACCATTGGTGCCGCAAGGAACACCCGTTGTGAATGCCTTGTTCAAGCAGCGAGCTGCTATTGAAAATATTCTTAGAGCTTGTTTATCTTTACCTCCAGAGAATAATATGCTTCTCGAGTACAAGATTCGTTTGAATAAAAAAATATAGGATTGTTAGGCATCAAATGCCTATGTGAATCATGGGAAACCAATTGAAAAAGAAACTAGTATTTCTAATTATTCCACAAGGTACAAATAAAATGAATATTTGTTCATAATTATTATATAAAACATACAAATAATTGCTTTGTGTGTCCTAAGAAATTCAGGATATATTTTTCCACTAGAAATTTATTATCGATGTATTTAAACAAATTGAAAAGTCAAAGTATTTTTATCGAATAAAAACCATTATTTGATACTGCATTCCTGAGATGTGGTAACCATAATTTAAACAAGTATTAAATTTTTATATTTTATTGTTAATAAACAGTATCAATTGGATTTATTATATCTCTAATGACGTTTGATCTCTAATATTGTTCCATGTATTTTCAGCTACTATAGAATATTCTAGTTTTAGTTTTAGATAAAAACAGAACTGTAACCAAATGAATATGTGAAGCTGCTTGTTTTGAAAATATATTTTTATCTTGTCATAGAAAATATACTTATTATTTTACTCATTAATAAAAGAATGAATTGGTCATTACATCAAAATCATGAATGCAACAAATTTTTAAGGAAAACTGTTCTCTGGTACGAAAACAATTGTTCTGTATCATAATCCCACTACTCCTAACGAATAAATGATCAGGATCTCCATGTAATTGACTTCTATTAACCCTTGACAACTGAAAGAGTATATACTTAATAAATGTTGTGCTAGAACTTTCTATTTAAATATAAAAACCAGTTTTTTCCAAAAGAATCACAAACATTAAATTTACTAATTTCTCAATTCTAGATAGTACAGGTACTCTCAATGAACTATCAAATTGGAAAGGCTAAGGATGTCTTAAGTTCAAAAACAAATAGAAAAGTTATAAACATAAACTTTACATTCTCATAATAGAGAACAATTTACATAAGCAATTAATATAATTACAACAGAGATAATTGTCGGTATCTGTACAAATTTCAGATATTATGATAACAATACTATGTGGCAAACTTACCACAAATTGAAGGAGATAAAAGTAAAATATTGATGAAGCATCAATGAAGATTGTTTCTTTATTAAACAAGTGCAATTCAGAAGACGCGCTACTCTATATGTCCCTCTGGTGACTCAAGAATAAAATGTCTAATGACATCATATTTTATCAATATGAATATTTCAATCGAATAAATAATTTTTTATTAGTAAAATATAAGTAATTAACTTGTATAAAGTGACGTAAAATGATAAGATCCATCTGCAGTTCGATGGTCGTTTACCACCTGTGCTTTTCCACCCGTTCAAATTACGTGCCGTATCGCTTCGGCCATTTTAGCATAAACGACGTCAGTCGCTGAAGAGGAATACAGGAAGAACGAAGATACGCAATTTTTCCAAGCGTCGAAATATTGCTAATGGGTGGACACACTGCAATGAATTCGTAGAATCGGTACCGTATGTATTCCATGATTGAATCGTATAATAGGAACTTGCGGAAATTCAAAGATAGTCATGAATTCTGGCAGTGTAGAACGCCGAAATAGCATTGAAATAACAAACGCTATGTGCGCCATCTTAGTACGCGCCATCTGGATAGCGCCGTAGAAAAGTTATGGTGGTAAAACATTGAAAAACTTTTGAAAAACCTATTAATTTTCGTGAAATAACATATTGAACAGTGATTATAATAAATATGAAATAATGTGTACTGTTTCTTGATTAGCTTCACTGCGGAATTGGATACGGAACTGGTTTACTCAAATGTTTGAAATTCTTAACCTCAAACCTGAGTTAAAATGAGTGTCTCTGAGGAGACTACTGTATATCTCCCCTATGGGGATGTGGAAGCGGAGGATCCTGCTAAAGGTAAATTGGACGAAGCTTGTATCTATGCTGGCGAAGAGAAATTGCAAGAGAATGACACTGTGGAATGTGAAGTTAAAAACTCTACCAAAGATGGTAAATCTCAGTCAACCCAGGAGAATTCAACTGTCTCTGGAAAGTCTAACCGAGAGAAATGCAAACCCTTGGGCAAGAATTCACCCTCACCTGTAAGCGGTTCGGACGCACCGATACAGCCAAGTTTGCAAAGTGATTCCTTATCGAAGATTACTTCATCAAAAGTGCCATCTGCTAAACAAGTAAATGTTGCACAGACGTCAAACAACAAGAATCAAGGTATCATTTTTAATTTGAATAATGAACTTTTGTAGTATAAGCACGATGACAATTATTGTCTGTGCCTCTGTAATTAGCTTGTTGCTAGTTTAATGTTACGTTGCGTAGACTGTAAAATATTTTTAACATTTGATACAGGTCGTAGACGAGAATCACAAGGTGATTACAGTAAAGCTTCGAGTTCGATGTCTCCAGGATGTTCTGCAAATGTCACTGTACCTAATAATGTGGAAAAGATAACATCGCGACGGAATTCTAAGGTAAATAACGCTGAAACCGAAACTGCAAACCTAGAATTACATCATAGTGGAGATCAAACGAATTTATTAAGTACCAACGACAATATTAATATTATACCACAAGAAAAGATTTCTCCAATTAAAACAAATAAATTAACGACTGTCTCTCAAGAGAAATCGGTATATCAAATAAAAACTATAAATGATTTGAAGAAGGCAACACCACGAGTCAAATTCCTTACGGATGAGCCTAAGAGCTTAACTGAATTCAGGAAGTTACATTCATCTAACACAACAAACCCACCTACGCATTCAATAAAAAAAACAGTACAAACTAAAGCATTGATACTGGAAGAAACTAGACAACAATTAAAGAAGTATTGTCGCACATGCGCCGGTTTGAAATTACCTCTCGTGGACATATTTAGTAAAAAGGGCATGCAGATGCGACTGAATCAGCAAATGAAGCATTTGGAAGTAATTAATGAGCAAGATAGCTTATCAACGCAGATGTGCATGGATTGCATATGCGATTTGAAGATGAGTTACAAATTTTTCATGCAAATTAAAAAGGCTGAGGTTAAACTTAAATCAATTTACATAAGCTTAGCCGATGCAAACGCTAATGAAATAAAGTCTCGTAATTTGAATGCCGATAAAATACCAGTATCGGGACCATCTTGTACCATCAAGGAAGATCCTGATAGAAGTACAGAATCATTAAGAGACTTACTCTCCGGTGGTAACGAAGTTGACCTGGACGACAGTATACCAAAAATATCAGCTATATTTTCCCTGCAAGACTTACAAGAAACCCCCAAGTCAAGTGACGAAATGAATTTTGAAATAAATATAAAAACCGAACCGGAAGAGCACGAAGAGTACCCACCGTTCAATCAAAGCGACGACAACGACTCTATAGAAGAGTTTGACCCGGAGGATCCACCTTTTCAAGTTGACAGCTCAGATAGCGGCGAATCTGAGGATGAACTGGAGAGTCGTAGATTACAGAATTTCAGAAATTCTCAAATTGTACAAATGCAAAAAACTACAGAACTAGCAGCTTCCATCGGCAAGTCTAATGCATCTTCGAGCAACCCACCTGGACAGGATTGTAAAAAGGATAGCAAACCGATGATCTACAAGTACGATAATCTTTGTAAATCCTACGTGAAGGTGGATACTTTGGAAAAAGACGAAGCTCATTCCAAGGCACCTGATACTTTGAAGAGCAAGAACGATAGTGATAATCATGGAAATTTAAAAGAAGTACAGATACAACCTAACATCTTGAAGAGGAAGTTACCACTTCTAATAAAAAAGGAACCGCACCCTGATACAGACGTCAGTAGCGATGCACTGGATATACTGAACTCTAGTGGTGGTCTGAAGGATTCAAAGATGCAAAAATTAAATGTACAAAATGCTCTGAACATTGGATCTCCTGAAGAGGAAGGAATAATGTACGTTACGGTGAAGGGATCGAAGCCAAATGAATTGCTTCTGGTAAAAGTGAAGAAGATGGACAAAAATATTGATAAGAAAGACGAAAAGTCTCTCGGTAAGAAAATCGTGGACGTTATGCCCGTAGATCAGATTTTGAAGAAATACGAAAATTTTACTGTTAAGGAGAAAGATTTGTTTCCTGAGAGATTTAAAAAAACTGATATAAGGGAGCAGATCATTGAAGAGCAGATCGAAGAGTACAAGAAGAAGCGCGAGAAGGTTTTGGGCGGTACTGCTGTGGGGTTTCCAAACGCCCTGAAACTTGAAGATGGTCAAGTGCGTTTTGTTAAGCAAAATGATAATCAGATTCTTCGGCGTTCTTTGTCCACTGATAATAATTTGATGGTAAAGAAAGATTCTGTCAAGGGAAACGAGGATAAGAAACCCAATGAAGTGGATCTGAAGGATGTGATTGAGTTAACAAGAACTTTGGAAGACAAGAGTCCTGATGATAAGACTTACGTTAATACGGAGGAGTATCTGTCGCGTTTAGCAAAATTGAAACAAAAGTGGGAAGAAGCAAAGAAGAAGAAGGAATCGCTTCAAAAGGAACTTGATCAATCATACACCGAAGGAAATATGGAAAAACTTGCCAGGATTCTGGGTGAACGTGAACAAAATCTACAGGACTTTCAGGATTACTTGAAACAGAGGAAAATTGTTATCACAAGGCTTAAGGATGAGGATATCATTTCACTTTACGAAGACAGAAATAATACTACCCTGAAGAAGAGTCTTCCTGATTTAATAGATGAGACCCAGCCACTGGATTATATACCAGAAGAGAATTTTCTGGAGTGTGATTATTGTCCTGAAGCATTTGCTACGAAAGAAGCATTGGAGGAACATTTGAAGAGCCACGACTATAAAATAATGCACTATTGTGAAGATTGCATGGAAGAATTCCCAACAAATAAAGCAAAGAGGAATCATAACATATCTTGCTTGAAAAAGCTTATCTGTAAGTATTGTGACTTTATGCTGGATTCCAAAGGGAAGAAGAGACAGCACGAACAAAAACATTGTGACAATATGGATGGACAGTTATGTGACGTTTGTGGTGAAAAATTCAAGCATCAAGGTACCCTGGATCAACATATAAAAACTCAACACATGAGTTGGGAGAAGATTTTTCAATGTCCCAAGTGTCCCAAAAAGTTTGCATTTAAACAGAAATTAAGTTTTCATTTAAAATCGGTGCACACTACTTTGCGTGCTTACTTGTGTGAGGATTGCGGAGCAGATTTTAAGAATCCTGCTAGTCTGAGACATCACAGAATACGAAAGCATCAGCCTGTGGGTAATAAACGTGAGTGTCCGGTATGTCACAAGTTAGTACCATTTTACAGTCTGTCGAAGCACATGCATACTCACAAAGCTTATACAATACAGTGTCCGCACTGTGATAAAATGTTCAAAAATAGTTCCACCTTAAAGCAGCACGTAAGAATACATGAAGATCAAAGACAATTCAGATGTGACACGTGTGGTGTTGGATTTAACAGAAGGGATGGCTTGAGACTGCACATGCGAGTCCATGAGAAGACAGACAGCAGAGGCCTGAAGGAGTGTTCTTGTCAGGTATGCGGAGAAAAGTTCCCTAACCACTCTATGCTCGTCATCCACAGGAACAGAGTGCACAAGGATGGCAGGCAATATACCTGTCACATATGTAACAGATCTATGATCTCTACGAGATCACTGGAATGGCATATGTCTCATATTCACAACGAGTCACTACCAGGAACACAAAAAGATGATGGTGAAATTGGATCTGAAAAGAAAAGGGTGACCTGCTGTCACTGTAATAAGACCTTCAAGACAGAAATGATCCTAAGGACACACATTAAGAATACACACATGGAAAAGGACCCACTGAAGTGTACAGAGTGTGAAGAGACATTCACATCTGATATAAGATTGAGGCATCATATGATGGTTATTCATAATAGACTCGAAGGCACTTTAGAATGTCCACATTGTCCTAAAAGATTTGTTAATCATCTCAGACTGAAAACTCACATGATATCCCACTCCGAGGAAAGACCTTACACTTGTGAGATATGTGGATTTAATCTAAAAACTAAAATACAGTTGATCAAACACCATCAGAATAGGCACAGCGACGAGAGACCCTTACAATGCAGATACTGTCCTTGGAGGTGTAAACAAGTTAGCGCCCTGGTCTGTCATGAAAGAACTCATACGAATGAACGGCCCTACTCTTGCAGTGTATGTAGACAACGATTCAAATACCTGGGTGACAAGAACAAACATGAGAGACGACACGAGAGTCTTGGTGGTTCTGGTTTCAAAAGAATAGTGGCTGGTAGAAATATTAAACAGATAAAAGTTCAAGAGGAAGAGACATCCTCTTCGCAAGACCCAGAAGATTTTGATCAGGGTCAGGCCTCGTTGCATACAGAAGAGGATTATAGTTCAAAGTTCGATGATGACCAAATAATCAAGTATGAAGCACAGGATATCGAAGAAGAATCCTATGAGCAGAGTTACGAACCGGTATGTTTTCTACTTTAATTTCGAAAAATATCACTGTTCCTTCTTCAATGATTTTTTTTTATGAATATTGTTTATTGCAGGAGTACGAAGAGACTTCGAGGGAGGCTTCCGAGGCAGCTGAAGTAATAATGAGTATGGAAGATACAACAGTGTACACAGAAGAAGTAACAGCGGACAATATTGAAACTGCTGAGATGATAGCCGATGAAATGATGACAAGTCAAATTCTACAATCAGGTACCGTAGTTCATTTACAACAGCAGGACGATTCAGGAAAGATTCAGGTAATACCTGTAATGTTATCGTTGCCTGATTTGACCGATAGCAATGCAGAGGTTAATTTGGCAACTGCTTCGATCATGTATAATAATTGAACACAGTTGAATTGTCACAATGTTGTAAATTTCTGTGTGACACGTGAAAACATTAGAACTCTTGAGAGTGAAGTGTATTAAAAAATTTGAACTTGCCGAAGCTCCCAGTTTTACAAAGGAAGAGTTTAATTACATTCCTCTAATGAATGAGGCCAGAGCTGTATCTAACTTTGTCCCAGAAGAGTTTTGTGTGCGTTGGTATACTTAATCTTGAAGAAGTGATAAAAGAGAGAGGAGGAGGTCGCTAAAGAAGTATATACGAATAATTGTAATATACAAACTAAACGAAGGAAGTGTGTTTTACTTTGATAATTCTATTCGAGCCACGTTCTGTCAATGTGTTCTATAAGGATCACTCGATGAATATATTTGATTCTCAATATGGTAATTGTACCTCAAAGGTATTTGCCTGGGACATTTGTCAATAGAAATTGCATACCAGAAAAATAAAATGAGGACTGAGATATCAGCAATGAGGAGAACCTTCTAATCGTGAAACTAACTGACAGTTAGTTGGAGAAGGGTAACCTATAAATTATTCATTAGAGCATAAGTCGTTTGACTGTGCGCAGTAAAATGATTGTAAATTGAAGGATTTCTTGAAAAGCATAGAGAAAATTACATTAGACCATAAAGTGGGATCCTGATAGACTCATTTAGTTTAGTCTTTGTAATTTTTTCCCGTTTGGAATCCTTGATCAATTATTTGCATAGGGAGGTGCAACGTACTTCTGTACGATATACAAGATAGCACATTTATATACATAGAAGTTTATAACTTTCTTTCTAATCATGGATTTCTCTTTGCTTGATTGTCATAAATGGTCCTTCTTTCTATTTTCTTTCCTTGGATATTTGAAACGAGAATTATAATGCACATTTGCATACATGCATATAATTGATCCTGATATCAGGTTGTCTTTATACTTAAGTTCTGTTAATGACAATAGTCCACATAGTAGAATAATATTTTTTTTTTGTTATTATGCCTTGGCAAATATCACTAGTTTACGGACTAAAGAGAATTGCCTGTTAAACAATTCGATGTACATTAGGATAAACTTTATGTACTTGTAAAGAGAATATGCTGCTGTGGCATTAATAATTATAGTGAATTATGCATACACACATACATACTTGTTCTATTTTATTAGATAACGTTTGTCTTTCTTTTCTTTCTCTTATCTTTTTTTTTTAATCTGTACTCCATCAGCACTGTATTGCGCCAATAAAATATTTTAAATATCATACGTCTTTTAATCTCGTCGGGAATCGTGAGAAGGATAACAGATCATAGAGAGTGAAATATTGAGAGAGCAAAGAGGAAATTTTTGTAGTGAACTCTTTCTTTGATTCGTTGAAAATATTAAGAAACGACTTATATACATAATTTTCTATTAGACATATCGTTTCTGTATTAAATATCCTAGAGTCCATTCGTTATAATACAATAAAAGTTTAGAATACCCATTGGTAATATTTGATTACATAGAAGTACGTTCACAATTAACTAATTTATAGATATATTGATAAATTATTTGAACATTCGATCGTGATATATATGCTCATAAAATACATAGAAAATATAACTGTTCCATATTTGCCCATCTATCATGATCAAATAATACTATTAATCGTCGCATTAAAAAATTAATACCAAAGTTTTGTTGCATTGGCTATTACAAAGCTTTTGAAATATAAGAAGCTCCATGTGCTCTATCATGTTCTTGTGTTAAATAGTATATATGTATATATATAACATCTCTAACAATGAGCCTTTGCTCTACCTAGTAATGCCATCATTAATTTCAAGTGTCAATGTAAATGACAAGTGTTGGAATGCTGTACAAGGAGTAGTAATTTTTACCATTAAAAAAATATTCATTGATTAAAAAGATATGGATTCCCGTGCGCTAAGTAATAGTTAAACGTATACACCTGTTAATTTCCGCGCTAAGAACTCCAATTGTCAGGCTCAATGATTAGAGTAATAATTAAAAATTCATTTAGTGTAAAATAATAATTAATTTTTACTTAAACTCTGGTAATATTCGGCTAATACTTTCCAAGCTTTTGGCGGCATAAAGCCGTCGGGTGGTTTCTCACCGGATTTGGCTAATCCTATAATAAAAAATAATTAATCAATTACAATTATACCTCTTAATTATGAAATGAATTATTTAACAGACTATTCGTATTACCTCGCATTCTCGTGCCTGATATAAAGTCAAAGTCTTGCTTGCGCTCTGGATCAAAGAAAGCCATACGCTTGTTCTTAGTATCATAAGCAGCAACTCTAAAGGGAATGATTTCGAGACTTTGTAGACCTCTCGCCATTGTGAGAACCCTGGCGCCGTGGCTGGGATCGTAGAGATTCCCGTCAGGGGTTGCTTTCTTGTTAGGATGCGGCATACCTGCTGGGTCTCTGCCAACTATGTAGAAATTGGCACCAGCATTCATTCTTGACTTTGCATGCCACTGTACCTGGAAACAAATTTATAGTAATTCATTGTTATTTAAATGTCTTTATGTAATATTATTTTCATTAGAATGATAGGACCTTTGGCATGACATACCTCTATCGGTCCAGCATACATCATTGGGCTGGGAAATATAGCTAAGAGAGTAGAATCCGGATGTAATACTCCTTCATCAAGAACAGCCTTATGCTGTAATATCCTAGTGTCCAGAGGAACGTCATCGTCCTTGGTCCAGCCTCCAAGAGGATGCAGCAGAAGAACAGGATTCTTAAATCCTCTCTCCTCTAATAGACGTTTTCTTGTGTCCTGAAGATAAGTATGAATACTTGATCCATTTTTAACAAGGATTGTATAGATGAAGAGGAAAGGGAAATACGTTTTACCTGCATAAGAAGAGCATGTCCATTGTGAATTGGATTTCTAAGCTGAAAGGCGAAGACTGCATCGGCACCCATTTCACGGCATTTCTTTCTGATCTGATTAGGGGTTAATCTGTAATCATCAAGACCATCGTGCCATTTAATTCTTTCTAGAACTTCAACATCTCCACCGACTAACCAATCACCAGAGTCATAGATCATCTTTACGTAAGGATGACCTAGATTTGTGGTACCAAATTGCCAGGCACACCGTTCTTCTTTTCTGTGAAAATAAAATTCTGGCTTCCTCAGTATAGCAAGTGATTGACCTTTACGTTTTAGAGTTATTGCTGAAAGTCCTTCTAAACGATTCTTGTCCGCAGTGCTCACTGCCAATACTATTGGTACTGATTGATTCACTTCGGTGCCATCTTCGATAAGACACTTAAGATGCTGAGTCTAAAAGTAAATGAAGGATTCTTGATAATCCTGATTACTTTAAAACAGTGGGACTTTGATAACTTGAACTTCTATAAGTTAAAAACCTCTATAAGACTATGAATCTTCAAATTTTCTAATGATTCACTTCTATAACTTGAAAATCCTGATAGACTGAAACTACGATAACTCCAAGCATATTTCGTTTCCCTTGAGATCCGAGTTATCGAAGTTCCACTGTATTATTTTCAGGTAAGTCTGTAAATGCTTCACCTGTAACAATTGATTTTCACGCATAAATCCTGTCAGAGGTGCTGCCCATCCTTCGGCTAATACTTGAAGCCACTGTACATCTATCTCATTTATTTCTACACTCTGAAGAGTTTCCGCTTCCGCTTTAGCTGAGGCTGCTCTGGACTCTGATACAAAGAGTTCACGTATAGGAGCACCTGACTTTGGAAGAATCGGAATGATACAATGTTCCTCTAAGAGATCGATGACAGTGGATGCTGACTCCTCCAATGTACAATTCTCAGTAGTGACTATTAAATCTGGATTAATTGGTCTCTCATACTTTTGATCAATTCCAGTAAATCCTTTTATCGTTCCTTGACGAGCCTTCTTATAAAGTCCCTTGGTATCTCGTGCCTCGCATACATTTAGAGGAGTATCGATGAACACTTCGAAAAATGGTAAATCCGATTCCTTGTGGATTTTTCTTGCCATTTGTCGATCTTCTTCAAATGGCGACACGAAGCTACACAAACAAATCTGACCACTGTCTGCAAATAACTTTGCCACTTCCGCAACTCTTCTTATGTTTTCTGTACGATCTTCCTTGCTGAAGCCTAGATTTTTGTTCAGTCCAGTTCTTACGTTATCACCATCCAAGCCATAGGCTGCTATTCCTCTGTCAACCAAGAAAGCTTCTACTTGAAACGCTATTGAAGTTTTACCAGCACCAGAAAGTCCTGTTAACCACACGGTGCATCCACGGAATCCACGCACCATACCAATGGTCTGTCCACGTTTAGTCCTTGATACATGATGAGCCTGGACTGAGACATTTGTGCAAGTCTGTAAAATAAATGAATCAATTGTCGTTAATAATTTTATAATTAAACTATAATTTTACATGCAACGATCGTAAGTTCCGTTAACAATTCTTTATAAGCCTCTGTTTTCAGTTTCTGATGCGGACTATATGCTATTTCCTTAGCGTATACCGTTATCTATGATTACCATACGCCTGAAGATATGTAAAATATCAATTTTCGTGCCGGCTTTCAACGCTAGCATAAAGTTATCAGTTTACTTTGTTACTAAGTTATAATAGAACTCATGTAACATATTCACCTTGGTTCTAATGTAAAAAATATTTAATTTTATGCTGCTTGGAATTTCTACCTCTTTCCCGTATTTTATAATATAATTAATCGATCCCGTACATTGCATATGGACTATACGGTAATCGACGAATTCACTGTTATTTTAGGAGTACAGTTAACTCTTCTGAGAGCATAGTCAATTAGCCAAGAACGCAGAATGAAACCAAGGCCTACATATTCCAAAAGTATGAAAAAAGCCAAACAAAGAAATACGCAGTACATAAGCGTAATTCCTGGGTAAATACAAGTTTATATAGTTGACGTTTCGTCTGTTCCTAATGGTGCTGCATTTATTAGAAAATTAATTTTAATTCAGCCAGAAACTTTTTGTTTTCGAGATACGATAACAGGAGGCCTCCTAAATATAATTTGAGCTTATTTAATAATTTAAAATGTACCAGGCAATATTTCGTTTACATCATATCTATAATATAGATTGGAGCATTTTTTCTTGCGCTATCGTTACGTAGTATTGAAATTCAATTTACATGGTGTAGTAAATTCGTAGAGCCATATAATGCTGATAGCTTGACTTGGTCAAGCAGCGTTATCGCAAATACTAAACAGAATACAATAACGCTTATCGTTCAATTTTTAAAATTGATATTCTAGTTATCACTCCATTGCGGATGCAGATGCATCCAAGCACTTTATAATTATAAATTCGAATGAATCGGATCCTATTGTTGCCTGAAGGAATATATCATTTTTATATAACTCCGTTCGAATTAAAATGTAGGGGAAAAAATTTAATTCAAAACTGCAGCGGCCGAAAGAGCGCTCAACTTATGTTGTTTTGATCAATGAGCTTGTTCCGATTAATAGCACTTTAAAATTGATCTAATAATTAGACAGTTGAATTATTATTGGGAAATCATATTAATTGGTATTACTTGCCGTCATTAATTTTTTATTTGGTGCTTCTCTTGATACCTCAGACATAGTGGACGTATTATTCCTTATGGTTTCCGTGTTTTTCACGCTCTACGGGTCTTAAGGTTTAGGCTAGCAATGATAAAACACGTGGTCAAATGATAACAGAACTGTGTAGAAGTGGGGGAAGAACACGTTTGGGTGATACTGTAATGTTTTAAATCATTACTAATTTACAATCAAACCTAAATCAGCTGCACGACGGTCACTGATAGTTGGTCACTTTGCGACTCCCTTATGACACGCCGCTGAAATATGCTGGCGCCATCGTGTGTCAAATATACAGCGTTTACAAGCAGAAGTAGGACTTGTTCCTTTACAATTGCGCAACTCCAAGCTGACCAATGTTTCGTCTGCTTAGAAATGTTTATATTATTGGATAACGGACAGGATTGTTTGTTTAAAAGAATGCGGGGAGACCGTACTTTAACTGCATGGATGATAGTCTTGTAGGAGCATCTTTTATTCATACCTTTAAAATAATCTTGACAGATATTTCAGCTGTATTATTCTTTATGGTACGGTTGTATCGAACACCTTTTCCTTAGACTACGCTTTAATCTTTTTGAACTCTTGTAAAGTTCATTTTGAGGAAACACATCGAACTGGTGGGTGATTACATTTTTTACACAGCACAAGTGACTCTTCGGATCATTAGAGTTATAGTATACCGATGCTCCTATTCTTAAGAAACTGGTAGATTCTCTTGAATAATATACAGAATATGTTGGTTCTCGAATGTGACCAAATACATCATCTATCGATCCTAAGAAAATGTAATTGACATTATCAGGATCCTGCGAGTCTGAATTGCATAGGTATAGAGGAGTACTAATGTTCAATATAATTGTTAACTGCGGCTGAATTAGTACCACTCCCAATGTATTCAATATAGATGTTATTTCTCCTGCACATTTCTTCATATCATTTTGTTTGGAACTGCTAGGATGAATGCTTAGTTTTTCAATTAGAGGTATCAGTTGGTTTTTTTTCCTCTTATTTCTCCTTGCAGCTTTTGACCAAAGTGTATTTATCTGCAGTTTCTCGAAACAATGACTTATATTGCTGCTTTAAACAGTACAATGTACACAAATATCCAATAATAAATGAAATTCTTATTTAAGAGAATATAATCTTACCTCTCTATATCATTACAGTTAAGATCCTTTTTTATTACTTGGTTTTTACTTGAAACGTCTTTTGCAGAATATTCATCATCAATATAGTTTTCACTGGTGGATGAGTGAATTATTTTAGTCTCATTCCATGTATTAATGGCATTCATACTTATTCGAGTTATATCTCTTCTCTAAATTTAACAAATTAGAAGAATTATTACAATAAGCACGTGCCATTAGAGCAGGAATAGTTTTAACTTATGAAAAAAAAAAGTTTTGAAGAGAGGTATCTATTCAAAAGTGTCCTTATTAATTTCCGGTATAGGTATAACAGTGCGCGAAAATCAAACTCGTACAGTGTATATAACCTGAAAACTATCGTCCAGTTAATTAATAGTTATTTTAGTATTTAATACATCATGTTTAGGACGTTACATTATAGCAACAGAATTTGCGGAATTTGTAGAATACATGGCGAATGTGGAAAACTTCGAAAGCAGAATTTCAGCAGCAAGGTAATCAATTTATTATCATTGAGGTTAACAGGTGCTTCATTAGTTTGGTATTTATATTGTTATAATGAATGAACATTGCTTTTTTGAAGCTATAGGTAAAAATAGTTGAAGAATTTTTACATTGTAGTCATAAACTGTCATAGTGTACGATTTTATAACATAGGATACAAAGTTATTCAATTCTAGTTATATAATATTAGACCAATATTAATGGTATATAATCTTGTAGCAGAACGTTACTTATCCAGAGAGAATATTCTCTGGAATTCAACCCACAGGTAACGTGCATTTAGGAAATTATTTGGGTGCCATACAGAAATGGATCGAATTGCAAAATTCAGGAAAGAATGTTATATGGAGTATAGTCGATCTTCATTCTATAACATTGCCACAAGTAAGATACATATATAATAAATAGTTATTTATTAATAAACGAAGAATTTGTTTGCAGGATCCTATAGAATTGAGGCAAAATATACTTAAAATGACAGCAACGTTATTGGCATGTGGAATAGATCCAGAGAAAAGTATTTTGTTTCAACAATCCACTGTCTCAATGCATGCAGAATTGAGCTGGATTCTTGGTTGCAATACAACCATGCCTCGATTGGGACAATTGCCACAATTTAAAGAAAAAAGTGAAAGAGTCAAGGAAGTACCTCTGGGCTTATATATTTACCCCGTTTTGCAAGCTGCAGATATATTACTTTATAAGTAAACCTAATGTCATTAATCATTTCAAGGGTAAAGACAGAGGAGAATTGAATATTTGTCTTTCAGAGCAACGCATGTACCTGTTGGTCAGGATCAAGTACAGCATTTGCAATTGGCCCAACATTTAGCACACACGTTCAACAGAAAGTTTAAAGAAACATTTCCAATACCTCATGCTCTTGTGAACCGTAAGCTAAATTAATATTTTGAAGTCTTAACTTATTTCAATACGTTATCCATGGTTTGTGGTTCCTTATTTCAGAGGATACCAGTAGTAGATTAAAGTCTCTAAGGGATCCAACGAAGAAAATGTCAAAATCAAGCGATGATCCAAAAAGTCGATTGGAATTGACAGACGAGCCAAGAGTGTTGTTGAATAAAATAAAAAAAGCTGTTACAGACTTCACTTCCATGGTCACTTTTGAGCCAGAGACCAGACCAGGTGTATCGAATCTTATTGCCATACATTCGTTACTCAGTGGGAAATCTCCTGCAGAGATTTGTAAGGAAGCTGAAAACGTTGATACTGGAGAGTACGTTTGTTTTTTTATGCATATAGGAATTTCTCACTTTTTCATAGTCTTTAATTATAAAAAAATGTTTCAGGTATAAGTTCGTTGTAGCTGACGTGGTCATTGAAAAATTAACTCCGATTAGAGAACGTATAAATCAGTTAATTAAAGAACCCCAGTATTTAGAGAAGGTTTTAAGCGACGGTGCGGAAAGAGCTACGTCCATCGCTGTGAATACTTGGCTAGAAGTCAGAAATAAAGTGGGATTAGGCAATAATGCATTAGTCACCAATATGCTAGAATTACAAAGAGCTGCTAGTAGAAGGAAATGATAATTCATGAATTCTTATTATACAATAAACAATTTATTTATTACAAAGTACATCACTTCATGTCGATTACTATTTTGCCACGCAAGTGTCCTAGCGATACCCGTTCGTAGGCTTTTGGTAGCTCTTGAAAGGGATAAACCTTTTTAACGACTGGTACAAGCTGTGAATTAGAATATTAAATAATGAACTATCAACTGTTATTTAATTGATATTTACATAGCTGTCTTTCTTACTTTTCCATTTTCTACAAACTCTTGAATCATGTTAAGACCTTCCGACGAAGGTGTGAAAAACGCCCATTTTAGCGTACTCTTGTTTTCTGCTTTCGGAATATTATGTTTACAGAAATCACTAATATTTCTAATCATTCCACCGATCAAACCGTGCTCATCCAAATTTTTTAGAAGAGGAGAATTCAATGTTATGTAACTTTCATGTTGATATCCTTTGGCTTTGGCATGTTCGATTCCTTGATTGCAACAATCCAATATTATGTCGTACCTACAAATATATACAAAAATTAAAATATCTTTGTTTTTATCATTTTTTAAAAATTAACTTACGGGCCTTCGTCAAATATTTTTGTATCTGCATCATCTTGCTTGTAATCTATGACTACGTCAGCGCCCAATTTTTTCAAAACGTTTACTGCGTCGCTGCTACACGTTGTTATTACCTGAAATCGTATGAAGAGCCAAACACTTCAAATTAATATGCTTGAATTCGCAAAGAATGGATAACTTGTATGACAAGATACTAACGTGCATGTTCCATGCCTTCAAGAGCTGAATAGCTAAAGTGCCTACGCCACCAGATCCACCCAAAACCAATATTCTTCTGTTCATTCTAGTGGCGATGGAAGTTTTATAAGATAAGCCACCACACCACCATAAGGCAGACCAGGCAGTAAGGCCTGCATACAACATACTAGCTGCTTCAATATATGACAAGTTTTCAGGTCTTGGATTTACCTTAAAGAAATATCATGTTTCTATAAAAGAATTCTATTATTTTAATAGATTTTCAAATGCTATCATTACCATACTGTTATCAACAACAACATGACTGGAATGGCATCCTTGTTGTTCTATCGGAACAACACCCCAGACTTTGTCACCCAGCTTGAGTCTGTCCCCAACACCATGACCCTTTGAAACAACCACACCAGAGAAATCCCTACCCATAATCAAAGGAAACTCAATACCTGAGCTGTTCATATTATTCACATTCTTTGCTTTACGCATAAGATTGAATGCTGTAGCACCGTATCCTTCTGAAAAAGAAATGTAATTATGATACAAAGTTGTGATATAAAATTCTTATTTTACGTACTCATCATAGCCACGTCAATTGGATTGACACTAGAAGCTTCAACTTTGATTAGAACTTCTGTTGGTTTTGTTATAACCGGCATCCTTACAGTAGACAATTTTAGTTCATCCAAACCGCCATAAGAATGTATCTGCCAAGCCTGCATTTTATCCTCTGGATTTTCCTTGTACTTCACTGACAGTCTAGCCAAATATCGTAGCTGAGAAGCCCGTAAAATAGGCTTCCTGTTGAATACCCTAATCCCAGTGCTCCACATTTCTTCAGAATAAATAAGTGCTCTACAATAAATCCACCTCAACGTTACGATAGCAAGGTTATGTTATGTTATGTTATGTTATATATAGTATTTTATAAGTTACGCACAAGGAGGTAGAGCGAGTAGCTAACAGAAAGCGCAGAGTATAATTAACAATTTGGAAACTGTAACGTAAACTAGAAAATACGAAATTTAATTATGAAACTACAGATTTCATGATGTCAATAAACTGCATAAAGTTGCAACCGAATTCCTGAGTAGATACTAGTTGGCTCGTCTACTGTCCTTTTTTTTATATTAATGCAATATATATTTCAGTTACTCCCATCCTATAAGAATCGTACATTTACTTTTCTATATACATAATCAAAATGCATCAGACTCTATGAAATCATACCTATAAATTTAAACTGATCAATTACACTAAATTTGTAGTCTGCCATGTTAGGTTGACATTAGTGAACTCTTCATCGGGTAGCGCCAACTTTCAAAGTGTAAGTGCCAGTTGACAAGTAGAATAATTCCTTGCGTATTTAAAACCCTTAACGCCATTATAAGCTTACAAAGACTTACGCAAAGATAACATCAGTAGCAGAACTTTCCGTATTATTTGAAACAATTTTGAAATCTATGTAATCTAGATAAGTTATCAACAGGTACCCACGTAGTTTCTATTTTCAAAGTGACAATCAGACATTTTCTTTTTCATCGGCGTCCCACTTTGCAAACGGAAGCGAATGAAACAGCTGTATGCAGATTCTAGGTAAGAAATAATCCCGAAAAATCTATCCGATCCTTGATCGCATCTATTCTTAGAGTATCCTAATATCCGAGTCTAAGAAATTCTAGAAATGTCAAAGGAACGAGGATAATCTCTTCTTCAGGGAGAACGTAGAAGGTCTGTCTTTTGAGACGGTTGCAATTTCAATATGCAGCCGAATGATGAATATTTTCTCTCTTCAGGTGACAGAGTACGATGGTATTAAGCTAGAGGAAGTGGCGACGAGGACGAGATGGACGTGGGGTTAGTGTAGGGTGCAGAGTGGTACGGGGCGACATAGGTATTATATACATATGTAGCTAGGTGTATACGATAGGTTAGAATAGAAGGATGACGACGAGAAGAAGGAAGTGTAGAAGGTTAGGGGTTGGTTTTCGCGAGGATGGCGTGATAGTATAGGGGATGCGCGAAATTCTCTCCCTCTTTAAACTCTCCGGGTAAACGTAGAAGAGCGCAAGTCCCGGATCGATCGTTGATCGCCATGGTTACGCCTGGATATAGGCACGAACCACCCCATCCGCCTCACGGTAAGTCGAATACGTTGAATTTACAGGGGAAAAACTGGGAAAACGTTGAGGAATCCGCCCCGATCTCTATCGGGCCGATCGTAGGGGCGTGGATCGTTTCGCGATCGGCTCCAGGAGTGTCGTGAGTTTAATACGTTGTGTAAAAGAGTGTCGAACTGCATGGGCGCATCACGGGCGCAGCAGGGATATCGACATTTTCGGCTAGGGGCGCATTCGGGGCCAGGCCTTCCCCGATCTGCAGTATCCATGGCTACGTGGAAGATGAATTCACGCGAAAGTACGGCGATGCCGTAACCGGGAAAACGTCATCGAAAGTGAACTTGGCCATCTTTAAATTTTGAATTAACGTACCTTAACGGTTCACATACCCTTCGAGACTCCTGACGCGATTTCTTATCCGGAGCTACGGTGGGTTCGCAGAGTGCGATGTGATTTTTTTGACAAGGGCGGAGAGTACCATTTTACATCCTTTATTATTTTATGTTTAATCCTTTTTTTTCTTTCTTTTAATTCACTGCAGTTCTCTCTAAAGAAGCCAGCAATACTTTGGCGGTTTTTCCTCCGGTTCTTGTCTCTGCGCGATGTTCTATGTTGTGCATCAACCCTGTGTCGCGCTGTGTCGCCTCTTCAGTTTACACAAACCTTTGGATGAGGATCAACCCTTAGCATCCAGTATAAATAAGTGAGAGAAAGTGTGAATTAGTCAACCCCTAAGCGGAATTGTTCCAACTCTCGTGGTAAAGTATCTTTGTGCATTTTCATTATTCAATAGAGAAATGCTTTACGATTCCTTAAAGGGTATATCAAATTAATTCTCACATTTATACCGAATTACTTTAAGGTGCCTGACTGTCTGATTTCAATCCATTATGGTGTCTAGTTTCCAGTGTATATTTTTTAATGGAAAAATCGATTATTCCTTCATTCCCAGGAGACGATGCCTCTATACTTATTCCCTACGTTAAAACCCACTAAACTGACATATTCTCTACCAGCCGGTAACGTCTGCTTCTCAGGATTCTGGAGGCTCTTGAAATACGTACTAATAGAATTTCTTCCATTTATTTAAAGTACCTATCAAGGCCGACGTAGGGATACCTTTAAAAGTCGCTGAGCCGTGCTAGAATTGTGGATACACAACCCCAGTTTTATTGTAGTACCAGACTCGTCGCGATATCGTTCATTGATTCAAATCAAATTCGGGGCGAATGCACCGTGGTAAAACAAGCAAATCAAAGTATACAAACATACCCAGCTATAGTATACGTGAGTTTTATAATTATAAATATACAATAGATCCATATATTAAAAAGCAAATGATAAGTGAAATACCTAATCCGAATGATCTTTGATATATCATGAAATTGCGTTGCAACGTATCGACAAGCGAAGGAGCCGGCATCTACGTGTGGACGGTACCCGCCCATGTCGTGGAGTCCTCCCGAAAAGGGTCCATTTGGGTCGAAGATAATGTGAACGGAACGAGATAAAATAAAGTAGGAAAGGATGGCGTATACAGAGAGGATGGATAAACAATGTGGATCCGCCTAAGGAACCTATCGAGGTTTACCTTTTGCAGTATTCACGTTTAGGAGGTGATAGGTAACCGCATTCCAGGGTATGTGAAGGAGGAGGAGGAGGTGTGGGCGAGAGGGGAGGGGGGAAGGGGTTGTTCGAAATCGATATAGTGTTTAGGAAGGTCTTTTCACCCACGTCCATAGGTACCTACTTTACCCTAGCTCGTAATCAGAACCCAAGCCTGCCACTGGCTTCCTGTCTACCACGTTCACTCACCCTTTGCTCTCTATTAGATCAACTGCCTCTACCTCAGCATCTTCCTCTACGTGGCTGCGGTCAGATCCTTATATACAGATACTACCTGGGAACGTAACAACCAATTGATGGAATTATCTCTTGGATGCTTTAAAGAGGATTTCTGATCTGGACCAGAGGCTGACTTGGTTCGTTCGTCCTTTGCCTCGGTTCAGTCACCCCTGGCTGCGTTAACTTCAATCTTCATGCTTGGATGACGTACTCTCTTTTTAGATATTTATTATTTTTTTAGGAAATCTTTTTCTTATGAATAATTCTAGTTTATTTACACGTTATTAATATTTTTTTATAGGCACGTGCATTGTGAACGGAAACTACCCTTGTTGGAAATTAACCCTTATTATCCTTGGGTCGTTGATGTCTCGTGCACTCTTCAGCATCTGGTTACAGTGATGGTCTGTCTCTAAAGATCTAGGATTGGGCGTTCTCTTTCATAAGGATGGAAACGATGTCGCATATTTGGAGAATGAAAATAGTTTGCAGGAGCGTTATTAAAATAGTTTTAGTAGGGGTTCGTAAATCGGAGGGAACGGCTTCCTGTTCAATAGGGTAAATAAAGTGGAGGGAGTCTCCGAGGGGTTGGCGTTCGCCAGGGTGGACTGAATGAAAATCAATTAAATGCAATTAAGCTGAAATTCGAATTGGTCTGCTTTGAATCGACAGCGTTGATGACTTTTAACGTGACTCTAACGTATCAGGCATTCGATTTGCATTTCTGCAGCTGGATAGCGAATTCTTCGTCCTGGAGACGTGGATATGACTTGTGATGTTTTTCTCATATTTCATGAAAGTCATATTGGTTCTCCTGAGTCTCAATCTCAATCCTCTGCATCTGTGACCTGGGTCAACTGGTCTTGTCGCTTGGTTCCATGTATTTGGGGCTGAACGACCGTGCACGACCCTTACCACCGGTTTGTGTAGCAGGATGCACCAGGATGTTATTATTACATAAGAGTAAAAAGAAACAAGAGCAGCTATGCTGTCGCTGATGACTGTAAATGTACCTGAGAAACTTATTGTTAGCCAATGATGGAGTCAAAGTAGATGTAGAATGAACGATAATTGTATCTTAAAAAATTATTTCTTTGATTAAAAATATTTATTTTAACACAAGAAAATATCTGTTTGCAGCGATGATGCCACGGAGAAGCTGATAATCTCAGGAGGCAGCAATGATGTGACAATAAAGATATCTTCTTCTGTTCTCTGATCGGGGACCACTCCCTGTTTACAGTGCTTCCCAAGAAACCAAGAAAACCCAAGAAAAAAAAAAAGAAAATAGACTCACCGACCAGGTGATAGCTTCGGTGCCAAAATCGAAAACTAAAATATACACAGTGTCAAATAAAGAGAGCGTGATACGGAAGAGATATCAGTGGATTATAATAACAGGAACCGGAAGAGACTCGCAGAAACGGAAGGTCAGGAATATATTTAAAAAAAAAAAAACAAGAAAAACTCAAGCAAACTGTATCCAGCAAAGAAAAACCGACTGTTAAGATCCTAAAGAATCAAAAGCAAGGTGATCAAGTAGCAAATAAAGTGGAGGCGTCCTAAAGATAGAAGAAGAAGAGGAAGGAGAAGCAAAGAAAACTGGAAGTTGAAGAATAAAATGGGCAACAAGCTGTCCTGCAGCTGCGCACCCTTGATAAGAAAGGCGTACCGTTACGAAGATTCGCCATGGCAGGCCGGTGCCAGGGGCGGCGTAGGCACCGGTGGAGGCCGCAGGGGCGACACTGGTCACTTGCTCAGGTGCGGAAGCTTAAGAGAGAGGAAGAGGTGCGCATACCATACCATTCAGCCATTCAACCATTTCATTCGAATTCGACCATATTACAATCTCTCTACTGTACCTGATCACATGACTATTGTGTCTACACTCAGATAGACTGTCTACCGATGCGTTATGACTACTTGCTATGTCTCTCTCTCTCTCCCCCCGCCCATCCCTTTCTCTTTCACTCGCGCCTTCGTCCATTCATCACACTCGGCAGCCCTCGATTGTTACGGTCACGTTACACTACGCGCCAATGCATCGCGTTCACTATGCATATGCATATATCTAGATATCAATAATATGCAGGACTGTTCAGTTGAAATGCATTAAGTTTACTTGACAATTGACATTTGACATTTATCATTGATGCATTTCTAAGTTAGGGATTCTGGATATTAGTCGAATCATTTTGAGTCGTTGGAATTCTTTTTTTACTTTATTGGTATTTGTTCTCTTTATTCATATTTGTTAAACAGAACTTTCAATGTTAACGTCGGGTTTTCTACGGTAACAGATAATTACTGGTTCTGTCCCTTTTTTTTTTGTTAATTTGGTCTACTTGATTAAATTTTTGTTTCACTTCCTCTTGATGGTTTTTATACAGATCAAATCTCTGCTCGACCATTCTTCACTCCTGTTTATTCTTCATTATCACAGAGAAATCAATCTTTTTTCATTTCATTTTACACTTTCATTTCTGCAGTGCACGAAATGCTTTAGGAATTGCTTGTAGTTGCACTTTCTTATCATGCTACGGTGCAGAGATAATATGCAAAGAAAATGGAAATAGTTCTAAAGCTAGTTCGCATGCTCTGCATTTTTCTATTTAGAATTGACGCAAGGCCTATTAATTAAAATAAACAGTAGAATGATTTCTATTGAATTAGATTATAATAATATTTTTCAATTAAAGATTCTCAACTACTGTGCACGTTAGATACTGTAGATAGATAAAATGTGTAATAGATAACCTGAGGAAAAAAAAAGAAATTCAAATAGACACCGGATGTTATAAGATAATTGTAAGAATTTGTAAAACGTAGAGTGCTATTGGTAAAGACAAAAGATATTTTTCAAAGTAATAGTTATTACTTGTTAAACAAGATAAATCTTTGTTACCGTTTTACCTACATGTATAAAGATAATTAATATATAATCTTATAAGACTCTATCATGTTGTATAACGTCGAGGGATTTCAGACTCTGGGCCGAAGTTTTTCACGTGAGCGCAAGTGGCGCCGGAACTGTAAAGTGGCAGCAAATCTCAGAAGACCTGGTCCCTGTGAACATTACCTGCGTGCAGGATTCACCTGAGTGCATCTTCCATATCACGGCTTACAATAGTCAGGTGGACAAGATCCTGGACGTGCGACTTGTACAGCCAGGTAATAAGTTTTCGATAACCCAAATAAACTGCCAGCTGGCCAGACCTATATTGTCAGGAAAAAAAAATACTAACAACCAATCGCACAGAATGGAATATATTTTCTTTTTAAAAAGAGTCATCAAGTACTCGTCATTGAAACTGTCTATTCTTTTCAAGTTCAGTATCTGGCTACCACTTGGCCTAGTTTAATATTCTGTCTTTTTAAGGTACAAGAATTGGCCAAGCATCTGAGTGCTTTGTCTATTGGAAAGACACAATGACCAACGACACTTGGGGACTGAACTTCACCTCACCGATCGATGCTAAACAGTTTCGCGAATGCTGTGTGAGTTTGTAGTTCGGTTAAAAGAATTGTGGATAATTTTTTATAATACCATGTTACTTTTCTAAAATTTTTTGTTAATGATTTTCAGTCGCCATCGTTCAAGTTCTCCAGGAAGGCCTCCTCGTCCTATTCCTTGAAGCTGGAACCGCCGAACAAGCAAAAGATCAAGACAAGGAGAAAGACCTTATCTACTCCAGCCTCACCAAGCAGATCAAGAGAACCTCAGTGCACTTGTATGACCCCGGAACAGTTTGCACGGCTGCGCAGTCAAGACCCTAGATACAGAGGTACTTGCGGTAAGATATCAAAATTTCCTTTTTATGTCTTTCTGAGGTAACGTACAGGTAAAAGCGTACAAGAGTACTCGATAGAAATTACTAATTGGATATCGTAATTGGGTTTCATATATAATATGTATTATATATAGGTCGTAGATATTTATGTGCTATATACAAGTTTATGGAATGGATCAATTTCTAATTATCGGGTAATTAATAGAGCTGTAATGGATGTATGGTATCTCGTCAGGACACTCAGGTTCTGCTTGGTTCTGTTAATATTTCTGACAGATATTTATCACTGGGTATCCAGTGTCATGGTTTATCCATTTTTTGTATTATTAATTGACAGTTTTATCAATGCTCTTTATCCAGGTGGTTCCTCCACGTTACCAAGGACCATGGCTCGCTCGACTGAGATGGAGATGACACCTGGACGAGATAAAATTACAGCGGCTACGTCCAGCGCGTCACTCTACGACAATGTGACCCATGCGAATGCCACACCCGGGAAGACGGCGAAGAGCGGAGACTCGATTAAGCAGAAGGAAAAGCAACAGCAAAATGAGACCTGTCAGACAACACCAAAAACAGCAAACGTGGCAATTGGCACGGCTACAGTTGGTTCTCAGGCACGTACCAGTTGTCTCTTATTTTTAATTACCTTCGTAGGCTTTCTCTATGGTTCACCTCCTTATCGTTCTTTCCCTTACAGATTGATAGTCCGGAAGAGAAGGGTCCAACGATCTCTCCGAAAAAGGGTCAGAAACAGAGCCAGGACTCGTCGACTCAGCAGAATGGAACTGAAAGGGAGACATTGAAGTCCGAAGGAACGCAAGCTGGTGGAACGTTGCAGAACAAGTCAATGCGCAAGGAACAACTTCATCATACAAAGTCAGCGGACTACACTGAATTGGAAATGCAGAATGGAAATATATTCAATATAGTGAACAATAATCATAACGGTAGAAAGTCGAAGAGCAAGAGCACCGATGACATGAGAATTGAAAATGCTCAAAACGGTGGAATGAGCTTGGATTCCAATACTCTGAAGAGAATGCTGAAGCCCATGTCAAGTATCGATAGTCCTGTCACGTCTCCTGAAATGACTAGAAAGAGGCACAGCCATCACAGCTATCATTATCATCCTAACAATAACAATCAGAAGTACATGTCCGAGGCTGAGAACGAAAACTACTCGAATCCTTACAGAAGCTCGTACAACAACAAGTTCCAGGGTTCGCGAAGTGCTCACGACATGGGAAGACAGTATACTGGTAAATTATTACTTGATTTCTTTTATTGTTCATCCTCGTTGTCTTTGGATGCTTAACGCCATTGTTTGTGCCAACTCTTCATCGCGAAGTCTCTCTGTTCCAGGTGGCAGAACCAGGACGTACTTGGACATGGAACGCAATCGGTGCACAGGTGACATGTCGCCGCCTTCGGACAACGTCATATTCGACAACCAATGCTACGCGACAACTCCGAGCTCGTCGAATGGAAATTCCGACATGGAGCAATCGAATCATTGCAACTCCAGACGATGCAACAACGGTCAAACATATCAGCAACAGAACATGCAGTCGGTGTCTACACCAGGAAGTCCTACCAGTAGGCTTCTTCTCGAATACGAGATGCACCTCAGGAATACACTTGCCAAAGGAATGGACGCCGAAAGTTACAGTCTTCATACGTTCGAAGCTTTGCTCACTCAGAGTATGGAAAATCTTGGTGAATATCGTGGATAAGACTAATTTAATTTTTTTTTATAATTTTTCATGAATCTTTTTATTGATTTATATTATTTTCAGAATTCGCTGAGAATATTCCTTTGAACGTTCAACGTACGCCGCACGTTTCGCGTAGACGTAAGTTCGATAGTTTAAGATTGTTAGCTTTTGATGTATTATTTTATATAGATTTTTTTATTGTGGCTTTTTATTTTTTATTCGAATAGGATCCAGCAGCAATAAATCATCCACGCTTCCATTGTCCTATCGCTACTGTAACGAGAGACAGAACAGCAAGGATCGCGATGGCTACTACAGCGACAGGAATGAGATTATCAGAGAAAAAAGAGAACGAGATCTCGATCGTGATCGTGGATATCTAAGCGATTATAATTCAAGGTATTTCTTTGTAGATTAGTCAGACTTAATGTCTCGGTAATAAAACTTAATTACCACCTCAACCATATCTCCTTTCGAGTAACAGATGTGCCAGTTGCATTGGCGAATCTGCTAGGGCTCAATGGTTCCGGCACTCGGATGGATGGCAATCCGGAAGCTCGACACTTGGTTCCGGTGCATCCAGTTCCATGAATCCTGCTTACTCGGGACACAAAAGAGAATCACCCTGGGACTCGCTGCCGTCTCTGAGACACGAGGGCAGCCTGAACGACAGTGGTTACAAGTCAAATAGAACTGATTCTCTGGAACAAAGGTGAGATTTATCTTATGTGTCTTTAACCAGTACTTCTCAAAAGTGCTGTGTTACTCTTGTAGTCTAGTGTAAAATCAACATCATTCGTACATTCGCGAGATTATGGGGTGTATGGATGGGCAAAGTAAGTGAATTTTCTAGTTAAAAATTAAACAAGAAAAAGAACTGTTATACGACAAACTGTTTTTTCCAATGACTTTTTTTCATCGGACATCAAGCGTAAAATATGCCTCTTTAACGATCTTTCTCAAATCTCTGCAACCCTCTTTAGTTCATTAAAATGCAAAAGGACGTGGGATCATAGTTCCTTGCATCCATGAACGGATACGGTGTAAATTGTGACCTGTTCTCTTCACAATGCATACTTATCCTTAAGTCCCCCCAACGTTCTTTCTTTCTTTAGTTTGGTAAAAAAAAAGAAAGAAAAGAAAAAGATCCCCCTCTCATGCCCAACCCCACCTCTCTATTGTTTTCATTGTCTTCCTACCCCCCATTGTGTCGCAACCTTTTCACTTTTACCACATTTTTCAGCGAGGCTCGCGCATTGCTTCCGCGCGAAACCTCTGCGAGCCCATTTTTTTCATTCACCAAATATATTTCTATATATTTTCATCGGACAGGAAAGGCGACGCGACCATTGAATTAGCAGCCTCGAGAAAGGTTCCTCGCACACGATTTTCGAAAGGGGCCGCTATGACTCCCAAGTACGAAAAATAATCCTATTCCTATGAAAGTTCAGAATTAGCTAATTAAACTTTTGCGACACGTTGTATAAAAGCGGCTATTGTGATTGGATAAAATTCCAAATTATTGGTATAATATATATAATATAATTTACATCCATTAATCTTTCCCAATAGTTAATTATTTCTCTACTGGTACCAATTATTTGACGTTTTGTCTGTCAACGTAATTTTGCCGTCTTCCTATTTCGTCCCTCTCTACCGTTTCTATGAATTAACCTCTTTACACGGCCTGTGTCAGTCTTTTGTTAATTGACAGTGAGAGAGAAGTTGCTCAAAGTAATATTGAGAGTCTAACCGATTAGACAATGACGACTAATAACTTTTCCTGACTTTCCAGGGGCACCTTCGACAGGCAGGACAGCGTCAGGTCGGATTACATGTCCGACCGGGATGGCAGATATGGTATCGTGCAACAAGCTTCCCTGGAGAGTACCGACTCGAGGCTCTGCTACTTGACGTCTTCAGAGGTGAGTCAGGGGTGGCTGTTGACCTTAACTCCCCAATTTCAAGATCTTCTTCAGTAATATCTCATCCACGTTCGATCCTCTTAATTTACAATGCACTTTCCTTACTCGTTTATATGTCGTGAGCGTCCTTGGTAACATCACCGAGAAGACACTCGGAGCAGGGGGTAAACCAGGTTATGGATTATAATATTGTATGCTGGAAGGAATTTGAAGAAATATTGAAAAGGAACCTCCAATAAATGTTTGTCGGGTGACGCCTGGTGGGTGGTAGGATCCCATCGTACCCAGGGGAGCCAGCATGTAATTCCAGAGGATGAGTATGCTGGAAGGAACGTGGGAAGTGGAGAACATCGATAACCTAGTGACCCTGGTTCGACGTTACGAGTATTTCATAGCCATTCCTATCTGGCGGCTGTGCCAAAGCCCACTGAGAAAATGGGCTTGGGTGGGGTTGGTCGGTTGTTTTTGCTGCTTTGTTACGGAAATGCGATATATATCGGTGCCGACGTTATTTTATCAGTGGGTCGGATAGGAGGGGGGTCGCCAACAGGTGCATGCGCATGTCTCGGATCTCGGGAATTTACCCCACGTAAAAACCAACCCCCCCTCCACTCGGTATGCGCTAGCGAGAAAGAGACGAGCTTGGTGCACGAAAGAAAAATTTTGTACATGAAAAGATGTATCTTCGGTACTCAAAAGCTGCGATACAAAATTTCATACGACGAAGAAGGAAAATTATTGGAAAAGAAAAACGATTCGTTTTCTGGCGAAACGATGCGTGACATCGTTGGGAAAAATGTGGAGGTTGAAAGTGAGAGACACGAGGCCATGGAATGAAAGGAATCTCGACTACGTAAAATTGTTGAGCTGTAAAGTTGTACAAAGAGCGCAGAGTGCACCCTCGAAAAGTCTCGTAAGCTACGTCACGAGTATTGTAGCGGCAGTGTCCTCGCAACAGCCGCATTTCCCACCCTTAACCATCCTCACGGTCCCCTTTCGTAACCTCCGCACTTTCCACCCCCTACTGGGGCAGAGCCGGAGGCGAACAGCGGCAGCAGTGGTAGCAGGAACTATATACTGACACCCCACTCCTGATATGACTCCCTCCTTCGTATATCTCTTACCCCTACAACCCCACCAGGACTGCCTGGAAACCCCAACAGGAACCAGGTATTGATTCCCCTAGCAAAGCAAAGCTCTTCCCTGTTCTCCGACAGTCTGGAGCAAAGCACACTCCAAGCTGCAGACTCGAAGAGGCGCTCTACGTTGCACTCGTCACCAGCTGCCGATAAGGAACAAATCTTATTAAACCACTGGCCCGTTTGGGTGACTTACTTTCTCTTTATTTTTTCCTTTCAAATAGAGAGAAAGAGAGTACATAATGGTTTAAAAGCGTGGCTCATGGTTACCAGAATGGAGACGTGGATTGGAACTACGACTACGAGACAGGAGGGATGGTGGTGGTTCTTCCACGAGAGGCGCTTGCGATTAATAAAGTCATAAACACGTTTATGTTACGTCGGTTAATTGTCACGGGGATTTTAATTAATATCACACGATACTTCTCGTTCAGGTCAAGGAAGACTGAGAGAAAAAGAGATAAGACAGAAAAACGACGTGGGAATTTTTAATCAAAATCTTTATCAATCGCCCAAGAGAATCAAGGTCGACTCGGAGTCTGAAACGAGGTCGGATTTGAACTTTACCAGTAAAAAGATTACAGATTTTTAAGACAGTGTTATCGGTGGATTTTCATTACATGTTTTTATTTTTTTCATTTTAGTTCTTTTATTTGCTAATGGACTCACTGAGGTTGGATCGACTTTGGATTTAATTTTATCCGTACCTCTGCCTATCCTGATTGTGAATGGTGAATCGGAATTTTTGGAAGAAGAATCATCTGGTTTCGTTTGACTGATCGAATAGTCAGTGAAGCCCTTGTGCAACAGGAATTGTTTGGGATTCAGGATCAAGAGGAATATCGTGATGAGGAAGCTGCTACCAGAGAGCCAAGTGCGTTAGGGTTAATGAATTTATGTGAATTCCTGTAAAATGGGAAAACCTCCGTGAGGCGTTAAGAGAGAAAGAGTGATAAAGAGGACGCAAGAGAGAAGAGAGAAGAAATATTTCGAATTCAAACAAACCGTTTGAAATAATCTTCAGGCTGAGATTGTCAGGAATTGTGCGATTGCTCGTGCTGTGAATAATTATTAAGTATCTCGACGTTAAGGAATTTAAAAGAAAAGACTCGTTATCAGCTGCGTACGATAAGGGCGTAGAATCGTGTTGTATCAATCGACTAACGAAGAGAAGAAGGTTGAAAGAAATTTTTAAGGAGAATATTTAAAGTGAATGACAAAAAAAAGACAGAAGGGAAAAGCTCGTGTAAGACATTGAGTGACACGAAGGAAGGGAAACGATATACGTAAATTATTTTTATATGGAGAGTCAATTTCTATATGATATTTCATAATTCTATATATTTATTCGTAAGAGCCAAGTAATAGAACACGAGAAAGCTTAATCGTTCTGGCTTAGACGTGTGTATAGATTGCGACAGTGATAAAAGATAACGGGTGATGATCAAATTGGCGCAAAAGGGTAACAAAGTAGCTGGAATAATGTGCGTAAGATGCGCAGAGCCGAAATAATATTCGTATTCTATCTGAGCTGTACATTCGTGATATGCGCTTGGCGTGTATTCTGGGATTTGATGATATCGGAATTGGTTCCGGAATTGACAAGCCTGATGAACGATACATTCGCATGAATTTTACGCGCAACAAGGAAACAATCATCCAGTCTATTTGTAATCGGCAGAAATCGAGAGAAGCTGAATATATTTGACGAGAGATAGAGAATTTTGAAATTACTCCAATTTAAAGCTGAATTCGCAGCGGGAATTTTCTATAAAGGAATTGAAGAAGAGAGTATACGTGCACTAAGTTTTATTGAAATTCATACGTATACGTGATATAATACTGCGGAGATTTGTCTACCTGCGACCAAGAGGAAACCGGAAGCTGGGAGGATAGTGAACTTTTCATTTGAATAGAGATTCCTATCGCGTTAATTAGTGCGTTAACCCGCTTGGTTGAATAAACCAGGAGCAGAGTGTCTGCGTCACTCGTTAGAAAAGAGAGCAGTTACATACACAGAAGGAGAGGAGGGACAGAGAGGGAAAAAAATTTAGATCACGCGTCACGACGCCAGTTTCCGTGATGCTATCGATCGTTGGGGAATCTAAATGTGAATTCAGTCGTCCCTTAAAAGTGGATAGCTTTCGGTAAACAGTACTGATAATAGATGTAAATTGTTAAGAGAAAAAAGAAAGATCTACCTCCAGTCGGCGATGTTCTTAGAGGGATGCTGCATTTCGCAAGATCCAGTGGATCGGAATGACTGTAACAACTCTTACAAGGAGATCACGCGTCTTGTGAAGATCTCATAGGTTCTTTGTAGTCAAAATCAAATGATGGTAGAGCCAGGATGGTCCACGTCTCGTATCAATAGTTCTCTGGACTTGCTGAATCCCAGCAGTAGTTACACGGATCTCACGACACTTCATAATAAGCAGTGCAAGAAGTATTTCTGCCTTTGCAAGAGACACACGATAAGCGTTATCTGTATCAATGAGACGAAGAAGCTGTACTGGTTCAATTGCGAGAGTGTCGAGGATAAAGTGAATCCGGGTATCGGGGAAGGTTATTATTACAAATTATTGAAAATCATCAATGGGGCATTGAATACTTGGGCCCAGAAATATATAGACGGTCTGAAGATTGCCAAGAAGGAGATCATGTTCAAGATCAACGGTACCGCCAAGAGGAACATGAAGCTCCTCAAGGAAGGATGCTACTGTCATTATCATCCTCACATGACAGCAGATAGTTGCAATGCTGACTTTCTCAAGAGAGTCGTAAGTTTTACCAGGCCCAAAGAAGTTTAACGTGAAATCTTTGACGGTTTATCTCCTTTTAGTCTCCTCTTGTATCCTGACTACTGTCGAGAATTTAAAGAAATGTGACTTGGAAATTCTTTTGGTTTTATATTCAATTAAATTGTTTTTTCAGATGTCTGACGACGACCGAATGTCTCTGACGACTGCAGTGAGCGACGATGACGATGGTGAAAGTGTCATTAATTCTCCCTATCGTGGAAAGCAGACTGGTACAGCCGCAGCATCCTTCAATTGCACCGGAGCAGTGAGGAAAGCTGGGTAGAAATATTTTAAAACATTTTACTATATTTAACGACGTACCGTCATTGATGTCATTCAGATACATTTCTATTATGTATGCGTTCCCTGTAGATTTCTAAGCGTGAAGAAGTGGCTGCTGAGGAAGAAGCATCAGATCGAACTAGCCAGGAAACGGGGATGGAAGGGTTACTGGGTGTGTCTTAAGGGCACGACGTTGCTCTTTTACCCTTGTGATTCTCATGAGAGCAGAGCTGTGGAAACGGCGCCGAAGCATCTGATTATCGTGGACGGTGCCATAATGCAGCCGATACCAGAGCATCCTAAGAGGGACTATATATTCTGCTTGAGCACTGCCTTCGGGGATGCCTATCTGTTCCAGGTAGAGGAAGCGCGATTAGGTTGCGAATCAAGGCTCTCTCTTTCGAAAGGGTCTTTGCCCACTTGGAACGACGTGGGTATCAAGTCCCTATACGAAAATACATTTTTATTTTAGGCACCGTGTCAAGTGGAACTTGAGAATTGGGTGAACAGCATCCACTCGGCGTGCGCAGCTGCATTTGCTCGTCACCGGGGTAAGACCGGGACCCTGCATCTTCTACAGGAGGAAATATTCCGGCTGGAGAAGGCAATAGAATCGGTGAGTAAAATTCAAATAATATAACTAAAGATGACTTCTGACAGTCGTTCAAGATATTATTTTCCCTCTTTAAGGATCATAAGCTCAAGCACATGGCAGATCTTCAACAGTCGGTTGTGTCCGACGTGGAAACGAAGCAGCAGATCAACAATCAGATTGTTCAGTGGGAAGAGAATCTGGAACGTCTTCACTGTGAACAATTTCGTCTTAGATGTTACATGGCTAGTCTTCAGAGCGGTGAATTGCCGAATCCGAAGGTACCGAGGATGCTCTTCGATTGTTCTTCGTTAAAGTTACTAAAATTCTAATTTCAATGGCTGAGTCTCAGGTTGGTATTAATTCTTTTGTAGAGTCTACTCACTCACGTTTCTCGGGCAACGAAGCAGACCCTGAACAAACTTGGGGTCTTCACGGTATCCTCCTTCCACGCTTTTATATGCGCCAGGAGTCCGTCGCTCCTGAATAACCTTCTGGCAGGTCGCGGAGCCACTAAAAGAAGACCGCCACTCCTCTCCAGGTCTAACAGTAGTTCCAGTAGAAGATCCTTGCAGATTTCCTCCAGGGATGAAGAGAAGACTGTCAAGGTGTCCGTGCCGGATAATCAGGTCAGTTATTTTTAAAGTTTTAATTGAAGGGCTGTACTATAAGATTATCGCATAAATAACTGCGGCAACTGGACGCTACGCTTTAATGCCTACGTACAGAACGTGTATATTAAATTATAAATTGTCTGAAATTATCAAGCTGTTATGCTAGATCGTCACTATCACTTGGAGCCACTCGCATTACTACCTATTACTGAAATTGGATTCTCTTGATAAAAATTCTACGACGTAGCTAAAGACAAATTATTCGAATTCCTAGCTCGTCTCGGTATTTCTGCGGGATGCAATGTCCGTCGAGGAGTTCCTGGCAAGTGCCTGTAGCAGAAAAGGTCTCAATCCTATGGAGCATTTTGTCAGGGTGAAGAAACGACGCGATATGGAGGATCACAACTATTTCGTGCCGCATAGAACAGATCTGATAGAGACCTACGTGAGTACCAGCCGTATAACGTTCTAAGGATGTATCTGGAGTAACAAAAATCCAGACTCCAAAGCAATACGTAACCTAGGAAAAATTTCACCTAGGAAAAGTCACGAGATTGTGTTTGTTGAAACTAAAAATACTCTTTTTCTATTTATTCAGCTGCATACCCACGAGATAGTCGAGGTCTGCGCCAAGATACTCTACCAAGTAGAACTCCAGAGGAACACCCTGGACCAGATGTGGGGCTTCTCCGTGGAGGCTGAACTTATTGAGAATTCCGATAGGCAGGACGAGCTTTGCTGCTACGTTAGCAGAGTCGAGGACAAGAGCGTCGCCATGCAGAATGGTTAGTAGAGGAAGAGTAAAGAGAAGAAGAAGAAGAAGTTGATGAAGAAAATAACTTTTTAATGCGAAGAAGCAATCGTTTAAGTATAACCTTAAGGCCACAGTGCACGGTATCACCTTGTGAGTCTGTTAAGAATTTATTTTTTTATAATTCACTAACCACCGGATGAGCAATCTCGCGTGAACTCGACTTAACCAAGCATAAAAGCCCTGGATGAAGCGGTCGAGGCTACCGTTGGAGCTTTATGGAGTCTCTTGTTTACACGTGGCTCAGGTGTATTTTCATTGTCATTATCGATCCTCCACGCTAGAAATACTTTTATCTATCATTCATCCGCCACTGTTATTCTTTTATGATACGAAGGATACGATAGACGATTGCCTCTTTGGTAGATGCAGATACACAGTCCTTTTCTGATTGATCTTATTGACTGCTGTGAAGTTCATTGATGCATCATTGAGTACGATTATGAGAGTACTCGATGTTGTTTTCTCTTTAGGAATCATCAAGAGCGATGAGATCATGGTGATCAATGGCGCTATTGTCAGTGATCTAGACATGATGTATCTGGAAAGTGTTCTTCAGGAGGAGTTAGCCCTTTGTATGATGATGAGATCATCGAGAACCGAACCACCAGATCTTTCTGGTGTAATGAGAGTTACCGATGACATCATTGAGAGCCTTGTGTGTCCACCGCCTCCTTCGGATCCACCTGTCATAAGCGAAGAAATGATATCTGGTTTGATCGTTCCTGCACCTGGTTGGAGTAAGATCTATTGTTGATTAGTGACTTTAATCGTGGTCAGATGAATCGATGATCTCCGTAACGGTCTGGGATGTCAATTTTTATTTTTCATTAGGTAAGGAAAGCATACTGCAGGAATGCTCGGCCGTTTCGCACATGGAGAACGGGAAGCAGACATCGAGAACCAATTCGTTTGAGATTGAGAATCTTTTGAAGACGGCTGAACAGGTAACTGGTATCTGTAGATCTCCTGGAGAAACCAGGAAGTCCAGTCCTACCGGAAGTGTTGTCAGTTCCCACTCGCAGGCACTAACGCCGAGTCGACAATTGAGTGACGCTGAGAAGCTGAAGAAGGTGATTTTAGAATTGATCGAGACTGAACGGACTTATGTAAAGGTCAGTATTAGAATTATTTTTCTAACTAGACAAGTGATCTAAGTTGCTTAACGATTCGTCTGTTTTGTAGAATTTAAATAATTTGCTGGAAAACTATCTGGAACCCCTAAAGCGCGAAACTTTCTTGTCGAATGCTGAGATAAACGCGCTTTTTGGTAATATCCAGGAAATTGTCACTTTCCAACGACAATTTCTCCAGAATCTCGATCACGCGATTGAGATGGAGTCGGATTTCAACAGTTTCGACCATCCGAGTCAATTCAAGGTAATTTATATTAATTATTTCATTATATAATACCACAGAGATTACTAATCGTATTTTCTATTACTACAGGGTGTCCTGTTTTCCATTGGAAGTGCCTTCTTATATTACGTAAATCACTTCAAATTGTACAGCTCATTCTGCGCCAGTCACTCGAAGGCCCAAAAAGTTCTGCACCCCAGTGAGTAGTGGCTTCAACCCATTCTATTTTTTTAAATAAAAATTATTATCGACTGCATTCTTAACGCGGATTGATATTTCAATGCAGACGAAGGAAACCAAGCTTTGCAAGAATTTCTATCAGCGAGGAACCCACGCCAGCAACATTCCTCAACTTTGGAATCCTATCTGATAAAGCCTATTCAGAGAATATTAAAGTATCCATTGCTCTTGCAACAGCTCAGGAATCTCACGGACGAGCATAGCGAGGAACACCAACATTTAATTGGTAACTTTTGAGAGCCTTTGATAAAAATAAAAATTCAATTGCCAATAGTTTACTATACTTTTTCTACGTACGAAATTACAGAGGCTCTTAAGGGTATGGAGAAGGTGGCTGAGCACATAAACGAAATGCAGAGAATTCACGAGGAGTATGGCGCCATCTTTGATCATCTGTTTAGACAGCATCAAAAATCGTGCAAACAGCCGATCGACCTTAGCCCAGGCGATTTACTTTATTACGGTGGCGTCGAGTGGCTCAATATTTCGGATTTCCTCGGTAAAATCAAAAAGGGACTTGAATTACACGCCATGTGCTTTGTGTTCAAGTCTGCCGTAGTGTTTTTGTGTAAGGAGAGATTAAGACAGAAGAAGAAGCTCATGGTGAGTAAACGCCTTGAAATATTTTAAAACGTCTTCTCTGTGCAATTAAGAATTCTCGTGCCCCCTTTCCCTTGTGTTTTCCTATTTTTATCGTTCCCTCAACAGGGAGTTTCCACTAAAGCGAACTCCAGCGAGGTCGAGATTATCCGCTATCAGGTTCTCATTCCTGTGACAGAGGTTCAGGTCAGGGCCAGTTCTGCGAAAGACATGGAATCGCACTTCCTGTGGGAATTGATTCACCTGAGAAGTCAATTACAGAGACGTTCCGAAAAAGTCTACGTGTTGTCTAACAGGTAAGATTGAAACGTTCATAAATTTTCTACCAGATACGTATAAATTTAAAACTCAGAATGATTTTGAAAAAATTTTCTACGCAGCACGACGGAGTTCAGAAACGCGTTCCTCAAGACAATCCGGCAGATAATCCGGGAGTCTGTACGAAACATGAGTATCCCTTCGACGAAGCAAAATATGCCTCAGCCGCCGATATCCATTTCTCCTCGTATGTCAACCGGACACGTGGAGAAGTTCGAAAAGCCCATAGGTCAGAATCAGACACAGAACGGCAATGGCACCGGTCCCGGAACCGGAACCTTGTCCAAGAAGGCGGTGAAGCAGCAAATGATGATCAATCCGCACAACGTTAAGAGAAAATACAGCCAATCCAAACAGACCGTAGATCACGAGAGTTCGGAAGATAAGGATTTTGAAGAGCCAGCATCCAATCAGCAGCCACAGCAGACAACCTTCCGTTCCAGGAGCAAGACCATAAGCGATAGTTCAGGTAAAGTGTCAATTTCTATAACAAAAAAAATAAAACAAATTAAATATCATTTATCAAAAACGATCTACTTCGCACAGGCGAGGTCAAGGTAGACATGGACTCTGGAACAAAATCCGAGGGCGAGGAGGATTCTCAGGCTTTTTTAGGCGAGAAGAAAACAAACCTGGGTCGTACCCCAAATCATCTAACACTGAGTACCACTTCGACGATTTCCGCCGGAAGTACCGGTAGCCAGGCCAGACTAATCCAATCGTCGCATCAGCCAGAGAACTATCAGCCGATCACAATCAAGGAGCTTGGTAAGAAACGAATTAAAAAACGACAAAACTAAAACAAACTAAATCCACCCTGGGACCTAAGCGAATCGATCCGATCTAGAACGATCGTGCAACCGATCTCTTTGCAAACCATCGATCAACCGCAATAACACGTACAGTAACAAAGGCCGTAACGTTCTATGAAACCCGGCCTTAATTACCTGGCACTAAGTACCACCTATACCCCAACGATAAACAAGGGCCAAGCTTTACGACTCGAAATACGATCAACGCGGCATTCGCCTGATTCATCCAAGATCTATGCAACATCCAACAAGATCACATATATCATATACACATATGATACTCTGCCTATGCGCCACATAGGTGTCGCGTCGTTCGCTGCCTACAGGCCTAAAAAAATTAAAAAAGAAATAGCCTATATGCTCTTACACGAGCGCCCACGCACGATATCTATCTCTTTCACTCTCTCTCTATCTATCACTCCCCCCCCGTGTCCACTTTTATATGTCGATTAATCAAAAGAAACCGTGCACACGCTGTCACTCTAATTTCATTTGAATTAGGTTCGCCGATATGGAAGCCGCGAGAGCTACCGTCTCTGGGAGAGGCCACAACTCTGCCGCGAAAGGGTAAGTCGGCGGGCGAGTTCGCGGATATGAGCTCGGCACACAGCGCCTCCCGAAAGTCCCTCATAGAAATCAATAATTGTGCTCAACAATCTAGCTTTAGTAATCATATCTAAGTTATCGTATGTCTTTCATTATCGATACGCGCCTTTATTGACATACTTTCAATCACGACTTGACATTACTTACTCATTTTCTTAATTATTATTCAGTTTTTATTAACTGTACACCTTTCGATTGACATCACGAGCATCAGTTATATGCACGTGTATACATATATATATTATATATATGCATATACATATATATATATACAATACATAGGTTATCATTAAGTTTCATCACCGAGTTAAACGCTATAATTCAACGTTGCGCGAAAGGGTAGTAAAATTCAAGGATTCCTCTTGCTATTCATACTAAACGCCATTTTTCTTTTTTTCTTTTACACCACATCTCCCTTTTTACATAAACTTCCGGTTTCGTCGTCTGAGCTCCCCAAGGCAATTTGTCTCAACCCCCTATAAGACGTCGAACAACAGCACGCTATCCGGTGTCCAAACAAAAAATTCATTCTATCCGTAATCGCTAGCAGGAAGTCGTCAAAGAGCCTTGAACTCTGACCCAGCCTAGGTCGATCAATGATATCGACGATAAGGAGTTAATTTATTAAAAAAAAAATGTAATCCTATTTTTCTTTTCGCCACTTTTCTTTTCTACTCCTCCCTGCTTAAAACCCTCAGCTCTTATAGCAACGGCGAGTAGCTTGAGCAGCAATTGGAAATCACTGAACATTGTATATAATGTAATAACGACATCCTTACGATTATTGGGGATATTATCGTGATCGTATTATTATTTATTTATTATTATTCTTATTAAAATTACTAATTAACGCAAATAATCGAGGTCGTATGAAGGTGGATTGAGAGAAAAGAAAGAAAAAAAAAAGAACAACGTAAGAATTAAGTTAGCGATTATATCAATTAAAAGTCGTGTGTGTGCGTGTGTGTGTATATATATATATATATGCATACAGGTGAGATATGTTAATCAATTAAGTGCATAGTTACGCGCGTTCACGCAATGGATAAATAATACAGACACCGGATACAAGTTCGGTACGCGGACTTGTCGGGGCGAGCCGATACGCGATGACTGTTATAAGGCTGCGTCCACAAGGACGTACGGGAGAACAGAATTTAATGAATATATATTAATCGTCGTCCGGTTGCGGAACATACTTACCCAGCGAGTCGCGCGTCTTTGCCTTTCTCGTCCCCAGGGGTACCAGGATGACGCTTGCGAGGATAGTCTAGATTATTTTTAACATTGATCAAAGGGTGGCGATCGATTAGTATGGCGATTGGAGGAGGGTAGAGGGTGGGATCGATATTATATTGAATTAATGTAATTAGAGCGACCGACGCGTATCCTGGACACGGGGACGACGGGCTCGATCCATGGTGACGTGCGTTGAGGATTAGCACTTAAGGAATATTTAGATACCCAAATGAAAACGACGTTTAGGTTAGATTCGCCGCGCCGATCGTACCGGCCGTCGTGAGCTTTTAATTGTAACGGAGTTCAATGGCGGCCATTGATGTGTACTCTGGTCGAGGTGGAAGAAGAAAAAAAGAGGATAAAGACGTCGGTTAATGAATTAAACGATATATGATTATGGTAACGATTGTTAATGGGGTATTACGATAAATTAATTATGTCGAGGGATTAATTCATGTAAATTAGACAACAGAAAGTATCCACATAGAGAAAAATACCTTTAAAATATATAATGCATATACGTATATTGCGTAGGCGATATATGTTTATGTGCACTGTCATGGTCAGTGTATGTTTGCTTTGTCGCATGCGGCATCCGAGATTTAATTGGATAATGTGATCGAGATATTTATTTGGTCGATTGAGGTATTCGGTGTAGCTGTTGTTTCTTTTTATTGTGTAAATTCGTCAGCTCTCCCGCTGCTTTCGTTGAGGTTCCTACCCGATGGGGATGGTGACTGGAATTAATTAGTTATCGACGGAGACTCGGATCGTACGCGTTGGCAGTACCGTGGAATTAATTTGTACCGAGTAGCAGACACTTTTTGTCTCGACGCACAATCGACAATCCTTCGACTTGAGAACTCTACTACGTTTCGAGCTATTTAATTATTGATATCTTAGCCAAGCTTTGTATACTTGCATGATATTCATTTATAAATTGCGCCATTCAATTTATGCATACTTCAAGCCAATCGTTGGGGGGTTTGAGAATTTACGAATTTTTCTTTGTCGAGGCGACTCGGCCAAGCGGATTGCCGGATGGTATTTCAAGACCCAAAGCGCATGCCGCGTGCGGCAGAAAGGGAAGAGCGAATCGAGATTAAAAAAAAAAAAACGTTAAGGGTCGTGAGTCGGTCTCTGAGATTTGAGGGGGGACAAAAAATGGCACTTTAGGAAAAAAAACCAAAAGATCCTATACACATTGCTCGTATCTTCACGCGTCTCCAAACACTTTTTGCACCTTGTCATTCTTTTTTTTTTTCGCAAACTCATACAGACTCCTCGGGCAGATTGAAAGCGTTACCGCAATTTCTAACAATGTTTTTGCAAAGTTCTACACGCGTATGGTAATCACTGAAAAACCTCGTGCTACGGTTATTCAAAATCGCAATTTAACCCAGGAAGATGCACATTATTATTTCCGAGTACGAACTTACTAAATGACCGAACGGAAATTGTGCAAAGATATTTTACTTGAAATTCAATCTGCGGTGGTTTTGCTTCGTTCGAGGGAAAGGATGCTACTGGACACCCCCCCCCCCCACCCCACCCCCCCCACCGTTAGCACCTAATTAAGGTCTAAGAAACCTTACCTACATAGCTACTCGTTACTCGAAAGAAAGAAAGAGAAAAAAATAATAATACCATTAATAATATATATATATTATATAACGTCCCAATGGGTTCCCAATGGGTAAACGCCAAGCGAGACGGGAGTATAAGAATACTAGATACTATAATATATATATATATATATATATATATATATATTACCAAGAATATATCTAATTAAGGTATCGGTTAAGATCTGACAGCGAAGATTAAATGAATTAAAAACCAAGTATAAGATACCTACTTAAAATAATACTAGGTGACATAGTTGATATTATATATATACATACGTATATATACATATATATACACAAATAAATTATATGTATATATACATATATATAAATTACACAGAACGACCTGCGTTGCTCGAATTATTGTATTATCGATTACATCAATTTTATTGTATAAATTCTGTCGAAGCGCGTGTTCAATCGAGAGTGTTCGACCGATCGGTATTCGCATGCCCATACCAAGGTATATATATATATATATATAAAATAAAGGATAATCGATTCTGAATTTCTTCTAGTTGCTGTTTAATTATCATTTATCTTTAATCGCAATCTAGTAACGTATACGTAAAATATCGTGGCAGCGTAGCTACGGTCGATTAATGCTTTGTAAAGATACTAGTCGATACTTCTTTTTTTATCATGATTCAAATTTTCTTTCTTATATATGTATATATATATATATATATTAATCTCTTGATTATACCTTTAGGCAGTTATCTTTAGCTACGTATTTTTAATTGTAACGAGTTTCAATGTTTATTCGTGTGGTGGGAAGCGAAAGGTAGGATAAAAAAGGAATGACGAATGAAAATGATCGAGGGGCGCGAATGATTGTGATTTTATGTAAAAGGGGATCGAATATCTCTGTGTTGGACGTTAGGTGAATAATGTGAATGTGACTTTTAGGTTATGTTCGATGCGCAAGAGATTGTCGATTATTGGTGAAGGAATACAATGGTATACAGAGAAGATAAGGGTCGACGTTGATACTTAATTGGAATCTTTTTTGGATTTTGTGAAATCGAGGGGATCGAGACTCGGTGGGTATAAATACTCTCGCTTGAAAACGTCCCAGCAGTTGGCCTAGTGTAACCAAGTTTAATGTTTTTTCGCGTCCACTCTGCTAACCCGCCAGCCAATGAGATATTTCGAGTTTGGAGATCCGAATTGGATTATTCGATTATCGAGCCGTTATTATAGATTCTTCCAGAAAATTTTATTCGTATAAACTTTATCGCTACCGTTGAAAATATATTTGAGGATAACGGGGGGGCCCGACTTTAGTCACGTTTTCATTAACGTGCTGTGTTTACTATTATGTACTGTTATGTACCAATGGAGTCCTTTGCGACTGGATCAATTAATTGTTAACGACTCGTGAGCTTTTATGGAATCGACTGAGCGTTTGACTCGTGTTCAAAAAGTTACAAGGGAGACGCAGAGAGTCAGGGTTAAGGGGAATGAGATGTTAATTAAATAATAGGTATACATTGTAATTGTGAATTACCTTTACGATTTTACTTGTAAATCGTGGATCGCGCGTTATTGACTCTCTGCGCGAAGCCAGTTTTGAGGTTATAAAGAGAAGGGAACGATCGGTTCGATTGGACGGGTACATAATTTATCTAGGGTGGGAATTAAATATGGTAATAACCGGAAGTAAGGAAACCAATTATATGTCTTTCGATGAATCTTCCTTTCGTTAATGTAATTATTAAGTCGTGCGCTTACGTATAAGTGAAAATCCTATGGTATTATTATATAGCGACAAAGGTATTGCGTTTCTTTCTCGAGGACTGTTAGCGGATAACTATCGTAATTCGTTTTATCGATTACGACGACATCCGGTTTATTACTGAACGATTATTGAAAACGTGTATTTATTATCGTTGCTCTTCGGTTTTTTTTTAACGTGACACGCGTTTAACGAACGATCCATTTGTACAATCATTGCGTCATTAAAATATGATTATTCATTATGGAAGAAAGAGCTTTTATTAATTTCCTTTCTTTACTTTATCCCTCGTACCGTCGTATACCGTGTGTCGCTTTACACGATTCCATTTCCAATTTCCATTGTCCATCCTTCCTCTACGTGTAATTTATAGGTATACCGCATCGTTTCAATTCTCTTTAAATTTAATAGGACTATTTTTTTGCACTCTACCGTTCAATTTTTATTGTATATCGATAGATATCTCGATGCTGTTTGCTTGTCGAGTAAGACTTTAGTACGTTCTTTTCTTTAAGCAAGCAGATTAAAACCGCAGGTGTTCGCTGGTTTAAGCGAAATGTCCAAGACTTGACATTTTACTGATAACATTAGATAGCGACTGTACTTTTTACCTTGTGCTTATCACGGTCATTCATTAATATCAAAGGACTGTATAAAGTTATTCGCTATATTATATTCGATACCGACCCAACCATGTGGTTAGGTAGACGTGTATATATGCCAAAGGTTTTGACGAATCAACGACAAGATAGATATTAATATATGGTTTCCGATTCGGTTGATAAAGTCTGGTTTCGAAGCGATCTTGAGGAATTTTTTTTGCGACAAGAATCGTCCAATCGTTCATTTACACCGCAACTGTCGCCGCTCGTCAACGAAGATTGCTTCGAGGAAGGAGACTCCTTTGAATATGTTAAACTTCGGACACTGCAAGAATTTTTATTGATTATTTATATATTTTTATTATTTATTTAATCGACAGCTCGTCGCTATAAATCAGGTGAGAATTCTTTACCTTTTTCTCCATTGGATCATTCAAATTTTCCTTTCTGATTTTTCTCTCTCTTATATTTAGAATGAAGTCTTTCGTCCTGCTGTGGCTACTGTTTCTTCTGTGCGTTTCTTCAGTCTTTGCTAATCATACCTGCATCTGGGATGGACAGTGCAGGAAAACTGGTACTGCTATTTATAATTGTCCATCCAATACACCTGCAAAGGAAATTAATGATGCTAAGGCCGAAGCAATACTGTTTAATAGATGTCCACATTTGTTTGATGAAACTGGTTGGTTTTTTTTTTAATGGGAGCTGTGAGCGCTCTTTTGGATATTCTAAGGATTATTGGTTTATTGTACTTTTTTCATTTTTAGACAATCCCTTAACGTGCTGCGATGCGGACCAGATCATGTCCATGGACAGTAGCATGTCCATGGCTGAGGGTATCCTGGCTAGATGTACAACCTGTGTCAAAAATCTTTTTCGTTCTATTTGTGACATGAGTTGTCGTGCCGATCAAAGTAGATTTTTGTACGTTACGGAAATTCTTGTGGATGAGGATCTTGATGTTGAATACATTAATGGCATTCAGGTTGGTAACGATCGTGGTATTTTGCGGGTCATCTGACAAATCTTAAATTTCTATTAATTACTTGGAAGCTGTTTATCAAAAATTTGGAACTTGGCAATTACATTGATGCTATTCGGATAGCACAAACGAAGAAGGTCGCTGCAGGACTGTCAGAAGATCTTATGTCGTCAGATGGTCTAAAAAATGTCTTTTTCATGCAAGACGTCAAAACCCATAAGACCTTCTGAAGACGTCTTGTCGACATTTTTTTAATAATTTTTTATGTCTAGGTATATTTTATAATTGTTGATAAAAAAATCTTTTTTTATTCTTTCATAAGTTTTACATAACCGAGGAGTACATGAATGCGACTTATGACTCGTGCAAAGAAATTGTTCATCCAGCAAGTGGAAATTTGGCGTTAGATCTTGCTTGTGGAACTCACGGAGCCAGTAGATGCACTGCAAAGTTGTAAGTTTTTGATATCATATAATTTTTTTATGAAATCTAACTGTTTGATTCTGTATGATAAGATTTCCAGAGATACACACCTGCAGGATTTAAGTCAAACAATCGAATGATACGAGTGTGCGCTAATCTATCGGGAGATTAATGGCTAATGATTAACGTTGATTATCAGTACGATATAATTAACATTGTGTTAACCACAGTCTATTCAACAATGGTCTATGGAAATTATAAATATCTTTTTAAAATTCTTTTCTTCTTACAATCATTGGAACAGATACGAAATGGTCTGTGCAGAAAATTTATGATCTCTTATCAGTAATCAGTCTCTGAAAAACATTGTTTTTTTTATTATAATCATTGAATAATTTATTGTCACTATCTTTCTTAGCTTTTGACATGTACATTATTGATTCTAAATGTCATCATAATTAAATCCTTTATCTTAATGATAGAGAGCTGAGTTCAGTAATATCATCTGATAAAGCATTTTTGTTCTTCCCCTAATAAAATTGCCTATGAATATTCTAACTGGATCTGTCGGACAATTTTTCATTTATTAACTTCATTACTATTTATTAACTTGCATTTATTAATTCTGATCTAATAAATAAATTCTGTAGATGGTTTGAATTTATGGGAGATGCAGCGAACAATGAATTTGTACCATTCCAAATAACTTATGTCAACGATGCAGAGGATTTTGATGGAAATGGTAGTGAACCTTTGGATCCACCCATAAAACTTTGCAACGAAGCCTACGATGTGAGTCTCATGTATTTTCTTTCTTTTTTTTCCTAATACATTGTAGAGCCTAGCTATAATTTTTTATTGATAATGATAAGTTATCTTATACATGTGGATAATAGACGATATCATAAATAAAAAAATAATGACGTCGTGTCATTATGATGTAGCTGAAATGAGACAAAGTAACACCTGTAAAATCTTTGCGCAACACTGCTAACTGAATTGGATTAATTAGAATTCAATAAGCATATTACTTTGTATTACAGAACAATTCAGCTGCTTGCAGTTGTGTCGATTGTTCATTAAGCTGTCCCGTTGTTCAATTAAATATTGGTTACAATGTATGGACACTCTTTGGATTCAATGGATATGGAATTCTTGCTGGCGTATTTGTTATTATAGTCAGTACTGGTTTTACTATTCTGTACACTTGCAAAGGGAGAAAACAGACTGGTAAAGAGATACTTTTATGTAATTCAATAACTCTCCTTTGTCAACCATCAATACTAATAAACAAGATCTTTAATTCCAGAAGTTTCCAATAAAAAAAAATGCAAATCGTCCCAATTTGGATCACAATTTCATGGGTGCCTTGAATGCTTCTTTGGACATTGGGGATATGGTATTTGATAACGAAATAAACTTCTTTAATTCAAGTCAAATTGTTGACAATGAAAATAACTATTTCTGCTTTTTAGCTTTTGCAAGATTTCCTCTTCTTGTATTATGGATTTCATCGTATATTATAATTGCAACGTGCTATGGCATTGTTCATATGACTGTGGCAACGAATCCTATAGAGATTTGGGCTTCTCCTACCAGTCGGTCGAGGATTGAAAAAGATTACTTCGATACACACTTCACACCATTTTACAGGACTCAACAAGTCTATATTAAATCAGTTGGATTGGAGCCGGTGGGTCGATTAAACAATTTCTTTCGGTCAATACATATCGCATGTAATTAATTAAAGTTTCTTCCAGTTCACTCATAACACCTCAAGAGGAGTTTTAGAATTTAGTCCCGTATTCAATAAGGAATTCTTGCTCGCTGTGTATGATCTTCAATCTCAAATTATTGAGGTACGTCAAGCATCAGAGGAATTGATTAATTTATCGAGTTCTGATTATAAGATGAAAAGTTAATTCAATTCCTTTTTTTTACAGATTGGTCAAGATACTGATGAGGGTTTGGAAAATTATTGCTATGCACCTGTCACCAGCGAATTTACTGGCGGCGTTACTTTGTCACTGTGCACTGTGCAATCGATATGGGGATATTTTCAGAACAGCATAGACACATTCAATGCTACATCAATATCCAATGGATATGAGACGAATTACTTAGATCATATATACAAGTGCCTGCAGTAAGTGAGCAAGTTAAAAAGCTTATAGAAGAATTTGACTTTGTCGTTAAACAAATTTATATTGTTATATTAGGAATGCGTTTAATTCTGATTGTCTTGCGCCATACAAGGGACCTATAATCCCTGAGGTGGCTGTGGGTGGTTTTCTTAAAGATGGAGTTTACTCTTATGACAATACAGACTACATAACATCCACAGGACTTTCCCTAACAGTTATAATTAGTAATACACTTGATGAGGACAAACTCAAGCCGGTTTTGGAATGGGAGAAAAAGTGAGAATTGTGAAATATTTGTTTGAAATTATTGTTACAGTACTGATGTAATTGCGTTTACGATTCTCTTAGATTCCTGGACTTTATGGAAGACTGGAATGCTAATAGTCGACCTGACTTTATGGAGATTGCTTATTCTTCGGAGAGATCAATTGAGGATGAACTTACAAGAACTTCAGAGGCTGAAGTGATAACTGTGGTTATTAGCTATATTGTCATGTTTATATACATTGCTCTAGCTTTAGGAAAATTGAAAGCATCCAAGGAAACTTTTGTAAGAATTCTTTTTTTTTTGTTACTGTAAAGAGTTATTTTGACAAATGGAATTGAATTGTTAGTCCACGTACTCTGTTTGAATTGTCAGGTAGTCAGTAGAGTTCTACTTAGTATCGGAGGAATCATTGTGGTCTTAACATCTGTTGCTTGCTCTCTTGGAATATTTGGTTACATAGGAGTACCAACAACTTTACTGACAATCGAGGTAAATCCTTTTCTTGAACTTTAAGATTGGAAGGTTTAATCAAGTTACGATAAGTGCCTTATTTCTTTCAGGTCATTCCCTTCTTTGTTTTGGCTGTCGGAGTGGACAATATTTTTATTATGGTTCAAACTCTTCAAAGAACTCCTCGTAAGCTTGATGAAACAACTCCTGAACATATTGGTAGAGTTTTGGCTCTCGTAGGACCCTCTATATTATTGTCCAGTGCATCGGAGTGCGCCTGTTTCTCAATTGGTATGTATAATTGTTGTAAAATTAGTTCATATGGAATTATTAAAATAACTATACGTATATATTTATTCTATTTTAGGTGCTTTATCATCTATGCCAGCGGTTAACACTTTTGCACTATACGCATCCGTAGCGATTCTCATAAATTTCCTCCTTCAGATTACAGTTTTTATCGCTTTATTGGCTATGGATACCGATCGATTGATGGTAATTAGTAACTAATGAAAGTAATTGTATCGATTAAACGAAAAAAGTTACAGCTCCACGATTTACTCATCTTTTCCAGGATAACAGGCTTGACGTGCTCTTCTGCTTCTCTCTGGACAAGAAGCACAAAACGGAAGTAGGCAAGGGTATCGTACAGACATGTTTTGAAAAGTTCTATACGCCTTTACTGATGAAAAAGCCAGTCAGGGTTGGAGTCCTGATAATTTTTATTGCTGCTCTTACGACTCATGCCGTCGTAACACCAAATATAGAAATTGGTTTGGATCAGAAACTTGCAATGCCTCAGGATTCCTACGTGCTAAAATACTTTGAAGTAAACAAATTTACTTTCCCAAAGAACATTTTCCCTTTAGATAATTAATTCTAATATTTATATCTGCGCAGTATATGGAAGAACTGCTGTCGACTGGACCCCCTGTATATTTTGTAGTCACCGAAGGACTAAATTATAGTGAGAAAGAAGTACAGAATCTTATATGCGGTGGGCAGGAATGTAACGTGGATTCACTGTATACACAAATTTACTCAGCAGCCAATCAACCAGGCATGTGCGTAATGAAAACGTACATCTGAATAAAACCAAAGCATAATATTTATCGATTATCATTTCATTTTACAGATCATATTTATCCAAGGCAGCTTCTTCGTGGATAGATGATTACTTCGACTGGTCCACCATTAGTGGATGCTGTAAATACTTTCCTAGTAATAGTTCTTTCTGTCCGCATAACATTGGTGAGTATCAAAGTAATTCTTAGACTCTTGAACGTATTCCGTAGTCAGTGGTTTTATTAAATAATTAACATTTTAATCTCTCTAGCTACTTGTGAGAACTGTAACATTACTACTAACAGTTTGGGCACAAGACCAAATGCGCTAAACTTCCGCACGTACATTCCATACTTCCTGGGGGATATACCTGATGAGGATTGTGCCAAATCTGGACGCGCTTCTTATCTGGATGTAAGTTTAAACAAAATGTTTGATTCAGCCTTGACATCCTTTCAAGTAATACATGTTGTCGATACAATTAAAATATTTTAATTCCATTCAGGGACTGAATTACTACTACGATCAGCATGGTCTGGTAGATGTGGGTGACAGTTATTTTATGGGCTATCACAGACCTTTGAAAACTTCTTCTGATTGGTACGAGGCCATCAGAGCAGCCAGAGTAGTTGCTAGCAATATTACCAATATGATCAATAATGCAGGATTATCTGATACCAATATACAAGTATTCCCATACAGGTAAGTGCGAAGAAACAAAGTATAATTTGTTCTTCTTCAATGTCTTAATCTATGAAAAATGAGCTTGCCCAACAAACCATTTGTTTTACAGTGTATTCTATGCCTTCTACGAACAATATTTGACAATATGGAGAGAGACTCTATTCTCTCTGTCTATGACAGTCGTTGTCATTTTCATAATAACCTTTATATTGAGTGGATTCTCAATCTTCTCTGCTCTGATTGTCACCCTGGGTGTCATCATGATAATCGTCAATTTGGGTGGATTAATGTACTGGTGGGGTATCAACTTGAATGCTGTCTCTCTTGTAAATAGCGTTGTGGTCAGTAACTTTATTCTAATCTTTGCATTGTAAACTGTATATATAATTAATATCATATTCCTGTAATTATTTTGCACAGGCGGCTGGTATTGCTGTAGAATTCTGCAGTCACATAATTCATTCTTACTTGACGTCAACTGGGCAAACGAGAATAGAAAGAACTGTGGAAACACTGAATACAATGGGCAGCTCAGTACGTGTTTAATTAATTTGTTAATCAGTAAACTAGTGATTACACGAATCACATCGTATAATTTTTCCCCCAGGTATTCTCTGGTATCACGTTAACTAAATTTGCTGGTATAGTCGTCCTTGCGTTTGCAAAATCGCAAATCTTCCAAGTGTTCTACTTCCGAATGTATCTTGGAATAGTTTTAATAGGCGCTGCTCACGGTTTGATATTCATTCCAGTCTTACTGACGTTTATCGGTAACTATTGTATTTTTTTCTTCGTTACTAACAGTGCAAACACGATATAGATAAGGAACTTTTAAATCCGTAATACTTATTACAGGACCTGAGAATACTATCAAAGAGCCATCGCCACTGCCACAGGACACCGAAGCAGTCTCCGTTTCAAGTGAAAATAATATAAATAATGAACATGTCAAATAAATTGTTATACAGTAAAACTTCTCAATAACGTAACGCTTGCGCAGAAAACTCTCCTGTGAGCGAGTAAGCGTGATTAGAGAAAGTGGGGATAGATTGTGCAATTTTACGGAGGTGGAAACCTACGTTACTGAGAAGTTTTACTGTAATGGAATATTGTAATCGGATCGAAAGAAATAGGAGTAATTACATAATAAAGTTAACTTTCGTGTTTTGTATAATATTCTACTAGATCATTTTTTATGAGGTCTTTCAACTATATGATTTATATCACTCCAGTCTCTCCGATCCCTTTTTCTGGTTTTATGTACGAGCGACATCGACAGGCATCGTATAAAGTTAGTATATTAGAATTTTTTTTCAAAAGTCAATTCGCATAAGGAATGTGCAGAAGCGTAATATTTTAAATTTAAAGTAAGAATCTGGCGCTAGTACCGATTTGCCAGTCATAGTACAGAGCTTGTAATGACGTCACTGCTCGCATGCGCGTACACCAGTGCGCACACTCATAAGGCGGCTGCATGGAAGTTGGGTTAGGGAATGTTGAGTGATATGTAAAGTTCAACATGTTTGCAAATAATGTAAGATGTGCTCCTATTGTTATTGGAAATATTCTGAACAATTCAAATACACTCGCAAGGAACTATGCATTTAAATCTAATTTAAAAATTAAATGGGTACGTCCAGAGAAACCATCCTGTATCTCAACTGAAATCAGTGGTGATTTAGGTTTAGATGTTAAAGTTGATCCAAATGAATACTGCAAAAAATATTGGAACTCAAAAGAACTTGAAGAGTAAGTGTATATGTAAGTAAGTATATACTTTGGTGATCTTGAATATGATTTAATTACTTTCTTTCAGTGCCGATGATATTGTTAAAAGAATGTTTACCCTTGATTTTAACGAACGGAAAAAAACTGTGGCTGTAAAATATGAAAGAACAACAAGTCTTGTGAGAAATCATTCTATGGATACAACGTCCATGGAGACAATCAGTAAGTATAATTATTATTATGGCTTTTACAAGAGTTTATTGATATTACATTTATTACTTGGTTTCAGTTGCTAAAATGACATCTGAGATTTCACAACTGCAAGAGTATATGAAGGATCATCCTAGAAATTTACCAACCAAAACATATTTGAAGGAGCTTATTGAAAAAAGAAAAAAGTTTCTGGGTTACTTGAGACGGTGGGATTACAAACGTTTCGAATGGCTTCTTGAGAAATTAAATATTATTTATAAACCTCATCCTCAGTATGTTATCTCGAACATATAGTTTTCTAACGAATCATAAAAAGAAGATATTTTAAATACTCCCTTTCTCTACAGTCAATACCTCCCAGTGACCAGGAAAGACTCCTTGAGAAAATTAACAACCAAACATTGCGATAAATTGGTGCAAGAAAAATTGGATGCATATAGAATGGAATTGGAGGAGCAACAGAAAACTTTTTATAAGGAAAAGGCTGAAAAACTTGCATTCATCAGAGCAGAAGAAATAGCGTGTGGTGTCACTCCGACTGTCAGTGAGGAAGAAATTGAAGATGTAAGAAAAAAGGCAGCCGAATTACAATAATAAGTTAAATCGTTGTAGAATTAGTGTGAATAGACACATAAAAAAACGAATTATTTTTTATTACAAAAACTTTCTTAAAACTCCCTTCTCGTCTCCCATAAAAATATTTCTCCATCATCCATTTCGAACCAACAAACATCCATGTCCTTGCTTGATACTTAAAGAGTCTTTCTATCAAGCTATTCATAATATCTCTCCCCGTTTTGTTAATTAAATTAAAATGGAAATGACATACCAGTAAAGCAGTATCACTCCTTTCTTCCCCATCCAAATACGAACAGTTCCGGTGTACAGAAGGAAGTGCCAAAGAGAAGTTTCCTGTCAGACAAGTCCCAGTTTCCAGTTGCCCCGTAATACTTTTCATTTCACCAGTAAGTAAAAACAAGAGCAGTATAACGAGTACAGTATAAATAATCAAAAAGACTTCACAGGGCGTGGTACCTTCACTAATTACTTCCCCGAAACCGTAACACTTAATAAATCATGCAAATAAAGAGCCGTTACAAAATTTGAATAATTTTTCCAAGCAACGAACGACAACAGAGTTCAACGCAAGTATCAAAATCGCGTATCCATTTTACGGCCATTTATTTTCCATCTGATAAAATGAAAATTATCATAGTAATGAATAATTTTTACTAATTTCATATCTACGGATCCCAATTTACACGAATACAATTTTCCTAAAAAAGAAGCGGCAACAAATTTCATTTGAAATTCTCCAACGTCTCTCAAGATAAACAGATTTCGCAAAAACCTCTACCATCATCCTGACCGAATTCCCAAATGCGACGTTACACTATTCTATTTCAATTCTAATAGCCTTCGGCAATATCAGATGTTTCCCAGGCAGCGTCTACTCTCAGCGATTGCACATTGCTCAAACTAAAGCAAGTCTTTCCTCGAGACGCAGAGAAGAGGAGTGCAGTAAAAATGTAAGTGAATGTTCGCGGTATATAAAGAAGAGTGCACCGGGGATGCTGCAACACTACCGGAGAAATCTTCAAGGGGCAAATATACGATAAAAGTCGGCAGAAAAGAAGAAACGATGATGGTCGAGGTAAAGATACAAAAAAATAGTTACCACAAGTCCTCAATCATAACCGTCCAAAACTTACAATGAAAAAAAAATTCTTTCCCAAACTACATTAAAGATACGTGTTTAATGAATTAAAGAAAATAATTATAATTAAATCGTGTCCATATCTCATTATATCTTTGTTATCAAGCACTGATTCTCTTTGCCATACTCGTATCCATTATTTAATATCTATTTAACGAGTACCAGATATCCATACACGTTTCCATATAAATATGGTCAAGTAGTTGGATGCGTGATGGGCACTCCTTAAAGGATACCAACTCTATCTCTTCTATTATGCAATAAAGAAGTTTCACCGGTGTAATTCTTAAGGCAAAGTATAATAACTGAACACACAAACCCAAGAGTAATAATGAACGATTGCAAGAGCGCGTGGGACGATTGTCATTGTTCATCGGATCCTAATCGCAATTCTACATTCCAGATTCTCTTCCTGATTTGCGCGCTGGAGATGACACGGGCTGGTATTCATCAGGGGTAAGAAAAGGAAAGAAGGAAAGGATATAAATATAAAGAGACAATACCGAAAACCGTAGCCATGTGAAAATTCACATATATTTTGTGCCCAACAGTTTTGCACCGCCTCCCAGAGAGCCAAGATACTCGTCCTATCCTTGCGCACCAGTTGGAAATTCTGCAAGATTCACATGTGCATTCGAGTCGTCAAAGTCGTCAGGATCGTCAAGAGATCGTAGTTCATCGCCGGTTTACGTCAAGGTATCTTCACCGGCTTCTTATAAGCCATTGCCCAGGACCTCGTCTCTTGTTTACGTTGCACCGCCTGTTCTGAAGACTGCAGGTGCGGTCGTCGCGACGGAGGAAGATTCTATGGAGATGGAGGTCGAGCATATGTCTTATCCAAAGTATTCTTTTAATTATGGTGTCATTGACGGTTACACTGGGGATTCGAAATCAGCATGGGAGGAACGTGATGGGGATACTGTTAAAGGAGAATATTCTGTTGTCGAAGCTGATGGTACTATACGTACTGTATCTTATACAGCCGATGACCGTAATGGATTTAATGCAGTTGTGACCAGAAGTGGCCACGTTAAAGACTCAGCTGGACCTGGTAAAATGTTTGTGCCTGCTTCTGTAACGAGGAGTAATGGAGACAGACGTAGACCCAGGCATTGAATTTCATTTAATTAATGTTTAAACTGGTTTTTTACTTTTTTAATTTTTAATCATAACATGAGACTCTTTGAGATTATTAAAAACTTTTGTTTTTACTCTCATTAGTATTGATATATTTGAATGACGAGTATTCAAGGAATTATATGCATTTATGTGCAACGTAGGAGTGTCTGAATCATGCTAGTTGATAGTCTTTAAGATGACTATTATTGATACTAAACGCGACTGCATTTAGAATCAGAATATTTATTCATACATATTTTGGACGGTATTCTGAAATCTCATGAGAAGTGTTGGTGTAACTTAAAATAATATTTGTACGAATCAAAGAATAAATAAACTCGGTCTTGTTTTTGAATATAATGATAGTAGAAAAAGAAATATTTATATATACCGGATACGACAAGAGTGAGTTTTTTTTATAGAAATAATACAAAAATATCTTATTTATACTTGCTTCGCTGTACTGCCTAATGAATTTCATTCAAGGAAAGTTACAACGAAAGATTTAATTAAGAAATATTCATTAAAGTCATTACATCGTACTGTAAGTATGAAAGTGTACTGTTCTTGAGAATTTCATATAACTTTTTATTAATGGCAAATACAAACGAATCTTGTTTGAATCTTCTTTTCAATTTTCTTTTTCTAAACACAATCACGGCTACCATCCATTTCTTCAGTTTGATATTTTAACACGAGTACAAGAAGATACAATTGGAATATTACGAATTATCAAACATCCTTCACACTTCCACTGGCACTTATTATCTATTATTATCGTGACAACTATCAATCAGGTAACTGCAGACAGTATCACTCGTCCATAGTGTAAAATAGCATTTTCACAAACAACGAACATTACCCAAATCTGTTTTCTTGATTATCTAAACTATTAGTTACAACGGCGCTGAATGGTTAAATAAGAAAAAAGAATGAAAGATTAACAAGTAATAAAGAGTAATGAGAAATGATGAAAAATTGAGCATATCTACTTCAATTCTCCAGTCTCTAAAGCAATTTGTACAAGAGTAACAAGAGATTCTTGTAAGTCCAAAAAGATAAGATGTTTCTTTTCCCTCGCAGAGAATAAAGTAAAAAAATGATAATACAAAATTAAGATTTTTTCATGTACAAAAAAGACTCTATCTATTCCTGGAACGCTTATTACTACTCTTTTTAGCACTGTTCGTAGATCTGTTTTTATTATTAGAGTCTTTACTGTTACTGTGACTGTCCTTCGCAGATACAGAAACATGTTCCAGGTTTCCATTGGACATAGGTCCATTGGTAAATTGGACGTTATTGTCAGTGCTATTAAGAGTGCCATTATTTTGTGAATATCCACTTTGAACAGAGGTGTGATTCTTTCCGGTGGCCTCTTTGCTATTCCCCGAGGGATTCGCATTGGTAAAGTTGCAATTGTCCTCGCTGCCGCTGTTTCCAATCTGTGACTCCGACTCACTGTATCGTTCAACTGGAATCAAGGTGCTCCCATTAACGGTACACAGTGCGCACAAAGTTTAAGGAAGCAGCAGGTAAATAATAAAAAATAATATGAAAGTAGAAAAGGAAGTTCGATTTTCTACGTGAAATAATGGGATTTTTTGATTTGAGTAAGTAGAAAAGTGATGAGAATTTTTTGAATGATAATCACGCGACTTTCATGACTTTATTCTAATGCATGAAATAGCAATTATGACGGAGACAGTCATAGGATTCAAGAGAACTACCACCATTATTTTATTAATAAAAACTTTTATATACTACCAAGGCACATCGAGAACAAAGGCAGATAACTTGGTATACGTAAACAGAGAACAGAATCACTAGAGATCAGCATAGGCAGCAAAGTGATTTGTGTAAGAATAAAGTTTGTTTTTCAAAAGTTTTAGAGCGATAGACTTTGTTGGCGAACCAGAAATTGTAAAATATATAAGCAATAGTTGTAATAAATTAAAAGTATGCTGCCACCAGTAATTTTGTTCCCTTAAGACTAAAACAACTAATGCTATATCTAAAACCAATAGACATATTCTATTTATAATATAACAATACAGTAAACCAGTAATCAGGTAACTTAGATAAACATAATTGAATACTTATAAAGACAGGAATAAAATTATAACTGCTATGCAAGAAGATTGATAAAAGAGAATACAAAAGTGTAAGATACCAATTAATAAGTAGCTTATTAATAAATAGATAATTATGAATATCCATTCAGGTCCTTACTTTTTTCTTGTGTGTTCTCCACTAGACCGCTCACTGCCTGTAACATGCACAAGGTGCCCTTTGTACCCAGTACCATCAAATTGACATTCAGTCCATTTTGGTACCACTTGGTAGCGTTACTTACAGCCATAGATGTAATAGAAGATTTAGAGAATAATCTTTCGGCTTCTTTGAACTTTCTATTACGTTTGTCTGCTTTACTATTTGTGTTTTTGTTGCTGGCTAAATATCTGTCCCAACCACGGATAATGTTTCCATATAACTGCGTATCCTCCAAGTAACTTCCTTCGAATGCGTATATCTGTCGTTCTAAGTTAGCTAAAGTGTCCTGCAATAATACCATAAATATTTCAAGTCTTACATAAACAGAGCCAAAAACGTAAAAGTATTCGACTGGAGGCGTAGTTTGTTTCTACAGGTTATGTTTAACCTTCATTGCATACGGAAACACTAATATTACAAACTGTGTCAAACCTAATAGAATAAGAATCGTAAAATTTGATTGAGAATAAGATATTGACAAGTATAGAATGTTTAGACTTCTGATTATTGACAAAAGTATAAAAACAAAAGCCTAGATTTCTTGATCCAGTGTACTTTTTACGTCCTAATACGTACAGCAATTTCTGCTTTGCGTTTCACAAGTTCAGCCAGTTCGGCCCTTAAGTCCACCGAAGATTTTGTAGACATTATCTTAACTTTTCACAACGACGTAAATAAATATTATCCGTAAAACAGTAAATGTAAAAAAAACATAAAATAGCCTTTCGAGAATATATCTTGATATATCTGCTTTCTTTTATTAATATGCCGCAAGATGCCGCCAATGACATATTCCGAATGGTACTGCCCTCTAATAAAATATTCTATAAACTCGCAATTGTTCCATATCTGCAGCTGAAAAATCAAACTTTTCCAGCTTTCCCTTTTGAATTTACACTGTACTTTTTATTTGAACAAAATTACATGATTACCGATCAATGTATTTATCGTTTCACCAAAAGATACAGCGTTAGGAAGTAAGTTTCAGCTGTTTTTGAAATATTTGAATTTGTCTCAATAATCCTGCCAATCTAATTGCAGTAGATGGTTCACGTGTAATTGATGGTATGACACTTCCTTTTCTCATGGAGTAAAATCCTACAGGATTCGCAGTTTGCGGTCTGGCGTGAACAGGCAAATGAACAGCAGGAGCATTATGAGGAGCTTCAGTTGCTACGCAAACAAAGCTGTTTCTCTCATGCAATAGTTTCATTTGTTGCTTCAAAGCCAGCACCTTGAAAAATTTCCTTTTACTTTCTCATTCGCAATATTACCTGACACGACTACTGATTCATGTCCTTCAAATAACTGTTACCTCTTTGTAGAGACCCACTACAGCATTAATTTCTTCTTCCTTGGCTGACAATTCTTCCTCAATTGCCACTATTTGCTTTGTCAATGATTTGTCATTAGTCTTTTCTACCTGCTCTTGTAACTTTTCATAATTTCTATTCCAAAAATTGAATAACTATATTTAACAGTGTAACTGTAGATTTTTTTAAAAGAAAACTTACGTATTCATTTCTTCAAATTGATCGTGCAACTTTATCAGTACTTCTCTTATTCCTTTTGTATTATCAGGAACAGTATGAACATTGCAGGATCCATTATTCATATTCAATTCCTCCTGTAACGATATCCAGTTGTATGTTAAATTTTTAAAACAACAATCTTAACAATTATTAATTACTTGACGTTGTTTCAGCAAAGTACTTGATGTCAAATCAGGATTTCCTGTTATACTTTTGTGAGAATCTTTTATCGTTTTGTCATACCTCACGCTTGGTTTAGTAACAAGCCCATATCCCTTTTGCTTCTATATAATTAACAACAAATATTAACCAATGTTCACCATGAAGAACAAAATATATATAATAATCAAGTACCTCAGCTTCGTACAAAGTTCCTTCAGATCTCTTGCAACTGGCAGCCACATCGTTTCTTTGATTCTCACAATAATCTTGAAGATTAGGAATAGTAATGATTCTAGGTGTTTGTCGTTGAAAGCAATTTACAACTTTTGAACTTTCCATCATTTCTTTATCAGTATTATTTTCAGATAAACATCCGTTACAGTTGACAGTCGTGTCTCGCGGTGATTTCCGGTATTGATCATTGATTTGATCAAAGAGCGAAGAAACTGGCTTCATACCTTTGCTCACTTTGCGAATAAGTAATGGCGTAATTCCATTAGCCATTGGTCGTGTTTTCATTATGCTTAATACCTATGTATAACATTTAATTAATTGTAATTATGATCGTTCATAATAATCGAACGAATACAGTTCTTTGTCATACCTGTTGAATATTCAAGCCCAAATTGTGACTCGGTGTTACAGAAGTGCCTACGACAAATGGTATATTTTTGAAGTTGAATCTGTTGAAGTATGATCTGCTGACTTGTTTAAGTTTCGATGCTACAGTTGGCATTTCATAATTTCTAATGACTGTAGGATCGTAATAAGATGGATCGACAAATGATCTGTATCGATGATGATGATGACTCTTGTAACACTCCATAACTTCGTTTTGAATATTAGACTGCTTTGGTTTGTAATCTTCATGACAATTCACTTCTCTAAGTTTAAGATAAATAATTTTTATGCAAATTAAGGAAATATAATATTTTTTATATACGTACTGTGTATTGTGACTGTACGATGACTGATACTGTGTGTCTTCGATATGCTTGCTATTACTTTCAGGTTTTTTGGTCTGTTGCAATAATTCTCGTTCATTCTGATGGTTGTACGATACATCAGGTATTGACTTTTCGTCGATCTTAAAGGCGTTATTAATCGATTGACAATGTTTTAATTGCTGATCGGCTCTGGAGTGTTTGCTAGATGCCAAAGAAATTGTACCACTCTCTGCAGCTTCGTTATGATAAATTTCCACTACGTCGTTACGACTTTTTGGCAATTTATTGCGAAATACACGTGATTCTTTAGGCATCTCCGTAGATGGGATTGTTATTGTGTGTCCTAAAAAATTAATAGTCTGATATTTTATTCATTTTTTTTAATTTATATTTGCATGGTACCTCTTTGCTTTCTTTTCTTCAAATCTTTCTTGACCGTTATATTAGTGTCTTTTGTTAATATTGTACTCTTTGAATTAGTACTTCTTATTCGACCTTTTTTACGCTTTATCTTCGACGTTACTGACACTGTGTCATCTATTTTACTATTGGCAATTTTTTTGTTAATAGTGGCTGAATACGAAGACAATGCTTTGTGCTTTCTTTCTGACTTTATAATCTTCCTGCGTTTTATCGTATGCGTATTCTCAGCACTGCCAGAAATATTTAAGACTAATTCTTGTTTCTCGCTTTCTGCTTTTAAAGACGTTATTGGATTGTTACTTTCTTCTTCATTTTCGATCGATGATCTTATTATAAGTTCCTTCGTATTCTGTATGTCCCGCTGTAAACCTTTTGAATATTCTATCAAATGCTTCTGGTAAGGATGTTGCAAAGCATTTGCATCATCGACATCATGTTCTTTGCAAGTCTGCAGAAAAATTTAACAAATTTTTAATACATGTAATTTTTTTCTTATTTTTTTTTAGTGAAAATGAAACCTCGTGTCCTTCCACGAAACATGAAAATCTTGGCGACGGTGATGACGTTCTTTCCGTCAGCATATGAGTGATGTTTCGGACTTTCATTCTTTTCAACTGTTGATATTCTGTGTTGCTTTCTTGACTCGTCTCATCAACGGCACTGTATGATTTCTCTATTTTTGGTGACAACAATGGATACTTGGAATCGTATCTTGGAGTTCTTTGTGTGAAACCTGTTAAACAGTTTTTCTGTAATCTGAACATAAATTTGTATGCGGAGAAATTCATCTTCTGTACCAGTCGATGTGTCCTCTTTGACTATCTCTTGCATTTTGTGTATTTCTTCGAAGAGACTGTAATAATTTTCGTCAACCACAGAAGCAGTTTCTTGTAAATCCTTTGATTCCAAAGATGTTTTTTCTTGCAGCGATTCAGATACAATAGATTTTTTATCAGATTCAATTTCCTTCTTTGACTCACAATCAGCTGGTACCGTCTGTACTCCTTGGTAAATCATTTTCATGTAATCTAGCTGGGATTTCAAAGAACCGCATCTTGTTTCTGCCACTTCCAACTGCTGCTCGAGTTCTATTTAAGAAATAATAAATAACTAGTTATTAAATTACTTAAATTGATGTTTTGCAATAGAAACCTGTTAATCTAGTATCAGGGCCACTTCTGCTGGCTGTCACCTCTCTTGGGTATGGCTGCGACATGTATTCTGTGAAACCACCTGTACAAATAATAATTATTAGAATTGTTCTCAAGTTGTTTAACAATTATTTACATTGTATTATAAACTTAAAAAATAATCTGCACGTCATGGAATCAAATTATTGTTCCACTATGTATTAGGTGGTGCGTCATTATGCGATACACCGTGTATAGAGACTTTTAATTGAAAATTATTAAAAAAAAAATATTCATTTTCATTTACCAGGAATCCATGTTGGCGTATTAGTAATCTCCATAATGACAGAAGTATATTATTTAATAGAGACCCTTCATGGTTTATCGCTTTGAACTGTTGATACGCGTTGATTCTATTCTACGTTGTCTTTCGTAAAAGTGTATATAGACTTTGTTCAACGGGTTAAATGTAAATTTTTCCAGCAAAATAAACAGACGTATAAAACCTCACGAAATGGAAAAGATGAATTCGCAGGTTACAGTACCGGGATTCATTACAGTTCTTCTTTTGTTAACACACGTCTTTTGTAACGAGCATGACAAACAGTTTCATTCTGCAACTCATGTCTGGACGTTGAATAACAAATTAATGAATACCGTAATATCCAATAAGGTATACTTTGATTTATGTTTAAACAATTTTTATTCATAATTACGTAATATTAAAATTTGTATATTCTTTTACAGGACTCGCAGAGAAAGATAAATCTCTGTACGAATTCGTGTGAAAAAAAGTTTCAGGTACGAATCATAATTGTTTGAGAATACTAAAGCATTAATTAATCGTTAATTATCATTGCGTAAACTTTCTTTTATGTGTAGAAACAGAAATTGCGGATAAAAATGATTCGAAAGCGAATTCAAATTAAGCACATGATAAAGTTCAAATCAATCGGAAATGTTGTTACTAACTGTAGCCACCAGAGGCGCCACTATCATCTTCCCAAGAATATTTTAGGAAGACGTAAATCAGCGTACCTGTGAGTTGCAAATGGTGGACGGCCTGTCCAGGGGGATGACACTCCTATGGGCTATAGTGAAACATAGGATTAGTGATATAACCTCCCGATCAGATGGCGCAGCG
>JARQTI010000896.1:276949-333078 GCA_030142655.1 Trachelus tabidus
CCCGATCAGATGGCGTTGCTACTCGTGTTAACAGTCTATAGCACGGGAGTGCCGTGTCTCCAATAAGTGGTCTGTGGGCCTGTCACCGTCGTATCGTTAACATCAGGTATGTAAATTTTCTTGGATATTTCATCGTAATCATTTTCCAAAGATATCTTAGGGGTTCATTACGTGTTAAAGAAACGTTACAACCATTTTTATAATTTTGACAATCAATCTTTCTCTATGAAAATTATATGTTACGTAAAAAATTATTGAACAAGTTAAAAATAGTCACCGGACGATCACGTTTATTTTCCCGCTGAAATATAAGAAAAATCTCGATTAAATGTAACCCTATTCTTGATGGATTACGTATTTTTTCCAGTCCTTGACTATCCCATCGATCCGTAGTCTGCAATAACCTATTTTTTCCATGTACTGCATATAGTCGCTTATATATAAGGACGGTTGTGTAATACGAGTAGGAAGGTATGTTTGCTATAGCATATTTCGTCGGTGCTCCCGATTACTTTCGCATTGTAAACATGTTTATTCATGGGTTTCTTGGATTTTTCAAATGTTACATTGCTGTTCTCCGATCCCTGATGATGAGGTGTGTCACATGGCATTGACATAGACTGCCGTTCTAACTATAAGAAAATGCTGAGACTATTAATTTTTTGTTCTTCTCAGCTTTAATGTTATTATTCATTTTTAACATTGATTTATAACTATTACAGAGTACACGTCGAATCACATATTCTCACAAGTAGTTTATTCATGACTCATTTCTAACTAATAGTAAACTATGAGTGTTCTTTCTTTTTGTATGACTGGGCATCAGTAAACCTTTCTCCTTTGGAAATGTTTAGCATTGGAACAGTATTATATATGGGAGGTAACAGACAACATTGTACGACTGAGAAATGTGCCCTAAGGTACTGTTTTGTAATAGCCTGACAGTATATATTAATCCATGACCTGGTGAAGCACTGATGCTTATCTTTCAGATGTAAAAAATGATTTGTAGTGTTTGTGAAGAAAGAAATTGTTATTTTTCCATGAGGAAATAAATATTATATACTGATTTATATTTATATCAAATTATCGCTAAAAATTTTAATAGGAATATTACTGGGTCATACTCCAATTAATTTTTTGAGCTTAGTAAACCTTGTATTCTGGTCATAATTTTTTTATTGATGTTTTAAAAATAAGATGCAGATTGAATTTTGTGACTGATTAAAATTTTCTCATTATTTGAACTGTGAATCTTGATCTTGAGAATATTCTGCACTCATTGGTAATGCAACATTTTATTTCTCCTGCACGAACTATTATTAAATATAACTAGTTAACGGGTCTACATTTTTCTTCATTGGTTCATGTGATCGTAAGGGAAATTTCTTCTTACTCCATTAGTCATTGATTTCAAATGTGTTTTTAGAAATCAAAAAATGATGCAAAGTATTATATAGTCATAGCAAGATTTCCAATGACAGATAACAGTCATATTTATATACTTACATTGTGCATTTTGTATCGATAATGCCATTCAATGATATTTTATTATGTATTCGTAGAATCTTATCAGTCATAGGATTACTAGTGTTTTTGGGAATAATACACAAGACAACTGTCTCAAGCAATTATTATGTTTATGGATTATCATCCAAGCATCTGATCACATTCTTCAAAATCGCCAATGACAATGAATGTGTAGAGCAGAAGTAGAGTGGATCGGTTACATTCAAGTAACTCACAATAGTAATGTCCAACAATTAGACTCAAACTCTGATAACAGTATCTGGTTCCATACGTTTACTAATGTTTTGCAAGATATACCACATTGTAATAAATTTATAATTCCATTTAATTGATGCAAACCTGATTACCGGCTTATCTGATTCGATTGAAGCATCAAGTATAGTAATTCAAGCGTATCGCAATTTGGCAACGAGCCTCCTTGGCAGTTACCTTATCTCACACGTAATACTCAATGGAAAAAATTAAAAAATATTTGTTCAAGATGAAACTTTTCGTTTAGCGACCATTAAATTAATATTGGGCTGTCGCCGTTTAACTTTCTTGTTACCAAATTATCAGTAACATTAGTAACTATCTGTAAGAAAAACCCGTGGCAATTCTGATACTGCAACAAGTTTACTTATGACAACGCCTTGTAAATTGTAAGCAAAGACTTGCCCAACTATTTATAACATGTCTAGTAACACGACACTCATTATGACTTCATTAATTTGATACACCCCGCTATATCAAGCTTTGAGCTACATAGCTCAAATCTTTCCCTTACCATTTTCTGTCTATTGGGTCAAATTAATCAATTTCAACATGCATTTATTTTAAAAGTTGGCACATCGTCCTCTATTGCATAATGAAGTTCTGCCAGATTCGTCCAAGCCTACCGATTCACCACTCAAGCCGTTTAAAATACTTTAAACCACATCGCATTACAGGCGCACAAGGCGAACCTTTGTTTTTTTCCTTTCCCATCGTAAGAAATCCAACTAGAAAACTATACCAAGGTCTAATTAGCCTTGCTTTACCAATTTGTTACATAATACCAATTTCAGAAGCATTTAAACTTGATTGTTTGTCCCTCGTTAGTCGTGTTAAAGGTGCTCGCACACCGTTTTACTCCTGACGAGTCTCCTCCTCTTTTTGCGATATAACTCGAACTCTTATCAATAGTAATTACGCATAGAATTTTACACACTGCGTCAAGATAAGTTCAATAGTCCAATCTTCGAATATTATCGCAAGTTTAATTAACTCTTTCAGTTCTAAATTATCATGTCAAAACAGCAAACATCGTCACAGAAAATAGGCGTGGTGATAGTATTGAGACGTGTGATAACGTCACACTGTCTACTGTAGATAAGGCCAGACAGCCTTGAGAATACTCATGAGACATACATTATTTCTGCACAGACGTAATCGCAGTGCTTATGTACATATACATATATGCTGAGTGAGATTAATTCTTCAACGGTTTATCGATATTATCGTTATGCTTTCCTGTAGTATAACGAAGTCTGATAAAGCCATTGGGCTTATGTCAAATGCAGTTTTTCTTCTGCTGTTGCCTTCGGCTACGTTCATGCGGATTAAACTCGTGCCGGCCAGTTTATGCTGCGTTCAATTCATAAAGGCAGTCAAAAGTTCAGTTAGTCGATCCACTAGTCAGCTGGAGTTGTGAGCTAGAGACGTGGTAGCTGTGTACGTATTATTTTCTTTATTAGACAGTGATAATGAAGTGCTTTGTATTATCGGTTGAGTTTATTAAATGGATTAGTTTGTATTATTGCTTCTTTCAAATCTGAATTACCTCTTTATTGTCTATTTACGTTTATGTATTAAGGATGATGTGATGTTGAAGTCAGTTGTAATATTGTTTAGTGGATTAGAAGAAGCCAAATTGGTAGGTACTAGAATGCTTTCTTTTTACAGGTCACAATGCATCGGGCTAGAACAGTATTCAGTTCCCTGGCCCCCTTGGCCCCACGTATCTGTGGGACTGAGAGGTTTGCCTCCTGGTTGGTACGTGGTCATCCCTTAACCAGGAACAGTCAGGTGATTGTGGCTGCACCTGTTCGAAAATACAACAGTCCTGCAGCTGCGGAACCCTTCCTCAATGGCAGCTCAAGCTCTTACGTTGAAGAAATGTACAATGCCTGGCTTCAAGATCCTCACAGTGTACATGTGGTAGGTATTGTTGGATGTACCAATAATTACATTCTGCTCATTTGTTTTTAGCTGTTCAACTTATTATTATGGTTCTTTCAGTCATGGGATGCCTTCTTTCGTAACAGTACTGCTGGAGCTATGCCAGGTTTGGCTTATCAGGCACCTCCATCACTTGCCCCGAGCTACAATCAGATACCCCTGGGAGCATTGATGCCAGTTGGTGGTGGAAGTCAAATTAGTCAGCTTCCCATCAATGAAAAGATCATCGATGACCATCTTGCTGTTCAGGCTATCATTCGATCCTACCAGGTATGTTTCATCGTAAAGTCATTCCATTAAACACATTAGGGACTTCCCTCGAAAGGTATAAATTTTTCATATATCTACTTGTCTAAGTTATTATCGTTTCAGTACCAGCCCACCATATTTGTATTTTATTTTTATCGTTGCATTCTTTTTTTTTTATCAAGCAACAATATTTATCCTTACTGTTCAATTTATATTCTCAGAGCTCGGATTCTCGGGATCACATTAGAAACCGAAAACCGGTTTCATGACATTGTTAATTAATTCCAGCTCTTCTTCGTACATCCATTTGGTTTTTATACAGCTGAAAAGGACAATAACAGGCTGCTGTTGATAATTCTTTTTTTTTTTACTTTATCTCGAAATCTGCAACCTCAATTTTTCGATACCTGAAAACTCCGTACACGTACTTGTTGAGACAATTGACAGGTAATGAAAGTTATTGCGTTGTCAGTAGTATACACGCCAACTAAGCACCTCCCATCTTATCGTTTTATCTCTACCTATTGTATTATTTATAATTGCTGTGAATTGAGGTCACAGATTTTAAAAAGAAATATGTTTTAAGTAGTAACGTAAACTCTTTCTCAAAGCATATCAGTGTTTCATATAATTGCCGTTTATTCACATTAGATTCATACCTGCAGCAGCATGTCTTTGGTAATGTTCAAGGGAAGTCACGAACCTTAGTTATGCATGGGTTAAACAAAATATACTATCCTGTTTACATGATAACTGTTACATTCGTATGCTCGGGGCTATAATGCATTGCAAGATGCACCATCATGATCTTCAGGCTATAATTTGGCATCGCTTGGATGAATTGGTACTGGACAAAATCTCTCTTAACACATCAGTAATCAATCTGTCGAGAAAACAACCTCGATATTTGCATAATAGCCTCTTCGCCTCTCTTTTCTTAACATTTATTATCAATATCACGACTACCGCAGTCTACTGCGTCTTCTACCTCAAGCATGTCTCGCAGAACTGTTATTCGCTCTCGAAAATAAAAATTCTTCCGTTTCGCAAGGCTCCACGATCGTTCATTAACTTAATGAATACATTTATTAATCAATGAGGAAGAAGCGGCAGTACTCGATGTTCATTATTGTGTAGTGACGTATGTGTATAAAAAGGTGCGACTGTCTTTTGACATTGTGGACTAAATTTGCTCACAAGCCGTTCTAGAAAGAAGATTGGCAAGGCTCAAAGAAATAAGAAATAATGGAGCTGACACTGGGCTCACTGTAAAATGTCAATCTGTCAGCCTTAAGTCTTTCATGCTTTTACCATCGGATTGGGGCTGTGAGCGAAGTTTCTCCTGTGTTCGATGACACTTTGTACTGTCAAGTGTGGTAGAAATAATAGTGTCTAGCGAAAAATGTTACAATATCTATATCAGTCAAGGATTAAATCATGTGGGTGTTTTTTTTTTGTGGGGATGTTCTTCATTGGCATATAGGCACGAGGTCATTTAGTCGCTGATCTGGATCCACTTGGTATCATGCAAACCGAAAGGGTACACACACATTATGCGGCCCGCAAAGGTGCCCCAGAGCGTGTTCTACGACAGTATTCGCTTGGTAAGGCTTCGAACCCACTTCATATATTTATGCCTCAGTCAAGTAAAGAGTCAATTGAGATTCTGGATCTATTCAACTTACTGCCCAGCTCGCTTACTGTATAAATCAATGAATTTACTGTTAATCCAAGTCGCCATATGCCTTGGTGAACTCTTGTCTTTACTTGATGCAGGAATAAAAGGTCATTCTACATAAAACTCGTGGTTCTTGCAGCAGAGACATTGACGCCTTCTTCGAGTGCACTTTCCACGGGGGAAGAACAATTTGTTTCAATGGCAGCCGAAATTAGACTAATTATCAATTAAGCACAAGGTCCTATGTGTACTTCAGTAATGCTGCTCGTTCTTCTGATCAACCGAATCATCCTGTAGCTTAGTTTGATTAACGTTATCTGAAATCCAATGTTGTTGCTTGAAGAAGGTAACTTTGATTACTTTAATTATATACTTATCGAAGATTCAGTTGTTTGTTTGATTCCGCAGCCGTTATCGAAGGGGGCGTTAATAGTCATTTTTGATTATCACAAAAGATACTTTATACTGATACTGAAAGTGCATTGTGGTCGTGGGGTTAATTAATTGAACGTGATGTCGCGCCTTAGGGAAAAGTACTGGAATGTCTTGGGCGAGCGAAAGATTGTAGTGCTGATAGTGTCGACGGTGTCTGTTCGATTCGATTGATGTATATGACAGTGTTTATTCAGTCGATTGTATTTGCATAACTGCAATGGAGAAATGTTGCCAGGCTTTTTTTGTCCCTCTGCAGCCGATTGGATTGAACATTGCGAATTAACGTTGAAACTTTAAAGACAGGAGAATTGCCAGTAGCGAAACTATTGTTAATGTAGATTTGGGGGATCGTTAATGTATTTTTTTTTCTTTTTTTTTTTATGTTCCACTGGTTTTGTGGATTGTATATTTGGAGGATGCAGGTAAGGGAGTGACGCATGTTATCTTTTCTAATCTGTCAAGCTTCTGCACGTTTATTGGGTGTTCTATATTTTGTCTATTGCTTCTCTAATTGCTTAAATCTGTCATTATGGAGATTCATGATTGCATTTAATTATTATCTATGCTTTAGGCACATTACATTGTCACTTGGACCTTTTTTTTTTGGATTAATTTATCGCTTAAATATATTTCACGTGCGGCGCACTTGATATGCGTCAATTGGATTTGACAGCTGTCAATTTTTTATTGACACTTTGCGGCTTGATGACACTTCACTCTTATGTGCAAAATAGATTTTCTTTTATCTGGGAGGTGTTAGCTGGTATTTGTAATACTTGACTAAGCATCGGATTTACGTGTTACGCTTGATTTTCGTTAGTCAACTTTGATGTTGATATTTGCATTAATCTTTTTTTTTGTTCTCCCTTCGCCCTGTTGCAAGATTCTGAATATCACTTTTAATCCTTGAAAACTTGATGGATTTTGATCACCTAATGCTAGAGTGTTCGATACGTTCAGAAATACATGTACGAGTTAATGATTTTCCAAAAGACTATTTCTAAGGGCGGCAGTGCCACTTTTCTTTTAGTTTTTATTTTTATTGCGCAACGCACTTGGAAATAGTTATTTGCTGTGTTTATTGTCATATCTATATATTCACGCACTTGCCACGAGAGACCTGTGATTTGTCGGGGGCTGGCAAGAGATTTTTTTATTTATTCTTTCTTGTAATTGTACTTTTTCAGTGACTGACAAATTTATCGCAGTACGCTAACTTTGTGTTTCGATTCGTAAAACTTTTGTCAGCCCGCGACAAACTTGTCTTAACATTTCCACGACGTTCGAGGCTATTGAGTCATTTTGAAAAAATATCTTTGGCCCGCCTGAACGCGGCATTGAATTGACAGATCCGTGGGCATCATATCGCTAAATTGGATCCACTCGGAATCAACAGCGCTGATCTTGACGATAGGCATCCTCAAGAGTTGCTCTATAATCATTACTCATTCGGTAAGCGAAAACAAAAAAGAATACGTCGTGTCGGCAAAAGTCAATGCAATATTTCTCTTATTACTTATTATTACTAGTTCATTAGATTAGTACTCTTTCGAGTGTCCAGTTCACGACTAGTTTTGTATGTACAGCGGACTGATCAGGATTTCGAGAAAGACTGTAAAGATAATGAGATTCTTTTTTTTTTTTCTTTCAAAATTACATCGCTGTGCACGATGGTACTATTTTTTTTCCACTCATCTGATCAGTCTTCTGTCATTTGGTAGTGCGTGTTTGATTATCACGTTACACCGTAACTCTTTTCGATACGTGTTATCAGTGGCTTTACTAAAAACGAAAAGAAATCCGTTACCACATAGACTACAAGGAACCAGACAAAAATACAGAAATTAAAACGCAAGATTGATCCCGTCGTGACGGCTTTTGAAAGTTTAAAAAAGAAATCGCTTCTGCGTTATCTCATCATTTCATCGATCAATTTACTTTATTCTTAATTATCGATTTACTCGTAGGTTACGAACACGTTTTTTTTTATGCTTTGTCGCTTCTTTTCATTTATTTCGTTATCAGCAGTAAGTCAAAAAATCTCGCGACGGCAGCGCCGCGCGCGGCGAATTCTCTCGAAGCTTCGGGCTGACAGGTCGGCAGAGGGAATTACTGGACAAAGAATTATTAAATGAAAATTATTATTCCTCTCGCAAAAGTTATGCAACGAAAAAAAAAGAGAATAAAACGGCTTCTTTAGGAGATAGTTTATTTTTATGACAGACAATAAATATTTTCATAGACTCTAAGACTTTTGCTTAGAAAGAATCTTTCTTGTTTTAAATTGGAAAAAGAAAATGAAGGATTCGGTTTTCAGTCTGAGTATTGATGTCCACAGGGAAGAGACCCCGCACTACTTACTCGCAGGAACTTCAATATCGAGTAGCTGCCCTTATGAAAAGTATGTAACTACATAAAAAAAAAAAGTACCTGAAACTCAGATCCCAATCTCGACTGTAATTTATTACATGGTGGCGTTCTTCCCGGTATACGCACTGTCGTTTAGTTTTTAGGGATATCGTAACTGTCCTACTGATAACTTGGGAACTTTTGTAGCTTTTCACTATCTATAAATATATACATACATAAGTAGATTCTCTTTGCTGAGTACGACAGACGAATGACGGCTTTTTTTGGGGGCACCATTGCAAACGCAAATACCACCTTTACTTTTGCTATCACGAAAGTAACTTTTTGTACATTTAACATGCAACTGGACGTTGAAATGTTTTGGTGGCGGTTGTTATCGTTATTATTATTTTCAGGAATCTTTATTTCTCTCTTTCTTGGCATCAACTTCTTGCACATTGTATCCGGCAAACACCGTTCTGACGCGATAATTGTAATTTTTTTGCAAATATTTTCAAATCGCATCTCGACTAAATTGAATAATTTAAAAATCAAAAAAGTAACCGTCGTACCATTCCTTGTGGTTTTACTTGTTCATTGAAACTTGTTTCTTTCTCTCTTCTTCAGCACTTTTATATCTCGGGACTGTGTACACGTTCGATTCAGTCGTTCGCGTTCGGAAAGTTTTACGTTTTCTCGTGGATCTTCGAATATCCGTCTGTCCTACTACATCCGGTTGCGGTGCTTCTTCACTTCCGGCAATTTGTATCGTCTCCTTTCTCCACGTATGATTTCTTCTTCCTTTGGCGAATGTTGTCTGAAAATTTCTCTTTTTCTTTCATCTGGTGCTAAATTGAGTTTTCTCTCTCTTTTTCTTTTTATACATGTAGTCTTTCGTATCTCTTGCTTTGACCTATATTTATCTCTCCTGCCCCCGGGGGAGGAGGGGGGCTTTCCCCTCGGTCACTCTCTTGTCTTTTGTTTTTCGTAATTCATTGGGAAAAAGAAAAACCTCTTTCTCGTACGGTCTTCCAGAAGTCTCGCGCGGCAACGGATATCCTTTTCCTCTTGCATGATAAAAAAAACCAGTTTTGTTTCTTTACACACTGAACTTTGCTTTTCACGTTTTAATACCTCAAAAAAAAAAGTAAACGACTAACATCGTAGATACAAATAAATATATTAGCACTAACTGAACGATCAGCTGACTATTTATCACAGTTTCAGAGAGGAGGGTGGTTGGATGATTCTTTTAGTTTACTCGACTTCGGGACACGGCATTGGGTTTTTTATTTTAATTTTTTTTTTCTTCCAGGAAAGTAAGAAGTCGAATTACGCTTACACGAGATAAAAAAAAAGTTCCAAATTAAAAGACACCGTTTACACGCGTCAAGTATATGCTCTTGATTTTTCTTGTAAATTTTCAGTATCAGTCTAAGTAAGAAGAGCAATGGGCACCTCTCGTTATGACACATTGGTACGAGCAATGTCATGGTCCTGGTTGCTGCCTTGTCAAATTTCATTAAGTCAATGTTGCACTCGTCATTGTTAACAGGGAAGACAAAATAATTAATTACGGAACGAAGAAAAGAAAGATCTGACAAATTGGTCAAAGGTTTTCAGTACGAAAATTTCGTCTTAGGTATCATTTCCGTTGTCTTGTCCTATGACACAATCAAATAAGAGAAATTGACAGTGTTTATACGTACATTGGGACTGTGGCATTATGTTGCGTTTGCGTGTACCTTGGAACGGTCGCAAATTGAAATAATTGTATTTTAATTTTTCAAAAAAAAAATTGAACAGAGGAAACCGACATGGATCGTGTCTTCAAATTGCCGTCCACCACGTTCATCGGTGGCAAGGAGAAGTCGTTGCCACTCAGGGAAATTCTGAAGCGATTGGAGGCCGCATACTGCGGTCACATCGGCGTGGAGTTCATGTTCATTAATTCGCTGGAGCAGTGCAACTGGATCAGACAGAAGATGGAGACACCCGGTATAATGGAGATCACGAACGACGAGAAGAGACTGATTCTTGCACGACTGACACGTGCCACTGGGTAATTCTTTTTGTCGTTGATGTTGTTGCTGTAGCTGTCGTTGTCGCTTTGGATCTTTAATGTCGAAAGTTTGCTTTGACAGGTTCGAGGCATTCCTGGCGCGCAAGTGGTCGTCTGAGAAACGATTTGGTCTTGAAGGATGCGAAATTCTTATTCCTGCGATGAAGCAGGTAATCGACAAGTCCACGGAATTGGGAGTGGAGTCCATTGTCATGGGAATGCCACATCGTGGACGTCTCAATGTCTTGGCTAATGTGTGTCGAAAGCCTTTGAGTCAGATCTTCACTCAGTTCGCTGCACTGGAAGCTGCTGATGATGTGAGTAGAGGCTCTTCGATGAAGTGCTGCTGGTTGGTTGACTGCGAAGGGAGGCTGATGTTGATCTGTTGAATTTATCAGGGTTCAGGAGACGTGAAGTATCACTTGGGAACTTACATAGAGCGTCTTAATCGAGTCACGAACAAAAACATAAGATTGGCTGTGGTTGCTAATCCATCTCACTTGGAAGCTGTCGATCCGGTTGTACAAGGAAAGACTCGTGCTGAACAATTTTATCGTGGAGATGGCGAGGGCAAGAAGGTCATGTCCATTCTTCTGCACGGGGACGCTGCCTTCTGTGGTCAGGGAATCGTTTTCGAAACCATGCACTTGTCCGATTTGCCGGATTACACCACTCATGGAACGATTCATATCGTTGTTAACAATCAGATTGGTTTCACTACTGATCCCAGGCATTCGAGATCTTCGCCTTACTGTACTGGTTAGTAGAGAGGACTTTTTTTCATTTTATGTATTTTTTTTATTTTTGCTTTTCTATCTTTCTTTGTGTAGACGTTGCTCGCGTTGTCAACGCTCCCATCTTCCACGTGAACTCGGACGACCCCGAAGCGGTGATGCATGTCTGCAAAATTGCTGCTGAATGGAGAGCTACCTTCCACAAGGATGTTGTTATTGACATTGTATCTTACAGGCGCAACGGACATAACGAAATTGATGAACCCATGTTCACGCAGCCTCTTATGTATCGCAAGATCAAGAATACTCCGCCTGGTCTTGATCTTTATGCTAACAAGCTGATCAGTGAAGGTGTCGTTACTCCCGAGGAAGTCAAGGTTGATAGATCTTTAATATTACCATACCTTGTATTTAAAAAATCAGTATTTGTACGGGAGTATAGAATTAATTGTTTATTGTCAGGATGTCAAAGACAAATACGAAAAAATTTGCGAGGACGCCTACTCCAATGCCAAACAGGAAACCCACATCAAGTACAAGGACTGGCTTGACTCTCCCTGGTCTGGGTTCTTCGAGGGTAAGGACCCTTTGAAGGTGTCGCCCACGGGTATCAAGGAAGACACTCTGGTTCACATCGGCAAGAAGATGTCATCTCCTCCACCGAATGCGGCGGAATTCGTCATCCACAAGGGTAAATGATTTTCAATTTGATTTAACCGCAGGTCGTCGTTGAATTGAACTATTTTTTGACTGGGTTTTTTTTTCTAGGTATCGAACGTATTTTGAAATCTCGTATGGAGATGATCGAGGCTAGAACTGTGGACTGGGCTCTTGGCGAAGCTATGGCTTTCGGTTCTCTTCTCAAGGAAGGTATTCACGTGAGGCTGTCAGGTCAGGATGTCGAAAGAGGCACCTTCTCTCACAGGCATCATGTCCTTCATCATCAGACGGTGGACAAGGCTACATATAGACCCTTGTGCTATCTTTACCCGGATCAAGCACCGTACACAGTGTGCAACAGTTCACTCTCTGAATTCGGTGTTCTTGGTGAATATTATTTTGCTTTAATCGTTTTCTTTTATTGTTTAAACTTCAACAGGCGATGCTGAGGGAACGATTTGTTCACAGGATTCGAATTGGGTTACTCAATGACCAATCCTAATGCTCTTGTCTGCTGGGAGGCTCAATTTGGTGACTTCAACAATACCGCTCAATGTATTATCGATCAGTTTATCAGCAGCGGTCAAGCTAAATGGGTTCGTCAGTCTGGACTCGTGATGCTGCAACCTCACGGTCTCGAAGGAATGGTAAATAATTTCTTGTTCCAAGGGTTGTGGCTTTGGGGGTAAGAATCTTGACAGATGAGAGTACGTGGGATTTTTTAAATTTTAATTTCAGGGTCCCGAGCACTCGAGCGCTCGTCTTGAGCGTTTCCTGCAGATGTGCGCCGATGATCCCGACTACTTCCCACCCGAGAGCGAGGAATTCGCCGTACGCCAACTTCACGACATCAACTGGATCGTAGCTAACTGCAGTACACCTGCCAACTACTTTCACATTCTTCGCCGACAGATTGCCTTGCCCTTCCGCAAGCCCTTGATCCTCATGACCCCCAAATCCCTTCTTCGTCATCCCGAAGCTAGGTCCAGCTTCGACCTGATGACTGAGGACACGCAGTTCCTCAGGATTATACCTGAAGAGGGTGTGGCTGCTCAGAATCCCAACAAGGTCAAGAGGCTACTCTTCTGTTCCGGTAAAGTTTTCTACGATCTGAAGAAGGCTCGCACTGAGAGACAACTGGAGGATACCATTGCTATTAGCAGAGTCGAACAGGTAACGTGTGACGAACGTCATCTCCGTCGCTGACGAATCTTCTAACGCTTTGAGGAATAATAACCAAATATCCTTATATATTTTTTTATTTTTTATTACAGATCTCGCCCTTCCCGTACGATCTCATTAAGAAGGAGGTCGCTAAATATCCAAATGCTGATCTGATCTGGGCACAGGAGGAACACAAGAACCAGGGTCCCTGGTCGTACGTACAGCCCAGGTTCCAGACTGCATTCAACGGAGCGCGTGGTGTAACGTAAGTAGCAATTAAATTGATTATACTAGCCTCTTTTTGCAATCTATTGAAAGATTCCTAAAGGAGATTTTCGAAGTTTCTCTGAGCTGAATCAAAATTTGAAACACAGCCGACGGTGACGTTTACCACCAATTGAAATGCTATTTATTATGTGGAATCTAGTAAGGAACAGCCACGCCTAGAAAATGACTATATATTTTTGTTACTTATCAATCAATATATGTACATTGCACATTTATTTCGGTGTATCACCAATTTGCTACTGTTGACATGGTCCACATTTTTATTCTCTTATCTTTTACGTTACTATGTCTTGACGATGCGTGAACGTGATTGCAAGTTACACCTTTCACAAGCTTTCAACTGATCCAAACGTTAATTCGTGATTTGAAAAAAAAAGAATTCTAAATATCGTGCTTTGGTTTTCACAAAAGTACAGTAAATAAAATTTGGGCCATGTTCCAGTAGCAGAGGTGACTCGAGCGCGGGTGAAAATAGTGGCGGGTGGTTTAGTGGCTGGTTTTCATCGTCTAAGTCGTCACAACCTGTGAAAGCGACAGAGTCAAAATCGACAGAACAAGAAAAGCCAAAAGAGAGAACAGTGAGGTAAATTTTTTTTGAAAAACGTTTTCGTTCACGCATTGATACTTTACTATTGGAGCTTTTCAGTTATACTGAAATCTCATATGAATGGACGAGCTTTGAATAATGTTAGGCGATGAAAGGAGCAAAAAAGGACACGAGGAACACGTGGAGGACGAACAATTTTCTTTCTCTTTTTCAGATACGCTGGACGTCCCACCGCAGCGTCGCCAGCTACCGGAAGTAAAATGCAACACCTCAAAGAACTGAAACAGTTACTGGACGACGCCCTCAATCTTTAATTCTTTCATAGCACTGTGTAGCGAAAAATCTTTATTTATTCTTCTCCCCTTTTATTATAGAATTGTTATACAGATCGTTCTCTACTCTATAAAGTAACGTAAGATCAGTCACCGTTGTCTGAATAATTTCACGTAGTCTCATCCACGCATTAGTTTGCCCCCAGCCCCAAAATTGATCTTATAAGGAAGCTTTATTTTCTCTACTTTGTTTTTTGACACTAACGCAAAATACAATTGTTCTACTGGCTTTTATAAGTTTACGCAGAGTGGTAGCTTTGCCAGGAAAAATTCCTACTGTCGGATAACCGCATTGAACGAAGTATAATAATTATTGAGACTTGTAATAATTGTTTTATTTTTTTTATTTTCATTCTGATTATCTTTCGCGTCTGGTATCGATTGTATATTCGACTTTACGTATCTTCTTTTCCTGTACGCGTCGTGACAATGGCTGATTATTTATTTACTATTTATTTTCCCAAATAAAATGAAAGGAAGTGACCGACATACAACGCGACGTCATTGTCACGACGTCGAGATTGCCACGAGGCGCGGTCGAAATTTAGAAATGTATTTTGCGTTAATTTTTTTGTTGAAAACAACAATTATGGTGCAAATAATCACACGGATTTCTATGCTTCTTCTTTCCTTTATTGTTAATAATGTCCATATCTCAAGTTTATCCGTGAAGTGTAAAGATTGATATTGAAGTATTATTTTTAATTTATGCTAATCACTGCGTTATGAGATTACAGTACGAAAGTAATGCGCAGCCACGTACAGGGAGTTTCAGGCGAAACTTTTAATGACTTTGTCAGATCAGCCTGGAATAATACTGAGGGATGTGATGGATTTGTCGCGATTACGTAAACCGGGGATGCCAACCACTTTAACTTTTTATCGTTGCTGTGTTTTTGTAAAAAATTAAATGATTGGCAAGCGCATCGATATATGTATATACATATATATATATAGGAAAAATGTGACGGACTCGGCTATCTGATATTCTTTTTTAATCAGCAATATCTACCTGTCACGAGTAATAACGCTAGAAAGTATGAAAAGCTTCTCATGGGTCTGTTACAGTGCGATTTATTAGGATAAAAGTAAAATTAACAGTTAAAACACGAAACTGATAAAACTTTAACACACGAACAAAAAACCTTTAGCGATATATAAATTAACGTAATAACTTAAATGTAAAGTCAGTGAATTAATCCTTACTTCACATTAGACATTACGCGCACTCCGAATGCACAGTATTTATGGTATATCAAACTGTGAAGTAATTAATGAAAATTATTGTTTCCTCTAATTAAAAAACACGTTGGACCTCGACACGCAATAGGGATTCGAGCTATTTAAAGGCCAGCACGTGCAACAATGACGTAACTTTGTTTTGTCTTTTAGCGTAATGGGAAAAGAATTAATTATAATTCACAATGCAATAGTATCCGATCTTCACTGTGTCGATCTTCTCGATCGATCGGCTGTAGCGGCATTTATAACTTAGGATCTTGTAGATTTGCGACGTGGTCCAATATCATAATTCGTTGTAACTATTTTGCTCGACACTACTCGTATTAGTATCTGCATAATGTTATAATTTAAAAATTGAAAGAGAAAAGAAAATTTTGTGAATATTCATCCAGACCAACGAAGTCTAATTGAAAGTAAAGTTCACGACGATAGGCTATATTTTATTTAGTGAGGAAATTCGAGATATTAAATTACACGGAATATATAGGCGTCTTGTTGATTTCAAGTTAATTTTACCTGAAACCCGTGAAATTAATGCATGTTGTGGCCCCAAAAAATTGTCCTATATTCTCCCGGTTGTTAAAACTCGACATTTTCAAATATTTTTTGTTTTTAAGCACTACCCAGGGTTATGCACATTTTCGTACCCAACCCTGATGTTACGTTATGGCTCAAACAAGATTTTTGAATTTTGGGTTTTGAGTTGCAAAAATAATTTTTTACTTTTCCTTTCACTCTGGTCTCTCTTGTCTGTTTCTGTCTTTTTATTTCTCTGTATTGTAAAAGTGGCTGAGACAGGGGAGACCATCCAAATGAAATTGGAATGACGATTACAGAATGTTATTAATTAGAAATTGTTAATTAACTTGTTGACAAGGTAAGGTAGTATTAAGAAGATACCAATTTCAATCTCATCCAACATCTTTATTTGTTTAAGCTATTTATCCATTGTTCATTTGTTCATTTTCTTCATTTTACGTTTCCCTCACTGATCTCCCTGTCATAGCTTCGTACAGTAGTTACTCGAATGCAGGCATATATACATTATTTCTCAGCAATTATATTTTTTTGTTCTTTCTAACGTATACCAAGCCATTATTTCGATTTTTGACAAATTTTATATTTCATCCGTTAAATTGCGACAACTTAATCGTAACTCGATAGTCTGTGTCAACTTACAGGCTAATTAAAATTATTCGATTTTTTTGTTTGCTATCCTCTGGAAAGCAGATAACTCGCGATCACTCTCCATGCTTTTGAGAGAAAATTTATAACTTACTTTTGTTTCGTTTGTCCCTTAAGCGAATCGACAGCTCGGAAATTATACAAATTCGGACGCCACGTCAGCGATAAAACCAACAGTGGCGACGAGGAGAAGAAAAACCAAAAACATAACCTCAAAACGTAAAGCTTCGGGTATCGACAATTCTTTAACGTTGCACCAAAGAAATCGCGATAAAATAATATCTCAATCTCCCAGTATCTTTATCTCAATATATCTCTTTTTCATTTCCTCTTCTCGTTTACCCGATTAATTGAACTTTTACGAACAAATAACCTCAAAACGTTTGACATTTAGTATCTACCACTTGAGTCATATACGCGATATGCAAGATAAGTATAAATTTATAAACATAACCAACAATATACTCCGAGGATATTGTAGCAGTTTACGAGAAAAGGAGATCTCGAGGTCTGGTAACGAAAGAAAGGAAAAAGCGAATTTTATATAAACTCGAGAAAGTAAAATTAAATAATAAAACGGCTCGTCGTCATGAATGGATTTTAAATGTTTTTACCAATCGGTGACGATTAGTTTCGTTGTCACGTGTATATATTTTGTTTTCCTTCTTTGTCATTCACCATTTAAATTATTGGTACGCGATTCTCGGCGGCTGATCAACAGCGAATTAATTGACTTGACAGACAGTCGTAATAAAGTTACAGTAAAGTTTTAATTTATATAGTCAGTTAGAAGTTAGTGAAGTTCAGCTCTTAGTAATCGGTCTGCCCAAGCACACTGTACATGATCCTCTTGAAGCTGTTGCTCTGATGAATCTTCTCGCCGTCATCGCTAATGGCGTTTACCTGAAAATAAGTATTTAAGATTTAGAGGAGGGAAATGAAATTTTTCTTGAGAATATGTAACAGCAAAATATACTAGTCAGTCTCAATTTGACGCATGCGCGTACCCAGTAGTACTTTTTGAATTTATATTTTATATTTACACATGCACAAGCATATTTATTTGTTACTCAAACTTCCTGTTCATACGTATAGCATGAGTTTTATCAAGTAGAATATACGCAGATGCATACACATGTATATTATATGCATATAGGCAGTATTCAATCACATTAAACAAAGTTTGTGCAAAGAGGATTGGTTTTGTATTACAGTACAAGCAGGCACACACAGTTGGACGTACAATTGACGTGTAAATTTAGAAGTCGTTGATGCGATCCTTAACGAAAGGGAGAGGAAACGGGCGCCTATATCCACCCTTGATCAGACAGATAACATGGAACAATTAATTAATCATGCCGAAGGATCTGAATGACTCTCCCTTCTTGAAACGTTAATAAGTATCGGTATGACCATTTAAAAAATGTATTGAAAAATGTAAACGCGAACAGTGGTATCGTAGTGGTAGACTTTGAGAGTTTCTTTTTCTTTTCTTAGAAGGGTAATCATGCATTGGCATGCGAAAGCCATCCGGGCGATATGCTATGAAGTTTACGTAATCTGTGGTACGCGGGCCAAAGTAGCCAGGACAATGTAAATTTGGGATCTGTGAAAATTGTATGTTGTGCAACTCAACGATACTTACGTATGCGACACCGGGACTCTTTGGAGACGGTTGAGGAACCTGTGGAAAAGTTTTGAAAGTTATTTTAGGTTAGTATTTTTTTTTTATTTGGTTGATGTAGCCTTTTAAACTTCTTTACCCTGTTATGATTTGCCTTGTGCGGAGAAAAGACGCCGGTGCGCACTGGCTGTCTGACTTCCTGGACATTGTCGCCTAGTGCCTCCTCCTGGAGTGCCTTGTAAGCTTCGCTCTTGCTCGGATCGTACTTCAATGGCTTCTTCAGAGCGCTGTATAGTTTACGTGGGAATGCTTAATTGTAATTTCGCGTTATTCAGTAATTCACGGATAGCCAATTTTTGTTATTACTGCCAATTCGAACGCGTTATTCGCGCATAACCCACGTGCATTTTTTGTCTACTTTTCTACGTGCACAGTCTGACGAAACGAAAGCTTGTGGCTAGAAAACGCGATTCTGTAAGGCAAACCGAAAGGTTTTTTTTAAAGAGTCTCGATTTGAGGTTAAAAGTTCTCGAAGATCTTCACACACGCAGCACAAAGATACTTAAAGTATCCTGTGAACATTCAGTGGATACTTTGTACTGCGCGAGTATCTCTTTTGGTTCGTAGAACTTTTTATTTTCCTCGTACAAATTGTGTATTGTTCAACGATGCAAAATTGGAATTTTTTTAAACTATTGTCAGAATGCTAGCTGCACTCTTTAATATTTATTTACAATGAGGTAAACCATCTTGGTCTTTCTTTCCTTTTTTTTTGTATACTTTCGTTACGTATGGATTTGACTTATTTGTTACTCCTATGCATGCATACAGGGTACTTATGGGTTTTTTATTTTATTTTTTTCGTACTGTTAATTTCATGGGGTTTTTTTTATAATTTTCATTTAACTCTCCTGCCTGTTTCGTCGAATTCTACTTACGAAACGAATGCGGATATTTAAGAGTCACTGCAAATCTACCAAATGGAGTATGGGGGATATGAGCTAACTGATAATCGATCGTAAGATATTTCATTGATTGTGTTCGGAGGATAGCGAGCGGTTTTTTTTTTTAAGAGAAGAATAATTTGGAATTTTACGAGCAAGGATAGAGCAACGTCGATTTTGAAAATTCTTTCGAACTCAATCGAGCCTTCCTCCTTTTTCCTTCCGATTGGATATACAATTTTGAAAAATTTCTTTCTTTTTGAGGTTGGCAGGACTTTGGAAATTTTTAACGATCACAATTTTGAAAATATCTTGGAGTCTCTTTAACGAGACTTTTCTTTAATTCGGCTTATTGAATTGGGGCCATACGTTCTTCCCAGTGGCAGCCATGGCCTGCTCTTTTAAGATTCTCGCTTGCTCCTGTATTTGCCGTTTTTGTTTCAGGAAGGAAAAATCTATGAAAATGCTGTAAAACAAACAAAATCTCAGATAAATTAATATAATTCAAACCGACGGATTAAAACAATCTCGAAGTCCCTATGTGAAATTCTTTTTTTTTTTACCTGTACGAAAGCGCGGGAACAATTTGAACTGACAGGATGCGAGAACGAGAAGAAGAAGAAAGAATAAATAAATTTGTAAATTACGTCATCTGACAATTTAAAATTTGCATTTTAAGTGTTAATTGATTACTTTCTTTTTATCGTTATTATTGGTTAATTCAGAAGCGCAAAGCCAATTTAAAAATTAATACGAATTCGTCATCTATATCTAATGCAAGCTTCATTGATTATATCACGTCCAGGCAACGTTCCTCTAAAAGAATTTTGTTTAATTGTTAAAAAAAAGCTCTAGACAATCTTTATATGTGCGAATCTGATTCTAATTGCAATTCAATTTTTTCTTGTTTGATTTACTTACGGTACGGCAGAAGTCTGACATTTAATAGTGTCTGCGATATTTTGCTCGGAGTAGAGACCAATGGGAGAATTGAATTGCTTATGGACGACCTGTTGAACAAAATTAAATTGAAACGCACTGTATTTCGAACAAAAAAAGACAAAGTCGTGCTCGTATCAAAGATCACTCCTTCCTTTTATAAAAAGTATGTATGTACATTATTTATGGTAGCGGCCATTTTAATTCGTTCACAATTTTACCCCTAAAATTTCCCACCATCCTTCACATCCAAAAATGCAACTCTGGGGTCCAACAGACCCCATGCCATTGATCAGCAGGGCCCCAGCTTAGCATTCCAGGCTTGCTTTCCTCGAAATTAAAAAGTTCCTGGTTTCTATGCTCACTTCGCTATTTATACCATTCTTCGTCTATGTTCCCTTTTTTTTTTCATTGAAATTGTAACAATTTTATTTTCATAATCGCATTATTGACTCCGCTTTTATATCACGTTCATCTCGAAATCGACAGTAAAATTTGTATCAGCTTCGACGAAATATAGACGCGAACGTTAAAGAGGCGCGAAAAAAATTTCACAAAATTTACCTGTACAACCTTTAGATTTCCTCATTTCAATAAGTGCCTATACTATCCTAATATCTATCTGGTTAGTCGTTTTATATTAAAAGTAGTTTAGGTCACACAGTAGTGCTCTTAATTTCGTATCATCTGCATTGCGAAATACTCATTGGTTGAAGCTATATACCAATCATCGAATTATATCAAAATAACGTTAATTTTATGTATATTTTTATTCAGTATATAGTACGAGTCGTATGAGTACATATACATGACCACGTGTTTATACACGTGCTATTATTATTATTATAACTATTAATATTCTTCGACAGAACGAGTCCAGGGCGTTCCTTACAGTGCTGGAAAAAGTTTTTCCTACGAATCACAAGATAATTCGCACCAGCTACGATTACGTAGGACGTCGAGAACGATTAATATATTGAGTCATTCGAAAAAGAAAAAAAGGACAAAATACAAAAAAACTGTCTAACTACTGTGTTTGGATACTTTCAGATCAAGCGCAAGAAAGAGCGAAGAGTTTAAAGTGTGAAGGGTGGCAAGTGACGTTTGAAGGAGTAAGAGAGAGAGAGAGAAAAGAAAATGAAGAATTTCAGGTCAGTGAGTTACGTCAAAGCGTTCAGTGGGTTGTTTATCTTCTGTTTGTTTTTTTTTTTTAAAGCGGAAGCTGACTTATAGGAAATAGGTTCAAACCTTTGGAACATCATTCGGTCCCAAGACGCGCTGTAGAACCGTTTCCGCCACCTGGTCAGACGTTTTATGAAATATTATATTTACAGGTTATGTCCCTTTGCGGATATATTGATTCTTATAGTGAAATCGTAGACGACCCTTAAGTCGACTAGTTCGACTCTCATGTGGGATATTATAGTTCGTCGGTGTAATGATAAGAATTCGGAAAATTCATGTTCAGTCATTTAATGATTATAACAACGAAGTATCATTTTTGACTTTCTACCGTCACTACTGTTACATGCGTCTTATTACTGGTGTACTTTTTTTTGAATTTTTTTTACTTTTCTTATCACGTTCAAAATGAAATGCACAGATATAGATATATTTCTGCGATATATAGCTATTTTTTTATTTGAAAGAAAAAAAATGCCAAATACCTACTGCCAGAATTACGATTTCGTATTCTTGTACTGGAAAACGTATTTACGTACTTTTTGTTTCATAGCAACCTCCGGATGAGCTACTTCGTAATGATGGGGTGATGCACGGATCATTGGATTTGGATGATGACGCAAGTAACATTCACCCAGTGGAGCATCCTTTTTGACCTTGGCACCAGGTAAGACCAATGGAGTGGTACGATAGGGCTGAAAGTAAAATTAGTATTTTTTTTCAGAAACAATATTGCCATCACTGCAAGCAATCAGAGGGATCTTCACGTTGATAAGGGCCAATCTTAAAGTTCATCAGGTACGTCGAAACTGATCTTGCGACTGAAATGGGAAAGTTGGTTGACTGATGGAAAAGGGTGATATCGATTTACCACGATTTACGTGGAATTTTTAAATCCAGCCAACTCCTGGACCACGGCCAGAACTTTTACCTAATGTCGTGCAGGAGGTGCGTCGCCATCGTGAACATTATTAATAAACGAGATTTTATTATACACGCTCGTCTTTCACGAGCTTGAGCCAGCTTTTCGCATGGTTGGATCTGACCAAGGCTAAAATTCTATTTCGCGAAGTAGTTCTCGTGCCACTTCATTTACTTTTTGACCACTTTGCTATCAGGTATACCTGGCTGATGATTTGACAGAGGGACAAAAGAATTTTTCACTTTTGAAATTCCTGTTACAGCTTCACGGAAATCTTTTAAAAGCTGTTGGAGCTGGGACGAGTTTGCATGTAAACTACAGTCGCTTCAGTTTAAACAGCGTGAAGACTCTGGGAGATTTTAGATGAAATATTTGGTGAGGAGAGAAAAATTATGGAGGAAACTTAAAACGACTTGGATAACCAGCTACAATTCTGCTGTAATATGACACTTTGCCAAAGTGGTGTCAGATAGCTTGGGTCTGGATTTGAAAATCAGGTCTGTCGTTAAGGACGCGATGATTGGGAGGATGCTAATTAATCTTGGCTGCTCTCGATATAATAAACACGACGCACCTACGCAACGGATACCAAAATAAAACGTCGATGGGTCGTCGTCGCGACGCTCAGATACGTCTTGGACGCTGAGAGCAATCCCATCGATCGGCTTGGCGCTTGGACTCGTGGATACAAAATGAAAAGGAGGGAAATGAAAGAAGAATAATTTTTTTTAAGTAATTACACACGTGCTCAAAACCCACGTGGATCCTTTAAGTAATTGCTTGTGATCTTCAGGAACTTGATGTCTGGTTTGTTAGAGTGGTTTCTACTTAGAGAAACATGGTGGCTCCCTGTATCTTGAGCTATTTTAGATTATCTGTATTTCTTGCTTAATGGTGTCTGTAGGATGCCGACTAACGAGCCAATGCATCCCTGCACTGTTTATCTTGAAAGAAATATTTTTTTTCTTCAAAGTATTTCAAGTTGGATTCGTGAAAAATAAACGTGGCTTGTTTGATATTTTTTTTTATGTTTTTGATTTTTAGATGGTTGCTGGCAGTTGGGAGTGAAAGTGCAGGGCCAGAGAGGATCAAGCTTTTGGCTTGGACTCTTAATACGATCGAAGTAAATTACATAAAGCTTGGGTTACGAGCTTGAAGCTTGGCAAAGGTTTCATCGTTATGTCACATTGCTCGTTCTGCGCAGGACGACGTGAGAACATGATGAAAACACTGTAATTTTTCGCGATGACGTATCCCGCGACTAAACTTGAAATTCCTAATGACAAGTTTGCAAAGTTAAGCGGACATCTTGTGTCAGTCAAAACATTTGTCTGCTGACAACAACGAGAACTCAAGTTGTCCTTCTTTTTATTTTAACAAAGTTTGACAATATTTTACTCTTCTTACATTGATTATTAACGACGCGGATGCCCGATAAACTAATAATTTTAACAAACGCACCACCAGCAGCGAATTTTTATTTCGACGGAAATTCTGACGCCATCGCTGTAAAGACTATTATTACATCACTTTTGTATTTCTGTGCTCGCTTGCCAATACGATCTTTCCTGCTCGTGCTGCTCACTGCTCAGTGTATCGAATCGAAATTTGTGAAAATTCTTTTAGACACAAGCAACTGGAGAAAACGTTCTGAGTTCCAACTACATAGAAACGGCCTAAGTTTCATAATTGTACAGTAAACTGTATATTGCGTTTACAGCATTTCCCCATTATAAATGGGTCAGGAACATTATGTTACAGGGTAAGCAACAGTGGCTCTCAAAATAGATGAAGGCCCCAGCTGGCAAAAATAACGCACAGTCTGATAGTTTTGTCGGCACAGCGCGACGCTCTATGATTTATATATTTTTTTATCAATTCAATTAATTCAATGGAAACTCATACCAATGACAATGCTATCAAATGATCAAAGGAAACGAGAACTTCAAACAAGTCATATTCCTCTGAACTTCTTCGTCTGCAGTTCATCCTGAACTGTATTAAGGTCAAGTTCGTAACTGGAGAAAAAAATACAGAAAATATTCTATCCTCAGCATCTAAGCATTGTCTGGCGTCGTCTGCTAGTTTAAATTTACAAAACTGACAAGTAAATATGTATAACTGGCAGTCAAAGTAGAATCATATTTTAACCCAAACGTTCATCTCGCCCATGGACACTTGACAGTCAATTAGTTAATTAGGCAGACTTGCCCAATAGACAATGCTTTTTAAATGGGGTATAAAATCCCGCAAGCATTTCCGGTTTAATATTCGGATATAGGTTAGGAAAACTTAACGCTTAAGACTCATTCATCATTCTGTCATTCTAATGTTGAAGATACAAATAGGAATTGTACGACGATTAGTATCCGACATGTGCAGTCCTCACTAATTTGCAAGCAAGATCTCAGCCAGATCGAAATTATCAAATTAGTGCTTAAATTTGTTCCTTTTATCAATTACTGCAAATCCCATTTGTAAATGGTGTCATCAACGTTACACTCTGCACGTCGGCGTACATAGAGCCTTGTGTTTTAGTAACCCAGATCGCGGATACGAAAATAGCGTAACCGTCCAATGAACGTTCCACGAGTCGTAAGATTTTTATTGCAAGGCCATTTGGGCGCAAGGGGAAGCTCGCAAAAGTTATTTCATTCGTTTTATTATAATGATGTCCCTTTCACCTTTACGTCGTTGCCAACTCGACTAGCGTAGTACATACGAGCATCAGGAAGAAGGAAATATATCTTAACTTCCCAAGCAAATTAGTCTGCAACCAAATCCTAGTGAAACATGAATATAGCTCCCGTTTTCTAAAGGGTGTCAAGGTTTGTTGCCATAACCGAGTTTCGTGTAACGGAAATATTTTCCATAGACTAATAAATAGACGTAGAAGAGACAACAAGAACTTTCGCGGTTCGCCATATCGTCTTGAAACAGAATACCGTACGGTGTATCGCGTTCTTCCCGATGAAACAATAAATAGTTATGCTAGACCGTGAATTCTTAAACAGGATACTCTGACGTGGTGTCTCTTTTTAGATATTACCGAAACAGCTGACCAAGCTTGATCGCCTACGAGAAACGATGGGAGCAACCTGGAACCTCCTGTCAAGAGGATTCTTTGTGAGTGGCTTATCTTTATTTTATAAAACTTTCGCGTTGCTTTCGAATAGAAGTTGGTGGAAGAACAAAAAGCAATCTGACACCGAATCGTACGAGTATTAATACCGATTGTACAGGAGCAGAGATGGTAATTTTTTTTTCTGTAATTCCTTATTCACTGACTTTGTGCATGAGATTCTTTAGTAATTTAAAATTCTTTTATTTCGTAGGTATTTGTCTATCGTTTAATCGTACCCAATAAACAGCTGCTTCCTCCTCCTTGGGCCGATGTTCAACGGTGTATCGATAGGTGGTAGTGTAAGCCGGCATTTTTGATCCTTAATCGGTAATGTCAAAACTGTCTAATCTTTGTATCCTACTCTCTTGTAAAAACTAGCACGATTGGAGAATTGTCTTCTGAATAATTTCTACTCTACTATTCTACTCTCTTCCAGGCACGAGACGATTATAAAACCTCGTAGACGTAACTCTCTAACGCACTGGCTCGATGCGCGGGCGGCACTAACTCTGCTCTTCTCCAAGAGGTCTGCTTCTCCCGAACTAACCACACGATATCACGCTACTACTCCTACGTTAGAGGAGAAGAACGTCTTCAGGGAAGTCAGCCCTCTGCAGTGTAATGCTAATGTCGAAGGAAAATCTTGGAACGTTCATTCATAGAGTTCAAGAGAATTTTTCGTCATCGTCAAGATAAACAAGACAAGTTTATTTGCTGATATCAGGATGCTGATACTATTGCAAATTTGGATACTTATAGCTATGCTGATTAATTTTATGAAATAATATCTAACTGGTAAATGCGTACGTTCGTGCTTTGACTTTGTAATGGCGAGAGTGAGGATTTTCAATGCAGGAAATTTAAGGAAAAATTCAGCCTGTGTCTCGTCTATGGGCTTGGGTTTACTTTTGGTATTTGTTATTATGTGAAAACAATTGTAAATCTTCTTAGCTATCTTATTGCCTTGACCGTGCAATCCGTTGAGGACAATACTGCGTAAAGTCCGTGGTAAATGTTTGTCTTGGCAACGTCAATCTTGTGGGGATAAGAAAAAGATACTAGAAGCTTTTACTAAGGGATAAGAATTTCTAGTGAAAATGTCAAAGAGTCAAGGGTCTCTTATGGTTCGCAATCCATTGTTGTAACTTCTATGTGATATCGATGACTGGTACATATTTATTTTTTTACTATTTGATAAGAAACTTTATCTAACTATTGTTAATGCTATCTTGGTAGCTCTTGTGTTCTGTGACGTTTTATGGGAAAATTGGAAACTTATTTTATTCTCATTTGTGCAACTTGCTGAGTTCATTTGGAATATTGTTTTACACGGTCTGACTGGGTTGTCTGTTTGGTGTTTGTGTATGTTTCATTAGGAACAGATCACGGCATCCTGTTTCCGTGTGGTATATTTGTTCTTTCATTGAAAAGTTTCGAACGAGAGTGCAGAACTGAGAATTTTATGAGTATTGGATCGAGACGGTGGTTTCGATGCAAATCCGATATTTATAGAATGACGAGCGCCTCTACGCGGACTTGCCGGCACCGAGGTGCGCCAACAAAAATATTCACACTTCTGACTTCTCACGTTCCTTGTGAATAACGTCTTTTCGCACTTTTCACAGCCGTCTCGATTCTCGCTAGAATACCAAAATGTCAAAGGAACATTGAGATATAAAAAAAAGGCAATCATCGTTCGTTTCCTCTTGGAAAAAATTTATAATTCGAAAAAGTTAAACTAAAAAATTCCCCAAGCATAATTCTCATCGATACCCAAATATACAGTTCTGATAAAACGATGTTTTCTTGTAAATTTTAAAAACTGACTGCGTCTGCTTGTCGTTAATGCGTAGCTTTTTTTTATCGAGATAATATTTTTACTTTTTGGACACACCTACTTGTCGGCCTGTTTACTTCGTTGCTCAAGTCCACTTGGGCCTGTGGCAAAAATAAAATTCGCAGAGACAATCAAACAGAAGCTGGTCATATTTTTTGTTCAATGATAGCTGCTCGAAATGCAGTTTTATTTTGTTAATTTTGTAAAATAATTACTGCGTCATAGATTGCAGGACGGAATCGAGCTTGGATGTTCACGGATCGGATTCAATATGGCGCTCGACAGTTCTATACTTAGATGTAGTTTGGCGTTCGCTCGCGTAATTTCGTTAAAGCCGTAGCCTGTCAATCTACGACCTCGTCTGGACCAATTCTGCACGTGAGATACATTGCGATACCATCTTTCTTTTTGTACAGCTAAAAAAAATGTCTTGTTATAAGATTGTCTGTGACAGTTTTCCCTTGCAATTTTTTGTAGCCAAAAAGGAAAAGCTTTGCTTTAAGAAAAATAGCAGAACACGTTCGACACTTAAAATATTTCTAAATTACGTATAGTTATTAATTGACTTATTGTATGTTTAAAAATTAATTCAAAATTACCTGTTCCAGGTAAACTCTCTCCTCGCGTACTTCATCGAGATGATCATGAGGCGGGTTGAAGTAATCCGGTGAATACGCCCTGTATTCTTCCACAGGTGGTACAGGACTCTTGGGTAATACTTTCGGCTTGGTCACCCTTGGCCTGAGTCCCAGGACAAGAAAAATACAGCAGTAAGCATAAAGTACAAATTGTAATTAACTAAGTAGCTAAAAAAGGCCCGGCATCCATCAGGGTCTAACTTGTACATGTAAAAAATAAGAATGAATCTGCTACGCTAGACTATTATTAATTAAATGTATTAATTCATGTACAAATTAAGCCCTTGCACGTGTTCAATAGTGTAGTGTAGTGTTCAGTGAATGATATTGAAACTGATAAAGGAGATGAATATTAAAAGTGGAGAAATGAAGGAAATTAATGTGACCTGAGAGAAAGCGCGCGAAAGCGTTAAAAATTCAAACCATAATATAAGATCTATTTCATTCTGACAGACTATCAACCGCCGCCTTGATCTCATCTACGTTTGACTCGACAACCGGAAGTTGTGGGGTGTGATTTCGTGATGAAGTTCGTGACGGAGTACGTGACGGAGTACGTGATGGACTCTCTCCGATCGGCTCAGACCTTTCCACGACAAGCTTTACAGACTCTGACTTTTGAAGAAGATTCTGCGCGTCCACGTGGCGGACGTCGCGCGCGTCATAATCATCGATTTTCTTGATCACGTCACCCTTCTGGAGTTCTTCGTTCTCCGACTGAAACAGAACCAAGATCACTCCTATGAAAATGAAGCTCACAGCACAGAGATCCACGAAGTTCACTTGGTCCAGTAAATCCAGTCGATGTCATTCGACGATCTACAGATCGGATCGATCCTGAAGTATCTATAAATTTTACTAAAAAACAATCATCCTCATCAGACTCACACGAGTGACGATGATCGGTGTACCAAGATCAGCACCACCAACGATTCTTATACCCCAAGGCTGACTCCTACTTGATCTACGCAACTTTACGATCACCGTTTGCTTTTTCGTCATACTCCGAGTGCTATTTTACGCGGCAAATTCAAATAGTATTATCGTTAATAACACTATTACTTTCTTTATCGTTATCGCTTACGTTGCGATCAAGAGATCTTTAATCAGAATTTTTTTACTCTGTAAACAAAACCGTCACGCGCGTCACTCCTGGGACATTTGTTAGCCGTATATTAATGAATTATTATTTATCCGTAGAACCAGTGTCTACGAATGGATTATCGTTACTGTCAAACGAGGACTAAAAGCAAGGAGCTTTCACAGGTTTTTAGTCCCAGGCTCGTTGCCCAACTGACAACTCGATCTCCACCGTTCTGGCCCCATTTCGAATTGGCATACTGGCTATGTATTGTTCTGGCTGCACTCATTTCTCTGGTATTCATGTATGTTTATAGCAAGAGAACGTGTGCTCTTCAGAGGGGGTACACAGTTTGACGGCCAGGGGGGTAGGGGTGGCTGAGAGGAGGATGGGAAACAGGGGGGGAGACTATATTTCTTTATTTTTTCCTCCTACGTTTCTATTTTTTATCTCTTAAGTGTGTATTTACACTCGCATGGTCGAATTGCGCGATGGATATACTCCTGACGTTTATTTATTACGCGTTAACTAATTAACTGGCTATTCTTGTCGTGGATTACTGCCTTCGGATTATTTGATGGGATTTGGCTTAACTGTCGATGGAAACGAAAGAATTGCTAGTGGGACGACATTGAATTTTGACACGCAGTGGATGCACATGTACCAGTTTGGTTTCCAATGAGTTCATCCGTTTTGGAGAAAGGATCTGTAGGGATTTGATTTATTCGATTATTTGTATGTATTCTTTATTATCGTGAGTGAAGGTGCATATTGTTGAGAAATTTTTATATTTTATATAAATAATTATATTATCCCAATATGGATGTTACGGAGACACTCTTGACTTACGTATGTTTCGTAAAAGTTGCCAATGCTAAATTTCAGCGCCATCTTGGTTTTTATTTTTTTTCGCTTCAAAAGTCCTTCTATGTCTCTCTTGGGATTTCTTGCTTGACTTTACTTTATTTTTTATCGTTGCTTGTAACGTTTTTATTTTTATTTTTTGTTTCGTTCTAATTCACATCAATTTCACCGCTCGCTTCGATTAACCAGATACTCTTTCCGGGTTCTACCGATCTAATTACTTTGGTGGCACTCTGATTAATGAGTTTAAATGAGAGGAAGCTGACAGAGTCAGTGAGTGCGAGAAACGGAGTATCGACGTTTCGACACTTAAATTAGCAACCTATGGCGCTAAAGGTTAATCAATCATAGACTTTAGTGCATCCCTGTTCTAGTGACTCAATTTGTACAATTAGTAGTTAAAGCTCGTTCGTTTATCCCTTGAAAATTGTATATATTCGTTGATGAAACTCAGTTATGTACATGCAAATGTCTCATCGGCGTTCTTCAATTATACAATCTACAGTGACGATGACCTATTAATTGAGGAATGTCGTGCGATCGACACACTGACTATGTGGATCGTTCTAATCGCTAATAATGGAACGATCACAGGGTCGAGAGCGCTTAAAAAAGATACAATAATATATATTATACATATCAATATAGATATAGAGATCAGAGATACAATTGACATTATATTTAAAGTAGAAAAATTAATTTTACACTCTCACTGTAGGTTTTTACAATTTTCTTTCTTTTTTCTTCACGAATATTCCTTGCTTATCGCTCTGCTGATAACCATTCTACGAATTTCACTTGTTCCAGCGCCAATTTCGTACAGCTTTGCGTCTCTCAATAAACGTCCAGTTGGATAATCGTTGATGTATCCGTTTCCGCCTGGTTGAATAGTTTATGAGAAAATCAATGAGGAGCAATATTGATTTTATGGTTTAACATTACTGTACCTAGTATTTGGATAGCATCTAAAGCTGCTTTGGTTGCTGATTCTGCACAGTATAAAATAACTGCTGCACAATCCTTGCCATTTACATGTCCAGCGTCGCAAGCTCTTGCTACGGTATATAAGTAGCTTCTGCAGGTACTTAAGCTAGTGTACATATCTGCCAGTTTTCCCTGGGAAACACGTATAATTTTAATAGATTTTTTGGGTAGATACTCCTATAGGAATTAAATCAGTATAGCAATTACTTGGATCAATTGGAATTCAGCTATGGGCTTTCCAAATTGCTTTCTCGCGTGAGCATATTCGAATGCTACGTCACAGCAGGCTTGAAGAAGCCTAGAAAACATAGTGTTAATAAAAACAACCGAAGTTTGTTCTATTGCCAAAAATTGGCAAATTTCCAATTTTTAATTAGGCGTTTCAGAAAGGTCGGTTGGCTTTAAAGAAAAAGAATATTGTTACCCAAGAGGTCCACCAGCCAGAACTAATCGCTCCAAGTCCAATCCACTGAACAAGACATAAGTTCCTTTGTTCAATCCTCCCAAAATATTGACAGCTGCGAGAACGAATAATATTAGGTACTTACAGACAAACAGGAAGTTGAGTCTAGTTCAGTGATGTCGAACCTCTGACCCGCGGGTCAGACATTGACCCACGCAGGCCTCACTTGTAAAAGTAAAAGTTGTAAAACAAAAAGGAAACGTAAGTTTTTCAGAGGATTTTAAAAGTGAGAACGAAAAAAAGTAGTTTTTAAACATCCTCCCTTCCCCTTTCCCAAGTGACTTAATGACCCACGAGCTAGTACTAAAAAAAATAATGAACTAAATTTGACCCACTTCTCAAAAAGGTTCGCCATTGCTGATCTAGTTGGTACCTCTGGCGAACTTACCTGGAACTTTGCAATCCTCGAAAACCAATTCGGCTGTATTAGAACCACGCATTCCCAATTTGTCGAGCTTTTGAGCTGTACTGAAGCCCTCTGTACCTTTTTCGATAATAAAAGCTGTAATTCCGTGTTGCGGCTTCTTCGCATGCGGATCTGTTCTCGCGTAAACAACGAGAGTGTCAGCATCCGGTCCATTTGTGATCCAAAATTTATTTCCATTCAATATATAATAGTCGCCTTTTTTCTCGGCTTTGAGCTTCATCGAAACTACGTCAGATCCCGATCCTGTTTCAGACATGGCTAAAGCTCCAATATGCTCGCCGCTGCATAACTAAAATATTTATTTAGAGGTTATGTTGAGCGTTTTTCCATTAGTATTATCACTTTAGAAATATTCGTTACTACCTTTGGCAGATACTTGAGCTTTTGCTCCTCTGTGCCATTTCTGTGAATTTGATTTAAACACAAATTTGAATGTGCGCCATAACTAAGAGCTATTCCACCGGAAGCTCTACTGAGTTCTTCCATAATAATAATATGGTCCAGATAACCACCATCCGAACCGCCGTATTCGGATTTTGCTGTTATTCCTAATAGTCCTAGCTTTCCCAAATGCTTCCAAAATTTCTGTCGAAGAGCGTTTATGAGTTTTCGACATTTCATAAGGTATTATTCAATGAAGATTATTATTCAAAGTATTTCCCCATGCCTGTACCTACTCGCAGTTCATCGAACTGATTCTTCCTGTCTATCTCAGAGGCATTTGGAGCAAGTTCCTTTTGAGCAAAATTGAAAACCATCGTCCGTAACTAGATAACAATGAAAAAACATTAACAGTAATTAATAAATTACTATTGTACTCGCACAATATGCTCGATTCTAATGGCTCAGTTGTCCATAACAGAAACGATCATACGATTGTATACTTATCTGATAACGTATTATTGTGCTTAATTGGCAGAAAACAACAGACAGCTAACCTCCTTTTGTTGTTCCGTGAGCCCAAAGATGTTTTCGTCAATTGGATAATATTGAGACACGAAGCGAACATTATGCACTCCATTATTTCTTGTGGCATTCAAGAGAGCAGCTATTCTTAAACCAAAACGGTACGTCAAAAGATTCATTTTAGTGGAAAAAGGCAAGACTAACTGCTAGTTGGAAGCTACTGAAAATATGATAATAAGTCAATCATATTCTTGTGTGGTAATACGTCTAACGTAACTTTCTGATAACAGAGACTGTGTCAATAAGTTGAACTTATACGTTTGTGGTTTATATTTGTTAGTTACAGCATTACATTTCGTTCTTGTTCTAGAAAAATGCATATGTATATTACGTATTGGAATGTTTTTATTGCATTGGATTCTTATATATTACATAATCTTAAATTGAACTAGTAGCACTGTGTAAACATTATCGCCTGATAGTGTATCTGTAGTTCTTTTGCAGTCCGCCTTTATTTGAATGGTGCTACAATCGCTAAGAATTCTCGAAAACAAAGAATGAGTGAAGAGTCCAGTTTAATAAAAGATAACACGAGCGGAAGTGAAATAATGATTATTTAATATTACAGATACAAATGGGAAGAGGTTATGTGCACTCGGAATTAACATGCTTTCGTGCTGCATTAAATTGAATTTGACATAGGTAATGGGGGCTTATGAAATTTTGAATTTGTACTATTGTTGCGTAGTTCCGAAATTTTCCGCTTAAGGGGGCAGCACTTTCTTAACAGTTTATACGAGAAACAAGTATACTGCAGTCTCGGTCTTACATACGTTAGTTACGAACAACAACATATAGCGTGGACTAGACGATTCGTAATTCAAACTCCTTGAAAAAAATGTCCGCTCGAATAGGCAAAGAGAGAGCGAGATGGCGGCTAGAGTTACTGAACTCGAATCCTAACGTTTTTTTATACTCTCGTACTACGGCAGATGATTCAAAAGAGGCAGGACTTGGCCGCCACTAGTCGCCATTTTTTTCTATCAGCTGACCATTTTTATGCAAGTGTGCAGTCCATGCTATATGTCAATTTATTAGCGCATCTTCTTATCAGAGGAGGCAGCCACGAGGCAGCTATAGGGAAAGGAAGGAAGGTTAATCTTCTGTCGATTATCGTATGATGTTACTCTAATTCATATTTGAATTTATATATTTCTATACGGAATCTACAAAGATAACTAAAATGGGAGAGATGAAGATAAATGGTCTGGAAAATATAAAACTTGAACAGAAGTATAATAAAGTTGTTAAACATATAGAGGTAAGTTGTAAGTTACTCCTCTTTAGCGGTTATTGTATTTCTCATTATTTAATGATTTATAAAATAATATTTTGTACTGGTATTAATTTAATGATGTTGGCTTTATCATTCTTTGTGTAGGACAAATGGAAATTAGTACCAGCGTTTTTGAAAGGAAAGGGATTGGTGAAGCAACACATCGATTCATTCAATTATTTTATTAATGTTGACATAAAAAAGATCATCAAAGCTAACGAAAAGGTTCTCAGTGATGCCGATCCCTTGTTTTATGTGAAGTAAGCATAATTTCATTTATACCAGTCATGTGTGATTACCTACACATAGAAAAAAATTTTTAGCAACTTGGGTATTTAACTATTCTTTTATTAGGTATTTAAATGTATTCGTGGGTAGTCCAGATGTTGAAGAGAGTTTTAATGTAACTCGTTCAACTACACCTCACGAATGCCGTTTGAGGGATTTAAATTATTCTGCTCCGATAACAGTGGATATCGAATATACCAGGGGCCATCAACGTATTATAAGAAGTAACTTATTAATTGGCAGGTATATGTTTATACTAAAACATTTTTAATCGATCATAGCTGCATCATTCCTAGAGTCCATATTTATTTACTATGTTTATCGAATAGGATGCCTATTATGCTCAGAAGTTCAAACTGTGTACTCGCTGATAAGTCACATTTCGAGCTCGCAAAGATGAATGAATGTCCCCACGACCCTGGTGGTTACTTTATTATCAATGGTCAGGAGAAAGTCATTCTGATTCAAGAGCAAATGTCGCGAAACAGAATCATCTTGGAAGAAGACAGTAGAGGCTGCATTGTTAGCTCTTGCAACAGTTCGACCCACGAGCGAAAGACAAAGACTAATATTGTTGGTAAAGCTGGAAAATATTACATGAGACATAATATATTCCAGGACGTGAGTAGTTTTGTCTGCAATTAAATTTCTGTTTAGAGTACCATTCAATTTAAATATAAAACAGAATCTCATTACCTAGGACATACCTGTAACGATAATATTCAAAGCAATGGGCATAGTTTGTGACCAAGAAATCATGCAGTTAATTGGCACCGAAGAGGAATTTATGAAAAAATTTGCACCGACCTTAGAAGAATGCCACATACTCAATGTATTCACACAGAGTCAAGCGTTAAGGTATTCTAAAATGAAGTTCAACTTATCCTCAAATACTAGAACTTTGTAAAACAACATTTGCGCAAAATTACAGATATCTCAGCAACAAAAGAAAGCAAAAGAGATTTCCAGTACTGAAAACAAGTCTGGTCGATGAAATGAAGGATACTTTGGCTACAAATATTCTTTCTCATGTTCCCGTAAGTCAGGAGAGAATAAAAATTTCTCTGACTTTTGACAATTACTACAATAAAACAATTGTTTCCGTAGGTTATCGATTTCAACTTCAGAATGAAAGCAACTTACATTGCCCTAATGATTCGTAAAGTGATGCAAGCTCAGCGCGATGGGAAATTAGTCGATGACCGGGATTACTACGGTAACAAGCGTTTGGAATTAGCTGGCTCTCTGTTATCGCTTATGTTTGAAGATCTGTTCAAGAGATTTAACTGGGAGGTGAGTAATTAATAAAAATCGACAATTTTGATTAAATATACTTAATATAATTTTTCTCTTCAGTTGAAACAAATAGCAGATAAGAATATACCAAAAATAAAAGCGGCCCAATTCGACATAGTAAAGCACATGAGACAGGATCAAATAACCAATGGTCTTGCATTCGCAATATCATCCGTAAGTATATTGTCAATTAATACATTTATAATGCGTCCAACATCAAAGCAGAATTAGTAGGTTAAAATTTGTATTTTAGGGAAACTGGACGATCAAAAGATTTAAAATGGAACGTCATGGCGTAACTCAAGTGCTTTCAAGACTCTCGTATATTTCTGCTCTTGGAATGATGACCAGAGTGAATTCGCAGTTTGAAAAAAGTCGAAAAGTTTCAGGACCTAGATCATTGCAGCCTTCGCAGTGGGGTATGCTTTGTCCCAGTGACACCCCCGAAGGAGAGGTAAGCACAATGGAATGAATAATTATCTAAGCATTTTTAATTCTCAAGATTTGCAACTGTCCTTTGTCGATAAAATCAACAGGGCTGTGGATTAGTTAAAAACTTGGCACTCATGACTCACATAACAACGGAAGTTGAGGAAGAACCAATAATTCGTTTAGCATTTAATCTCGGTGTTGAAAACGTCAATATCCTCGGTGGCGAGGAAATAAACAATAAGAATGTTTACATGGTATTTTTGAATGGTAACATTTTGGGTATTGTCAAGAATTATATAAGGCTGGTGAGCGTTTTTCGATTATTACGTCGAAAAGGTCTAATCAATGGATTCGTGTCGATATATCCTCAGCATCAACACAGGTAAATTCTTAAATTTTACCACAACTGTCTCCGATAACAACAATAGCTAAGTAATCACAATCATTCCCTTAATTCAGGTGCGTGCAAATCAGTTCAGACGGTGGCAGATTGTGCCGTCCTTATATTATTGTCAAGAATGGTGAGTCTCTAGTGCAATCAGAACACATCAAGCTCCTGGAACAAGGTGTTAGAACTTTTGAAGACTTCCTACACGATGGTAAGTAGACCGCAGATGAATGGTAATAAGTGTAAGATTGATTTTTCAATATCTTAAACGAATCCCTTCGTCAATTAGGTATGATCGAATACCTGGACGTTAACGAGGAGAATGACAGCTCTATTGCATTTAATGAAACACATATAAACCTGCGAACAACTCATTTGGAAATAGAGCCATTTACTTTGCTTGGTGTTTGCGCTGGTTTAGTACCGTATCCGCACCATAATCAGAGTCCAAGAAATACTTATCAGTGCGCCATGGGTAAACAGGCTATGGGAACCATTGGCTACAATCAACGTAATCGTATCGATACGCTTATGTACAATTTAGTGTATCCACAAGCGCCAATGGTTAAGTCACGAACAATTGAATTAATTAATTTCGACAAATTGCCAGCTGGACAGAACGCAATTGTGGCTGTCATGTCGTACAGTGGTTATGATATCGAAGATGCTCTTATACTTAATAAAGCATCTATCGATAGAGGATATGGAAGGTGTTTAGTGTATCGTAATGCAAAATGTACTTTAAAGAGATATGCCAATCAAACTTATGATAGAATAATGGGTCCGCTTATTGATGCTAATACTAAAAAGCCAGTGTGGAAGCATGACATTATTGATACAGATGGTATCGCTGCACCTGGTGAAATGGTTGAGAATCGAAAGGTAAATTGTTTTAATTGTTAATTATGTTTCTTTTAGTATTGTTGACTATACAACTCATGTTTCTATACTTGTTTAAGGTTATGGTTAATAAATCAATGCCAGCAGCTACGATAAGTCCTGTTAATCCTGGCAATGTTCAGACACAACCAGAATATCGAGAAGTTCCAGTAGTGTTCAAGGGACCAGTGCCAGCTTACGTGGAGAAAGTTATGATATCAAGCAATGCGGAGGATGCTTTTTTGATAAAATTATTATTACGACAAACACGAAGGCCTGAGATTGGAGACAAGTTTAGTAGTCGACATGGCCAAAAAGGTGTAACCGGTAAGAGCTTTGATGAGATCTCAAACTAGATAGGATACTACAAACGAAAGGTTAAAAAATAATTTACGTTATTTCGTTATGCTAGGATTAATCGTCGAACAGGAAGACATGCCATTTAATGATTCCGGAATATGTCCTGACATGATTATGAATCCTCATGGATTTCCATCCCGAATGACAGTTGGAAAACTGATTGAATTACTTGCTGGTAAAGCTGGAGTGTTGAAAGGGGAATTTCATTATGGAACAGGTAAGGACCTTATACAAATCTTATCGCATGATGAACCAGAATGAACTGTTGACTAAACTATTAATGTTTTGTAGCATTTGGTGGGTCGAAAGTTGAGGATGTCTGCGAAGAACTTGTGAAGCATGGCTACAATTATTTGGGCAAAGATCTCTTCTATTCAGGTATCACGGGGGAACCACTGCAAGCATATATTTATTCCGGACCAGTAAGTATTGCTATTGATTCATTGTAAATGTGGCCAGCTCTGACATACTTGTACATTGCGTAGGTGTATTATCAGAAATTGAAGCACATGGTCCAGGACAAGATGCATGCCCGTGCTCGTGGTCCCAGGGCAGTATTGACTCGTCAGCCAACAGAAGGAAGATCAAAAGAAGGTGGTCTCAGATTGGGTGAAATGGAAAGGGATTGTTTGATAGGCTACGGTGCCAGTATGATGCTTATTGAAAGGTTGATGATATCCAGTGATGCATTTGACGTCGATATTTGCAACACGTGTGGTCTTATGGCTTACAGTGGTTGGTGTCATAGTTGCCGTTCCAGTGCCTGTGTCTCAACTATTTCTATGCCGTATGCTTGTAAGTTACTATTTCAGGAATTACAGTCCATGAACATTGTGCCCAGGTTAACGTTGAAAAATTACTGTGAATAGATAGATTGATGTGTGACAAAACTCTATATTGCGAATCTGCTGTGATGAGATTATCTGTATATAATATATTTCCCTTTCGCACTTTTCAATACCGCACGCCTCAAATCTGTTGAACAATTTCAGCCTTTATTAGAACCCGTTTGGGACAGGGTAATAAATTTTCTTTCGTAATTTAATTTATTCTCAAATAATTTTATTTCCGTACCCCGGTTACAAAAGTTAAAAATACTATTTAAAGAATACTGATGACACTCCTGTCATTTCATATAAAAATATTTCAATATTTAATGGACATTTAATCATGCAAAAAACGATAAACATATAAATCTATGTCGTAACAATCATAAAATATAAAAATGGCTATGTAAAAGTTTTAACATTTTTTTGGATAAATTGAATGATGACCCTTTCAATCTAAGCTGAAACGTCTTTACGGTTTTGAAAGGCCAACTGTTTGCATCTGCTCTTGCAGTGACAAATGTTCCTCAGTTCCATACAGCTTGCAGTACTTTTCTACTTTTTTGACCATTTCAGAAGTCTCCTTGTCAAGATTTTCTTGCATTTTCAGTTTTGGTATAATAAACATACTGAGTGCTTTAAATACGTTGTTGTTTTTTTTATCAGAAATGTGGGAATAAAAATTCTGAAAATTCAATAGCGTTAATGAAAAATATCTGAGAATGGGGATGTTAAAAAATAGACACGTAATTCGCTCACTCGTAATGTCGTAGATCGTGGATCGACTTCAATAGCTTGTAGATAATATTTACAAGCATTCTTTTCGTCATTTTTACAATGCCAATAGTATGTTCCCATGTTCAACAATATATCTAGAACTCTATATCCTCCAAGTTCTCCATACCTTTGCATCATCATTTGCAAATGTGGCATTGGATTGTATGTCCTAGAAGTGATGCGCAGTTGTAACTGAAGGTATGATAAATCCGACACAAAATTCAACAGAGCTCCTGCCTTCTCAAAGTGTTCCAAAGCTCCCTTCAAAAAAAAATTGAATTACAACATAAGAGATTATATCAGTGACGAGTACATGTAAACAAACCTTATTGTCGTTCAAACATTTCTCGAGGTAAATTCCTTTATAATGAAGATACGTAGAGTTCTTAGGCATCCTTGCCTCTACATAGTCCAAGCATTGGCGAGCTTTATCAGCATCCTTGCAGCGAATAAAACCAAGAGCTAATTTTAAATATATGGAACAGCTATTCGGTTTCATATTAAATATAATGTTGTACATGGCTCTCGCCCTCCTACTGTCCCACATTTCACGATGCATTTGGGCAACGTATATGCCAATAAATGGATCCTTTGATATATCGAATGCTGTTTTGAATTCATACTGTTCCTGAGGAGACGGTGTACTCTTATAACTGGCGTGTCTCCTGATCCGTCTCAAACATTTTGCATGCAACAAATGCCATAACGCATTATTAGGGTTTCCCTTTATGGCTTTCAAAACACAATCTATTGCTTCTTCGTTACCAGCAAATTTATAAAAGTGCCAAATTGCGCCTTGACAACCATGCAAGGTCCCTAATTGAGGACTCTTCTTACATAAAGGAATAGTTTTCAAAATACTTTTTACATCATCAGATTTATCCATCTTTTCTAGTATGAAGCATTTTGATGCTTTAATAATATGCTCTACTGCCTTCATGGATAAGTCCTGAGGTATGCTGGAATCAATTATTATGTTCGATTAATTTGCAATTCTCATTTTTATTATATTCGTCATCTTGTACTCTTAAATCTAAGAGTTTTAGTCTTTAACTTACTTCGTTTGAAGATTATTAAAAAGCTTCTGAGATTCATCAATCTCTTTGATTGCTTTCTCCAAGCAATTACTTTCAGCATATTCGTATGCTTTTGCCACTGTATGCATTAACTGTATAAGTGGGATACCGCTATCATGTTCGTCGCTATCGTCATAAGCATGTCCGTCATTCCTATTTATCAGAGAGTCGGGTGTGCGACACAGCCTTTCCATTTCCCATGTGAAAGGACAGCTCAAATGATTTAACTCACTCATTCTTTTCTTAAAGTCATACAAAAAGGAAATATTTCATTATAAAAAATACCATGCAAGCAATGCAAAACGATGATATTGTAAATATATATCGTTTGATCAGTATTAGACTATTACGTACCTCTTTACTTAAGCAAGTGTAACAGCAAAACACAAATTGTCACGAAGTACGTGATATTTTCAGTAATGTTATACGAATGAATCAGGGGAATCACATCGAGGTATGTCTCATTCAGTCTCATTGGTCTCATGTAAAAATGCCACAGCGAAATTGAGTAGTGCTTTCTTTGTGTGCGTCCTAAATTGTAAATGCAATTTGAAGCCTACCATTCACTCGCGGCATTAAAGAATCAGGTAGATCTGATTGGTCGAATATGTTAACTACAATTAATTGACCAATCCCCAATGCGTTTACTGTCTTGACGCGATTTTCAATAGAGTCAAATATTTTCTTCCGCGTGTCACATGCATATATGTCACGATTGCCATTCTAGTGCTTGTGTCTCAACTATTTCTTTACCGTATACTTGTAAATTACTATTTCAGGAATTACAATCCATGAATCTGGTACAGGTCCCATTCGGATTATAGCAGTAAAAGAGAAGATGAAAACAATGTATCGATATTGTGCCGGGTGAGTTGCTATAGATGGCGCGCATGCTAAAGGAAGTCGCCGGCCAGTTGCCGGAAGTCTACGGCAGAGCCGCTAGCGCAAGGAGAGCTTACGCTTCTTTTACCTCTGCACGATGGGTGAGTGAGCTGGTTTCATGCTCCTTTAACTTTATCGAAGTACATCCACGTTTTTTCAACTTACTCGAATAAATCAAATTGTGTAAAACAAGCCCAAGGGTTCAAGCTTGGTCGTTGCAGTTATATGAAACTATAATTTTTAATATGAAATTGCAAAAACTATAGTGCTTGACGACACTGCCAAGTGTTGTGATGATTTGACGTGTGCTTCTTAGTTATGCTGTTTGTTATTGATTAAATGTATTTGTAACTGCAATTTCTGTGCAGTTCTTGTCGATTGAGTTTTTTTTTCTATACTTTCGGATAAGGTGTTTTTAATTATAATGATACAGATTTTTTTTAGGTTATCTGTAGGTTCTTTTAATGGCTACGGTACAAGTTTGATTATTTCGGTAGTGCAGTAATGAATACTTATTGTACCGTATATTTCGTGTATATAAATAAGGACGTTAGAGAAATTGTGAGATGTATTTTGATATTTTGCTCGTAATTTTTGGTTTATATATTTGTTATTGTTAAGTGGAAAGATCACAACAGTGGCAGTCAGTGATATGAAATTCAGCCATGCTGGTTTTTCTTGATTGATTGATTATAGTATCTTATTTGATTATCATTCTTTACAGGTATCTCGCGGGATCACTGGCATAAGAGGAGAGCCACTGGAGGCAAGAGGAAGCCTCTGCGTAAGAAGAGGAAGTTTGAGTTAGGACGTCCAGCTGCCAATACCAAGCTTGGACCTCAGCGTATTCACACTGTGAGTTTTCTTATTTTGTTATGTCTAATAGAAGTTATTAATATTATTTTATTATGATCATGATGATATCCTTACCTACTCTGAGTGTCATGACGACAATTTCCCACAGCGTACTGATGTTTAAATAATATCAAATCACTCGCATACTTAAAAAAGTGCTGCTTCTCAAACCATTTTTTTATTTTATGTTTAACAAGGTCCGTACACGAGGAGGAAACAAAAAATACAGAGCATTGCGTCTGGATACAGGCAATTTCTCATGGGGGTCTGAATGCTCCACTCGTAAGACTCGTATCATCGATGTCGTCTACAATGCATCGAACAACGAGCTTGTGCGAACAAAAACCTTGGTGAAGAATGCCATTGTTACCATCGACGCCACACCTTTCCGACAGTGGTACGAGAGCCACTATATCCTTCCCCTTGGCCGCAAGCGTGGTGCCAAGCTGGTGAGTTCTTTATTGCAGTCGTAACTAACTCAATAAATATTCCACGACACTTCAATAGTTCGATCCTTGTTCTTTTAAAGACTGAAGCCGAGGAGGAAATTCTTAACAAGAAGAGGTCAAAGAAGACCGAGGCCAAGTACAAGGCCAGACAACGATTCGCGAAGGTCGAGCCCGCCCTTGAGGAGCAATTCGCTACCGGACGAGTTCTTGGTAAGTTCGTTCTCACTGTGCAATAACCACAAATGTTTTAACCGAATAGTATGCATTCAAAATTGCATAATATAGAGTGACCGGATGGCTTGATAAATGAAGTGTATGGTTTTTAGCTTGCGTGGCCAGCAGGCCTGGACAGTGTGGCAGAGCCGATGGCTACATTCTTGAAGGCAAAGAACTCGAGTTCTACATGAGAAAGATTAAGAGCAAGAAGGCTAAGTAAGCTTGTAAACAACAGCAAGTGAATAAAAATAAGCTGTAAAAAACAACTGAAATCGGTTCAGCATCGTTTAGTAGAATACTTTCAAAAAAAAAACAAGCATTTTCCCATCCCTTACATCTACATCTAGAGTCATACTATGAACACCAACGTAAGTGATCCAGATACTTTTTCAAGGGGTAGCAGCAAAGTGAGAAAGAAATGTTGAAGTATTAAGAGAATAATAATTATTAACAATATATAGAGGAATAACGTGAACGCCATTGTTAAGAAATAAAATGTATTATCGTTTTCGTTTACGGTACATAACAACGATGATCTACGCTTTTTCTATTTATTTATTTATTTATTAATAGTACTGCGAGCAATAATGAATGTTTGAGTCTGAGCTTAGGCCCAATAGTGTACCTTTGATACGAAAAAGGTGATAACGTTAACTCAATTATTTATAATTATAACGGGTACATATCTACACGGGATTACAACGTCGATGCCAGAAAGGTTGTTCGGTGTTCAATTAACTAATCAATTATTTCTTAAAAACTCGTTATTCTCTCACTGTATGATTATTCTTATTATATATATATATATATACTCCTTTTTTTCCTTTGCGGACAATATCCCGTCCATTGACCTATGAACCTTCCCATCGCTAGAAGTAATTGAAGGGGGAGAGAAAAACAAAAAGGAGAAAAATGCTATGAAGGTACAGTCTGCTTAGAGTCAGGTACAGGTGCGGTACAACCCTGTATACCTGGAGAATCTGTAAGTACCATACTCTCATAGATCAATGCATGAATATAATTCATATATATATATATGTGTATGTGTGTGTGTAAAAAAGAAATGAAAAATTTTCACATTTATCATCACGCATTAATTCTACATTAAACATTATTTTTAGTCTGTTTTACGTTTGACAAACATTGTTTTTTAAGAGTAAGAATTCTAAGCTTGTCAGATTTCTTGTATTGCGAATTTACAATGTGAGCGACATACTAAAACGCATTGTCAAAATAGTTCCTAGTGTTTAGCTGTTTTCTTTTTGTTTTTTGTCTCCTCTGGAGCAACTTTTCTGGTAAAGGCGTCGGATAGTTTGTCTTTTCTTTTTTTCTTTTAAATTAGTGAAACATAATTCAGTGCTGGTGAACCTTTAGTGCCTTGATGGGTAACGCGTGCGGCGTACAGGGTGAGGAAGTCGGCATCACTTTTAACTCACCATTCTGTAGGGTGTAAACCCTGCCAGCAGGGCTGCACGTCTTGGCACTACTACCATTCTGAAAAATACAGTGATGCATTACAATACTCTCAGGGCGGAGGGTCTGCGTACAGATTGAATTTCGAGATGGGAAACGCACATGGGGTTTGCGAGTTCCACTCGTGAGATATTCCCTGGTACCCTTCGCGGTGATTGTTAGGGTTGCAGGGATTCTCTTTTGAATCCGGCAAATCGCCAAGACATATTCTTTTCTGTTTATTCCCGAAACCGTCGAAGGGTCCAGAGCATAAATAGTGTAAGTCATTCGAAAGTATCATTAATAATCTTTGTATGCATTTCATATGAAATTGAGATGATCCCTTCATGAAACAGTGGATCTATTGTTTGAGAACAAGGAAAAGATGGTCTCTTGTTGATCTCTTTGTGTAGCAGGTTTTTTTTCTTTTCTTGTAAACTTGAATGTCGAGGTACACATTTTACTCATGCTTTATTTTAGGTAAAAAAAAAAAAGTTATAAGGTGCTTCAATACTAGATACGTAATCGCCTTGGACAGATATTCCATTAAACGACGGCTTAATAGTCATTGTAAATAATTAAAAAGCACGAGCGACGGACACGTGCGTTTCGACATAGAAGTGAAAATGAATATAATTGCTAAGGACGAAGAGACGATTTAAAAAGTGGGCCTTACGAGGTAATTTAGTTCGTGCCTGGATTTTTTTTATCTTTGCTTTGCGACCACTCGGGGACTTACACCAATTGGCTCTAGGCCCCCCATACGTTAGGCGGCGCTTGTTGCGTGCTTATCAGGAGCCGAGGCATCACCTGCTGCTGATTGTTGTTGGAGTTTGTCGCGGTTGTTCCTAGGATTGTATTTTGGGGAGGTTTCTGGGCGCAGGTTCTCATGTGGGACGGCCAGTGGGCCTGTTGGCAAGGGTAGTCGCAGTACGCCGTGTTCCAGCAGCAGTAGAACAGCGCCTCGTTTCCGCAAAGAGCGCACCATTGCTTCCGTTTTGTCTCTTCTACGGAACGTAACTTCTCCTCCTCGGCCTGACGACGTGCCTCTTCCACGGCACGATGTCTCTCTGCCTCTAAGCTGGCTCTCATCTCTCTGAGGGTCAGATCTGCGAGGACGAGGACAGAGGTGTTAGGTAAGACATAGCTATGGAAATGAGTATGATGATTTTTGTGGACGGAGTGGACTCACCTGTATTGTGCTTGAGCTCTGTGAGCTGCTGTTGGTGTTGCCATCTCATGCGTTCAATTTGTAATCTCAAGAAATGTATTGTGGCTTGTCCATTGTCTCCAGGATCGTCCTGAGGATTTAGACCAGTCTGCGCCGACTCCCTTAGGGCCTCCTCCATCAGCTGGGCCATCCTTCTTGCGAGCTCTTGTGCTCCACGATGAAGCTGCGCACTGAGAGGTCCTGCTTCCGGTGGCGGTAGCTGGTAAGCCAATCCATTTTCGTTTCTATGACCCGGAATGTATACCATTGCGTCCGGTGAACTTGATGGCGTCTTCGGCGGAGAACGCGGTGCTACTTGAGGATAGACCGGGGGTTTGTTTGGGAATGACTTCCGGGCTTTGCTTTCTCTCTTTTGAGCAGATTGGGGCGACGTGTGATGATCTCTGGGTTCTTGTTTTACTATTGTCAGAGTCTCTGTACTGGGAAAATTGTTTTCTAAGGAGGGGGGCCTCTTCCTCAGCTCGGCCTTGTTGTTGTTCACCAGGAAGAAGAATGCCAGGGGTTGTTCCCCTGTGGAATTTGAAGATATGGGTGTGACGTGAGTAGCCTGACTATTATTATGTTTAAAGTCCTTTGAGCTTGGGACTGAATTCGTAGTAGTATCCGGTACCGTAGTAGGCGTCGCGATAGGCACCGTAGAACTCACAGGAGAAACGGAACTGTTATTGGTGGACGCGTCAACTTCCGCTGGAGTTTCGTTAGACTCTATACTGTCTACAGTTCCTGTCTCCTTTGCGTCAGTCGCTGATTCCTTAGCCATTTCAGCATTGACCTGATTGACCATCCGCGTCTTTGGCTTATAAACTCTCACCAGGTTTTTAATTGGCTTGAGTCCTGCCGGTGCGTTAACTGGTGAACCAGGCAGAGAGTAAGTCTTGAAATTTGGATTCTTTATACTAGACTCACCCTCGGACGTTCTACCACCCTTTTGCGACAGTCTTTTGTCCCCGGATGCCTGTTTGGTAGCGTTAGCTTTTCTCTTCTCAGGAACATTCTTTGAACTCTCTTTGTCGGTTATCACGTTGTTTATTAGTTCGTTGCTTGGTTTTAATCTAATCAGCGCCTCCTTCTCGAAGGACGTTTTGGATCCGGTTTGACCGGAAGTCCGTGTATCAAGCGCGGAACTCCTTCTGTTGCGCACCTTCTGCTTCTTACCCGTTGGCGCCACTTCGCTGTCTTCCTTAGAGGACGACATCGTTCTCTCGTTTTTCTTACCCGGTGTCCATGTCTTCGCTATCCTGATTACCTCTATATACTTTTCGCAATCGCTACCCGAGTCCAGTCGTTGCGCCACCGAGTCGTTAGCTGAATCCGCCGTAGTATTTGTAGGAGATTCACTGACCAGTGCCTTCTTCCTAAAGACTGGAGCCCGTTTCTTCTGCAAGGACTTCCTCTTAGGTGGCACTGTCTGTATCTCTGGAGTGATATTAGGATGAAGCGGATCGTAATTAGGTAGCATCAATTTTATCTGCATCGGGTCCTGGGGATTGTACTGTATCTTGGGCGGCGCGAAACGAAATTGTCCAAAGGCTAATTCCAACTTTTTACAATGGCGCGTAATCTCGCGAACGCACTCGTCCATGTCCAACTTTCGCTTTCGCGGTAACGGCGACGGAGGATCCTCAGAGTACAGGTACAGATCCCTGGGCGCTATCCAGGCGCGATCGTGAGCCCCGAAGAAGCGTACGTCCACGTAGCCCTGGCCGTTCACCCGGGGCATTGCCTTAGCTGGCCAGTATGGGAATCCCTTGAGCTTGGCCCATACCAGAGGGTGAGGTCGTCGACAAGGCTCGATGAACCAGGACGGTTGGGGACGTGGTAGATTCCTACCGTGAGCATAACAGTCGGGGCAAGCCTCTATCTCTGAAACCTCTTGTCGCGCTGCCTTTATTATCTGTCGGGCAGCGTTCGTTAGCTTGGACGTGTCCGCGTAGACTCCACCACCTATACGTAATGCATCCTGGTTAAACCTTCGACCTTTAGACACTTTAGCTGCCCTTTAACTTACACGTATTGAACACAATGCAGTTGTGCTGAATCCACTTGGCATCCGCCATGAAGGCGTCCGTACTTCCGTAGAGTTTTGCACGAACGTTCGACTCCAGGAGAGACAAATCCATTGGCTTCACCACGTAGTCCAGGTAGTTTGGTACCTCGGACAGGTCCACGGCTTTCCAAAATGGTTCGGACTGCGTCATGGGGCACAGATGAATTAGACAAGGGAACAGTCTTTCACTTCTTAATCATTAATATTCTATGTATGCTTCCAGTACGCGTACGTTTTGATAGCCACAAAGTATCAGCTAAAGCGTTGCACGTTTTACTTGGTATAATTATTATTGTACAGTGCATCTTATTGAGTGCAAATACTTTTTTATTGTTACTCATTCGATATTAATTGCTGTGTATGAATTACCAAATCCTGTGTACAATCGCGCGATAAGAAAAATCCATCACAATACTCTTCCAGCAAAGAATAATATTTTTCATCGAGACATTTAATTGTCTGCTACTCCCCGCTCGGTCTTTATCTTACTCGGATGTCATAGGAACTCGCACTGGGTGCGCAACGTCTAAATGATACCGTCTACGTACCCCGGGATAGGTTCGCATCCTTTCCACCACGTGTTTGAGCAACATGCACAATTGATCCACGGACAGTTGGGACATGGCCGGGGAACGTGTCTCCGCGTTCTCCGCCCTGAGGATGGTAGCGCACTCCCCGCATATCCAATTTTGTACCGATGTGGGTGGTGCACCACCCATGCATTTACGATGCCAGGAACGTGGGCACGCACTGCACTGTGCCTCCACGGATTCCTTGTGACATCTCCAGCAGAATCCATCGCTCACGCTCTTTGACCTCTTCCTCTTGATCCTGGTACCATCCTCGGAGGATGATAGGTCGCCGCTTTGTACACTGAAAGTTATAGGTACTTCTCTTGAGTCTCATGTGCATTCTCTAGAATACTCTGGAAAATGAGTTTTATTGGAATCGTAATTGTCCGACATGTTTGTCTGCGGACCTTGATAAGAGCTATTAATTACGACACACTCGGCGAGAGATAATAATCGTCTTTACTTAGAACCTGTAGCCAAAGCCGAGTAATATAAACGGTATTTAATTTTTATAAATTGCAATTGCTTAATACTGATCACTGGTGTCTTGATTAAATTGATCATAGGGACGCTGTACGCACTGAGTAACGAGGGTGGGATTGAAAGACACAAAATTTAGAGATAGGTAATTGGAGTAAGTTATTCTTGTATCTTTAAATCTACATCAGTTAGTTATACTGTTTGTAATCAGTGATGTAATTTTAACGTGGCTCAGGTAATCTTAGGTATATACGAACCTCGGGTTCCTTCGTTTTCTTTTTCCTTCCTTTTCGTTTTTAGCTGCCTCCTCCACCCGAATATCTTCCCCATTTTTGGTGACCTTACTTGCCAACAGTGATGATATTCTTATATCTAAGGGCTGTGAATCCTGTGCTGTGCACTCATTGGCTTCCTCTACTTTCAAATCACTTTCTGGCTTTTTGAACTCTGTTTCCAGTGTTTTAATATCTTCTGACTTATACTCATTTTTACTTTCCTTACTGGGACAATTTAAGCTATCCGATACAGTATTGATTTCCAGCTTCTTGTCCTTTGCATCCTCAGTCGATGTATCCAGCGTATTTTTACTATCCTTAGTTATATTTTCTGAATCCTTCGCTAGACTCTTCTCTTTAGGTTTCTTTTCGACAGTATCCTCAGTAATAGCTTTATCATTGCTAAGAGACGCCATCTTGATTCATACCTTTCACCAATGAATACCTAAGCAATTTAAATAAAAAGTTATCTATCTGCTCAATATACTTACATCCACTATTTATCAGGAAAAAACGTGCATTAAATTAATCTGTACCAAGGCATCTATGGCAACTTTTTAATGTTTCTATATTTTCTTTCCTTTCTGTGAGGCTGCTGCTTTTTGTTTCAGCAGCTAGTATACCTTTTAGTATAGCAAATGTTATAAGAACTATATCAGTTTAAAAGAATGCTCTGTTATCTAGTAGCAGCATATTTTACAAGCAATGAAGCAAACCCATTCCATGAGCTAAGGATAATTTATCTCACTGTAGAATATAGGAAGGATCAAGGTCAAAAAGTAAAGCCTCAATATATTACCAGTGACATACATGGAGAACAATTATATTTATAGACTTGGAACATGCCTGAACATTATTTATATAAAAGCAGATGGTTTGAATGATACTCCAATCACAGAAACTACGTACGTAGCATACAAATTGTAACAAACTATAACAGTTCTAAGTAAAATTTTAGTGAAAGATGTGTGCGCACAGAAAGGAAATGGATATCTATGGATTACAAGTAAAAGTAAAGAGCTACTCGATACATGGGAACTAAAAAGGTGGCTTGGTGAAAGAAACAGGGGTGAATTCTGGCTTTATGACGTGTGCGCGATCATCCAATGGACACATAAGGGTAGAATTATTAGCCAGACTATTTGGACGTTAATAAGAGATGGCTATGGTTTGTAGATACAGTGAATGAGTACTAGTATCAGTGTACAAAAACTATAAACAGCAAGTTCTCACCTTGCGCAGGCTTTCACTTACGATTTTCCATTATCGCGCGTATGGTCGAGCTCTCGAGGATGCGAGAATGGCTTCCCGTATGTACAACTCACTATGCGCCTTGGTAAACGGCATCGAAAGTCCGCCAGTGTATCTCCTACTCGCACGGCTTATGCTGCTTTTGGAGCAGGGCTTTCCTTCCTTTTCCTATGCCAGCCTTGCCCGCGACTGCATCACCATCTCTTGTCAGTTTCATGAAGTGTCAGGATCACGTGGTTACCTAGACCTAGTGCCAGCACGCGGTACCTGCTCACCGCAAAGAGACGTCTACTTTCGCTTGAAGTGTATTGAAATTTGACAGCTGTCAAGAGAATACTCTTACTCTCTCTTGACTCGTATAAACGATGATAAGAACTCTCTTGATTTGCTTCTCTTGATAACACTTGTAATAACTCTACCAAAGAGATTTATATTACCTTCTGACAGCAGGATTTCTCTTAACAGGTCTTATGACAGCAGCAATAATTCTTGCAGCATCTAGATTTGATCTCAATGAACGGCTTCTAGAGGAATTCTTCTTTAATTTCTGAAGATTGTCCAGTATTCATTGTTTTGCATGAATCATTAGATCCTGGAGGCACAGCTGGGCTTATACATTGATAATCTATTTATAAAACCTGCAAAATTCGATAACAATTGTGTTATGGGCGGCTTTAATGTGAATGTCGATACTGGCCTTATTCAGTGATATTTTGCTTGGATTCCTTGACGAACCAGGTCCTCCTTTATTATTAGAATGTACGAGTTGTTATTCCTGTTTTCTTGCTACTTTAATGGGGTTAGTTTTTAAGGTACTCTTGGTCACGTGGTGATGCTATAGTCCTTGTTGCGTTATCGACTAACTCCTCTAATCGTCAGGGGATACTTGGCTGACAGCAGCTGCCATTTAACCTTAGAAATCTCAATGAACTTCGCAATCAATAATGGATTCACCGGATCTTTAATGGCTATTTTATTCGTATGTGTCTAAGGGTTTTTCAAGTTTCAATTAGAAGACATCACAACTGTAGGTTTATAAGGTAATAACATTAGGTTAGATCCAACTGTCAAACGCTTATCAAATACTTCAATGTAACTGATTGTTCTGTATATTTTTCAGTGTATCATTTTGGAATAGCTATGGAATTTGCTGAATTAATTTTGGTAACAAAATTGGACAATGTTGTCCTGACCGATAAGAGTGACGAGAACAACAAGATTGCTAGTATGGAAGGAACCCTCTGTGTTACTGGACATCAGCTTATACTGTCCTCTCGTCAAGATACTGGGAAGGAACTTTGGGTAGTTTGTCAATATTGATAAGAATTTATAGGTTTATTATATAGGATCTCTATATCGCTGAATCTTTATAGCTATTCCATAGAAACATTGATGTCCTGGAAAAGAAGTCGAACAATCAAGGTCCTGGTGGCAGTATAATATTGAAGTGCAAGGATTTTAGAATTCTTCAATTAGACATTTCTTCTACAGAGGATCTTGGAAACCTCGTTCTGTCCTTAGAAAATCTGTCATTCTTAGGTGATGATACTAATTCTCATTCATTCTAATTGATGCTCAACAGGGTATGAGAGCTGATTCTTCCTTCTGTTGCAGATCAAACATTTCAATATCCTTTTTTCTACAGACCTCAACCAAGTAATAATTCCATGGGTCAGATAGAAGATGGATGGACAGCGTTTGCTCCAGTGTCCGAGTGGTCAAGATTGCTTGCAACTTATGCGGATGAATGGCGGATCAGCTATTTAAACCGTGATTACAAAGTCTGTAATTCATATCCATCAGCAGTCATAGTACCACGTCATATAGAAGATAAAGTCATAGTATCATCTGCTGGTTTCAGAGATGGTGGGAGATTTCCCGTTCTCTGTTATAGACACGAAGGAGGGGTATGCTGCATAACGTATGATTTTAAAAAGCCTTGTCGAAACACCCTAATTATTATTATTTTACAGAGTGTCCTGCTACGAAGTAGTCAACCCATGTCTGGCGCAACAGGCAGAAGATGTAAAGAAGATGAGAGACTGCTAAACGCCGTACTTGGTCCTGGAAGACGGGGGTACGTACATCTCCTTTAGAAAATGAAATCCATGTAAAAACAAGCATTACGAGCTATTGTATATTTCAACAGATACATTGTGGACACAAGATCTGCGAGTCAAGCTCAAAGCGCCAAAGCCAGAGGAGGAGGTACAGAAATAGACGCGGCATACCCACAGTGGCGTAAAGTGCACAAAGCTGTACCACGACCTTCTGACCTGGCAGACAGTCTTTATAAATTAATAGAAGCATGCAACGACACCAATTGCTCAACCTCTCAGTGGCTGTCCAGGTTAGAAAATAGCGGATGGCTATCCGGAGTCCAGAGCGCCCTAAATGCAGCCTGCGTTGCTGCGCAATGTCTTCACCAGGAAGTCGCCGCTGTTCTGGTCCACGGTTGGTATTACTTTCACTCGAGAACATCCAGTATCTCGAATGAATGCGCAAGATTAAACGTTACTCTGGCACAGGTGGCGCAGGACGCGAGTCCACCCTGGTGGTAACCAGTTTGACTCAAGCGATTTTAAATCCCGACTGCAGAACGGTACGTGGTCTACAGGCTCTAGTAGAACGTGAATGGCTCCAAGCTGGTCATCCATTTTTTACCCGCACTCGTCATGGACCGTATCATTCCCACTCTCAGAATTCTTCACATTCTCCCACCTTCCTGCTATTCCTCGACTGTCTCCATCAGCTACACCACCAGTTCCAGATGAGCTTCGAATATACTACGGACTTACTCATTGAATTATTCAAGCATGCTTACTGCTCCAACTACGGGACATTTCTAGGTACGTACTTATTGTACTCGTAGAAGATGATTTTGAGTTTCTAGAGAGTTTATCTTGTACCTCTAGGGGATAGCGAAGCCGAGAGGATTCGCTTGAGGCTCTCAGAACGCACCGGTAGTCTTTGGTCGTACATCAATCAACCAGACGTATTAGAAAAATGGCTAAATCCACTTTACGAACCAAATCCTGGCGTTATATGGCCGAGCGTAGCTTCGGTTAGTATACAATTATGGCGAGAACTGTATCTCGCCCATACTAGCGCAGCGCCCTGGACAGGAATGCTCTCTTGCATTCGGGAGATCAAACAGAATCACACAACCATACGGAAAATAGCTGGTCAATTACAAGGACAAGTAAGGCAGATTCTGGAAGAGATCAACAACGTATCAGACGAGGATCTCATACAGCTGTCTCGATTGAATCTGGAGGCGCAGAGTACTTGATAGAGAGTACGAAGTGAAAGAGAAACCAAAAAGGAAATTAAGATAAAAGAAATGTCCTGGCGCATACCTGCCGGACTGCCTCTTATTAACCTACGTCGATTCAATTGCCTTTTTTTTCTTATCAAACAATAATATTCGACTTTTGTGGATATTTTCGCACTGTGAATCTAAACTTTTAGCCTTACAAAATCCTTGATCAATTAATAAAAAGACTACTACCGCGATACTAAAAACAAAGAAATGGAGAAGCTCAAAGGAATGTCCCGTGCCTATGAAGAACGAGTGCTCTACGTGAATTCCAGGAGGGTTCTCATGAGCATAAAAGGAGTTGTGGTATCGAGTAAGGCTTGATGGGAAAAAAAAAGGAAAAAGTTAATGCAAAAGCAGATGCGAGCAGGTGAGGGTGGCTTTGGTTGAGCGCCCAGCCTGAGAACACAAGCGTGGAAGCGTATTCTGTGAGGACAGGGGGATTTTTACCGTTATCCAGGAAGGACAGTGGTAGTACGGGGAGAGGGTTCGACGGTGAGGATCGGCTCCCAGGGGAAAAGAGAAAGGGCTTGAGAGGTGGAGGGGAAACACGGCAGGTGTTCAACACACAAAGAAACTTCAAGGAATCCTAAAGCCATTGGCTTGGGAACGACGGTTCCTTCATTTACTTGAGAACCTATCATAAGTTAACGGCTCTTATTAATTTTTATATTTTTATTATTCTTTGTAATATTACAAAATCATGGCCACGGATGCGAGGTCGCTCGTTTGCCTTTTATCAAAACAGATTACAGTCGGATACAGGCCCTAGGAAATAATAAACAGATTGAAATACTTAAAAAAAAACAAAGTTGCCTTACAAGATAGTCTTCTGGACGCGTAAATCTTCATACTCTGGACCATGCATAAGGATACCCTGATGTTTGTTGGTGGTCCGATATCCTTGGATGAGTGTGGATCTAGTCACGACTAGGATATGAAAACGTGGACTGAATTCAAACCCATCCAGGGCCGGCAGACAGTTGTGAATCTATATGCTCGGATTCCTCGAGCTCCTCTTCTCTTATCGATGTGACAAGGATCGCGAGGACACGGCACAGGATGAGAAATGTAGTGGCACGTCGCGACTAAACTGTACGAGGGCAACCGGCAGAGTGATGCTGTTTAAAAAAATCGCGTTGCCTGCCTGCTTCCTTGCTGGACGCTGTGGTAGGGAGGCAGTGCGGGTAGGAGAACCTTGGACTGGGCCCCCTTCAGCCGTAGTACCATTGGGCCACCAACAGCTACCAATGGGGCATCGCTAACGCGGAGAAGGGATCTTTTTCCCAAGCCCATCAGCATCACAACAAAGGAAGCTCGTATAAATTGACCAGAGACCGAATACCGAGCAGGTTGTATGGGTGGATGTGTCTGTGGGTAACTCTGTATGAGTTAAGTAGGTGCAGGACGGATTTTCATAGAAATGGCAATCGTGTTAAGAAAAATATGTTCTCTTCTAGTTTCTAATAACGTATTTCAAGCTTGCTTATGTTTCTGACTCCTTATTGCATCAATGTTTTGTCTCCTCTTCCAGAACAGGCATATTTTAATGTTGCTGGTATATTTACACTATTGACGAATTCTTTAGGAATGTTCACGTAAGGTAAACTATTACTAATATTATAACTAAGCAGGTAAACAGGATTCCAGCAACTAGAATAAATCCATCCTGACGTGCTCTTTGCTCTATGAGTCTCATTGTGGTGTTGGAAAGTCCTAAAGTGTTGCCTATGTCTATTAGGCGTTTGTGAGCACCCTTCAAAGTCATTCTTTGGGATCGTAAACCATCCAATATTCCTGATCCATGTTGTATGAGATCATCCACTCCGTGCACAGCATTCCTTAGACTAGAATTATGTTGGACATTGTGATCGATGAGTATGTCCACGTGGTCGTTTGGTGTAAATTGTGTATGGAGCAGAGCCTCCCTCTCGGCTTCCTCTCTTTGCCTGCGTAGCTGCTGGTTTCGCCAGGAGTTGAGTGCAGCTGTCAGGTGACGGCTGTCATATTTCAATTGGTCCACTCGCATTTTGGCATTCTGCCTCTGGGATACAGGTCCTTTGAGGCAGAGCACGTCAAGTCTCTCGCAGTTACTGTAAAGTAATTCTTGCTATGAAAGGCGTGACGCGACTCTTATTTATCCGTATGGTGTTGGTAACCTACCTGTTGATAAAACCAATTTTCGTCTGGATATCATTTTCCACAGCCTGCAGATCGAGGTTAGGCGACTTTTTTTCCAACTGGGAGAACAAGTGCTGAGTCTCCTGCACAAGCTTATTGGTTTGGTGGTATAAAGTCTCCATGGTTGCGTGCACTTTTTTCAGTCCGTGTAAGACCAAAACTTTCAGTCCTGTTCGCACTTATTTTAGTCTCTTGCAAGCCTCTCTAAGCATCAGCATTTTCTACGAGGAGTGACGTGTACACACGCCACGACAGCCGTTTCTTCGTGGGAAGCGACCTCTTCATCATTAATGCTGTCAGAAAATATTACGGAATCGCATTCTTATTATTTATGGCAAAACTGACTATTGGGATAAGTCCAATAATATGTAGACAGGTAGTACATCAAGACTGTGATGAAAAATCCTCTATCTCCTCTTAAAATCATTGATACAGTTTGCATATCGTTCTCGAATTGTACAGAGATTATTAGGGAGATGCACAACGCTACGGTTTTAGACGATACCAAAATCATGACGCTAAATCGTAGCGGCGAGTCTGGAAACAGGATTTTGTGATCATCGCCTCCGTCGACAATGCGAATCCCGTCGTAGGCGAGCTAAACGAGAATAAGAACGCGCAGCTTGGCGGCAGAGGTTCTCCCCTACTCACCGCTGATTCCCAAAGTAACC
>JARQTI010000901.1:38079-119068 GCA_030142655.1 Trachelus tabidus
ATCGTGGCAGGTGGATTTTGTCTTTGCCCTACTCCTAGCGATCTTTGTGACTGAATTTCCGAAATTCACGTCACAGTATATATATAAATAGTTCAGAAAATAGTTGTGAAATGGTATTGGTGGCAATTGTTGGGGTAGAAAATCGATCAGGGTGAATGGATGAAATTGACCGGAAGAAAAAAAGAAGTGAAGTAAAAAATGGGAAACCCAAGCAAACAGATTCAGCAGTAATTTATGCAATTAGTGTAGGGGATGGGGAAAATGAATAGACGTTATCAAAATTATTGAATAAATTATTCAAAATTATTATTAATGATTTTCGAACCATTATTATATTAATCGGCATCCTCAAACGAAAACGTCATATCTATATCTAATCTATATAGTAAGGAAATATTTTTCTACGCTTTCATGGTGTATTCACTATGGTGTATTCTGCCGATTGGATATCAAAAATTTTTTATATGCTCAATCAACGTACAGTATCGACTATTAATAGGTCATGATAACGAAATAATATGTACCTTTCCTTTATTTTTTTTAGTTACCGGGGCCTCTATGGGAGTCACCTACGGCACTCGGCAACCCTACTGGATCACGGGAAACTCCCGGAAGTCCAACCAACCCTTACGTTCAACTACCATGTCGTACGCGGTTAGAAGAAGCGCGGAGAAGTCGGGGCCAAGTACCACGGAGAATTCGTTGGGGTTGATTCGTCGTCGATTGGACCAATCCGGGATGGAGTCTGTTATTGAGGGTAGCGAAGGACTAGCCAAGGGGATGAACTTCAAAGAAGTCGCTGTACAAAAATCGACGAGTACCACGAGTACGTCGCAGCCCTTAAAAAGTGATTCGAGCGAATCAACGCGTGAGAAACCACTAAGTCTTCAGCTTCGTAGCCATCCAGTGAGTAAAATTAGATTTGATGAAGGGGACAAAAAGTCATACCAAAAGATCACATTAATCACTCAAAATTTTCTTACGCAAGCATCTAATGGTTTGCCGATACTTGGAAAAATTTTGCCAACAGGAGCCGCCAGTCGCACGTGAAACCAAAGTGCCCTCGGATGGGAATTCAGGCTGGACGAATATCGACCTGAGCACAGCGACGTCGACGTCGTCTTCCACCGCAGTGGGATTTCCCAGACGATACATGAGAGACACCAACAAGACAATGTGTCAGAAATTCGAAATTGGGGACGAGGCCAAGCATGAATTCTACAGTCCAAATTACCCCAACAAGTACCCCAGTAACGTGGATTGCATTAAAGTATTGGAAGGTGAGTGTTGCTTTTTGCGCCCTGGAGAAAAATTAAACTTCTCTTGAACCAACAATTTGGAGATACGTCCAGGATGTAACCGTGGGATCAATTTCATCTAGCATTCCATCGATTTCAATGAAGTCCGACACTTGGGGAAGTCTCTACCTTTTTAGACGGAAGTCACGAGTAAGCCGGATTGAGACTTTCGGATTAGCCAGACGACGGCTGGCTGATTGATATCCGATCGGCCATGTAGAGTCACGTGGGGGAAACGTGGGAGCAATAAAGTTTCGCTTTCGATACAAACCGGATGATTCCCCAAGTGAAATAAACCCATGATACTTCCTCGTGCAATACTACCTGTGACTAATGATATTAAAGTACGGTGACACGGTGTGGTACACATGGATCTTTCGTCCTCAAACTAACCCATACGTTGAAATTTTCTCAAAGGGACTAGAAGTCTTCAGGGTGAACGATTTGTTCAAGAAATTTTCCCCACGTTATCGCTCTTTATACCGTAAAGTGATTAACCCATTTGCATCGTACGGAAAAGTAAAAAAATACGCCCTTATCACCAAACTTTTTTTTAAAATTATATCTAGATGCCAACTAAGCATATATATGTATATGCTCCTGTAACAGTGACCAGAAAAATCGGGCGTATATATATGCTAACGATGCAAATGGATTATCTTCCAAAGGAAGTGACGTCATGCCTCTCTACATTGAAAACAGCAATGTGCGACAACGCTCTATCCAGTACGCGCTGACTGCCTATAAATATAATAGACGTATGAGAAAGAAAGAGGGAAGAAGAAATTGGCAAGCCACCACCCCCTCCTACCCGAAAATCATAAATCACATATCAACCAACGTCCTGTGTTCGACGCCTCGATACGTGATGTGTTTCGATAGCGAATACCTATATATGTATATATATATATATCGATGCGGGACATGACGGTCAGTTTCCAGCTTTTCCAGAAGTGAACGTGAAGAATTGTGGCACAACGTGATAGAAAGGGAAAAAAAAGCAAAGGAATACACTCAGTCTGGATACTTCCATTTCCACGAGTAAATCTACTCCATTCAAATATACCTTCGTTATTGGTAAATTTTTCGAAAAGGGACTGTACCTAGGTCAATTTCACCTCTGATGTGTATTTTTTTAACGGGCTAGCTGTGAAGCCCCATCGCTGGATATTATTTCCAAAATGTTCATGTATAACCCTAGGACCTTGTGAACTTTGAGACTCTCGTTAATTCTCGAAATTCGTCATACGTTATACCGTCAAGAAATTTAATGAATGCCTGTACTAATTATAGCTCAGATTTTCCTTATGGAAATACGAGTAGCAGAAGGGTTGGACTAGGTCGATAAAATGGACAGCTGGCTGTTATTTGAATTTAAGTCAGGGTCGCAGTGTCCCAGTATCCGATGGTAGAAGCTGTGTGGAACTCGAAGCTATAATCCAAAAATAGTTAGGAAGTCAGGGATCAGCTGTCACTGGACTGTCTCGAGGATCTTCAAGCTCGTATGGGCTTGGGTTATCCCCAAGAGAAATTTACCAGTTTCACGATTGTGAAACAATCAATTATCCTTGAGGAAACTAGATTGAGCTTCGATAGATTATACTCTATGTACAATGGAGTACAATTGAGTCTCGGACGGACGTTGGTGCTGGATCACTTAAACTTCAGAATTCGAAGTTCAAAATAGTGGGCACAAGTTGAATGTAGTTAACAAGAGCATCGACAACTTTCATGACCGAGCTTCTGGACCGTATCAATTCGCCAAGTGATGCTTACGTAAGATTATAATAACCTTAACTTCCTTGAAATGCAATCGTCAACTAGCTATAGTATCTTTAGGAAAAGTTCAATGCAAGTTCCTTGTGAACTCCACACTCCACATACATTTAACATAGAGAAAGACAGAAAATATATATTCATATCAAGTTATGTTATCAGAAATAAATGTAGAAGTGAAAAATTTTTTTTAAATAACCACAGTTTTTATCCTAAAAAATGGAATTTAAGGCATATTCTTTACGTCGGGCTTTACATCAAAATTTAATTGAAAATTACAGTCTCTCAGAACGATAACGCTAAAAGGTATAACTATTTTCGAGTAAAATACTATTGACTGATAACGGTAAAGTGGCTCAAGACACAAAGATAAGGTTATTATTATTATTATAAAATATGTGATAAAACGTATTTATAGGGAAGCAGGGTCGCTTAGACTCTAAAGCAGGTGCGCTATAGGTACTAACTGGCTTTGTTAGGTCGCAACTCGTTTGTCAATGCATAACGGCCGCCATTGCACTCCCAAGGTGATTACAGTATATTAAGCCAACCTTGTAAATTACGTCACTAATTATCTCGAACCTCGTAGCCAGCAACCCCTTAGGTTAGGATTAAGGAAGTTTCACACTGCGCGCAAACGAATTTCCATCACCATTGAATATTCGTAAATTTATTTCCAAAATTTTCGTAACTGTCAAATATTCGTACAGTTCGCCTAAAAAGTTTTTCTTTAATCATCATATCTCTCGCTACCTACAACTTCGATATTCCACCTAAAGTTCTCAAACGTGCTCAACAGTAACGCCCGTCCGCATTCCCAACAACCTCACGATATTGGCGCCGCGTCGTGCACGCCATCTAAAACTGCCCGGAAATTGAAAGATGGTACGTGCGATGTCAGCCACGACGAAATGCGCAACGCTAACACTCCTGAGAAACCGGAAATCGAATGGTCCGGCCGAACTCCGTATCAATTTGATTGTTCTTTACAGTAAAACAAAAAAAGAGAGATTTGCCGGCGAGGGCCGCACGAGAGGGGGGGGGGGCGGAAGGGGAAAAGAACCTATAGCCCGACCGCTATTTCTCGAAACCAGCTGACACGGTCGAGTCTCCGTGTTATCTCTATGCTCAAAGATAAAATCGGGAATTGGAAAAACGTTGGGAAGAAACCTTTCTCTTTTTTTCAGTAAATTCACTGAAATCAATCAAATCACTCGTGCGAATATTCAAATTGGAAATCCAGTCGGATAAATGTAATTGATCGTGTAAATATAATTTGTTGGTAATATTGGAAAGGACCACTTGTATACAGTATGCATTGGTAGGCGAGAGGTATTGGCTTGTTTACCAAGGGATACGCTCTCTGACGTACGTATGTGATTAGGTATGTAGGCACAACCCCTATTCGGTATACGTAATTTCAAAAGGGTTGTCGAAAAATAATTAAAAGGTTTTTCGTACGTTTACGGATAGATTGGGTTGTTTGCACTGCTATTATAGCTTGATGGCGTCACACGTATATTCCTATACTGTCTGACCATATACTAGATGTCACTACTATATATGTCCCTTACCTTCTACTGCTTTTACGCGTGACGGTTTGTTTGCCGAACCAAGCAATAGTCTGGCTCCTCCCTTGGAAAATATCCCACCCCTATCACCCCCATCTATCTGTTCCTCTTTGAACTACTGAGATTTCACACAGACGCAAGAAGCTTCTCGATGTTATACGTTACTTTGACGGCACAGCTAGATTGCATGTTCGTTCAATTAATTCTTCAGTATAATTAACGGCAAGGGAATGGAATTAGAGATGGAATGATTGGTTTGATCAATGAGATCTTTTTATGTAAAAAGCTTGGAAATTGTACTGAAAATATTTTACTCCAGAAAGTAGTTTCGATAAATATAACACGTGGTATTACGGTAAACGGTATTTGAAATACTATAAGAAGTAGCGTTGTTTTCTAACTTCGAAACATTGAAGATTATTCAGATCTAAGAATGTTCCTGGTGCTGAATTAAAAGGATAATTATTTCTCTGTCTTATATGACTCTTCATAGACTTCGTTACTGTATGACTGGACGTTACTTTTTTTCTTAGATCAGGTTGGCAACTGTCCACGTGTCCCTTTTGCTCGTTAGATGTGTCGTCCTCGATATATTCCCCGTATGTACACGTCCATGGCCTCCAGTGCTTTGAACGATGCATTTTCACGATCTAGGAAACTTTCTAATTGCCTGCTTCGTACGTACCAACCTCTATGACGAAGTTACGATATCATTATGTAATGTGGAACACTTTTAAGCAGCTAAGCCACTCATCGTTAATGAGATCTCACAGTGCCTCCTCAGCTTCCCAGTGACGACAGGTAGCTGGAGATTATTGATCGTACGGAAAACAAAAATATTCCTAGACACGTTCGTTAAATAGACACGCTTGATCGGATACTTCGTATAGCATACAGATATACATTTCTTTTAATTATCAAAATGACCGTCCACTTGGATTTCAATTGAGAATTGACATTCGCTAAGATCTGGTTTACCTAACTGTGCTAGAAAGGACAGCAAGATTTTAGATTGTTAGGAATTGACCTTTGACCCAGTACCTATCTGTAAGAGACTGGGGAAAAACCTGAGTAGGTTACGTGATTAAGGTGAAGTATGACGGATCAATTAAATTGATGAGATTTTTTTAAATTGATCTTACGTAACGCACTCGATGATTTGTTAAAATAAATTTAGTTTATATCTTCAAAAAAATGGGAAGCCAATTTTTAATGCCAGTTTTCATTATTTTATTGTACCTTATATTTTCATATCGTATATATCGCGTAAGATTGATTTAAAAACTTTCTTTGTCACTGCATTCGAACCAACTATTTCTTTACACGAATTTCTTACATGCTTCAAACTTTTTGACGCGCTCTACCTCCTCCGTGAAAACCGATGCATTCTCCCTGCATACGAAATGCATGAATTTTCTTTCCTGTCGACACCACTTTACCCTCTTTTACTCATTTTTACCATCAAAACCTCGATGATGGATCAGACCAACTTCCGGTCGACGTTTTCATTCCTTTCCGCTTCAATTCTTCCTAGCAGACGAAGCTTCCGCTCTGCAATATTTGAACTTTGACTACGAACTGTGTAGAATTCTAAAAGCTTTCAAAGTTTAGCATTGGAATTTAATCAGAATGAATTTAAAGAAAAAAAAACGTTTTTTTTTTAAGTTAAAAACTAGTATAATCCAAATTAAAAATAATTTAACAATTCATGCCAATGTATTCCAAATTCCAAATTACCTAGATTAATACTTATCTCTAACGTGACGTCACTGGTACCCAAAACCCACTAAATCAGCATCACCAGCATCAAGTCGGAGGGGGGGGGGGGGGATGGCGAACTCCTGAAGTGGACTAGTAAATGAAATTATTCGCCACTCAGAAGGTAAGAGGCCATCAAAGAAACATTTAATGGGATCTTACGAGGCTCGGTACCAACTCTCCTACGATCGTACAGGTCTGTTCATATTAAGACGCCTTAACGTGCAACCTTCCGTTCCATAACATTAGTTACCAGTTCCATTATCAATGGATACTTATCACCCTGACTCATTACAGAGGACACAGAATCACTGTCACTGATCTTACCCGGAGGATAATTACATAATTAATGAGAATTAAGATCGGAACTAAAGTACAGATACAGTCATCCAAGAAAAGATCTTCGCTGATCTAGCAGCCAATTAACGTTTAATTATAAAATAAAATGGAGGATGAATGGAAGGTCGAAAAGAAATTAGAACAAATAAACTTACCAATGTTATCAGCCCCCGATAAGTTGACTCGTGAAAATTCACAAAGGGTATCAACGGAGGAATTCTTAACGTAAGGGTTGGGCTATCGTGTCCTCCTGGCTGAACTTATCGCAAAGGGACACCTTCCCAGTTGCTCAATAAACCGAGGATTGTTTGTTAGTCCTGAGGGATGAATGAGTAAATTCATCCTTAAGTAATCTTTGCAAGTTTAAAACATCTTAGGCGTTTTATATATCATTTGCTATCTCATCGTCAAGGATTATTATATACTGTGTTGTATATATAAGGTACGTTAAGGTTAACTTTCTCAAGGTACTATTTATCCTACATCCACTACCAGCCATGAGGAAGTAAGCGCGATCATATCTGAACTATATAAGAGGAGGACCTAATCCTTGTCAAGCTAAAAGGATATCATCCGGTCCATCCTGTTATCCTGCCGTGCCAGGACCTGATTCGTCGTCCTATCCTTAGCCCCCACGCGAGAGATACGCTTATTCCTTTCCTTTGTGATCCTTCTGACCTTCTCCTCCTTCTGACATCTTTACGTCATCCTGATCCTCTCCCCGCCCCTTCCGCAGCATTTCACCAAGTGTCCTTTAGAAGATCCTGCTACGGGTAAATCCTTTTCATGCTACGGCCATATCATCCAAATAATATCTAACCAATACCGGGTTATCCTTTGTGTCCTTGGACCTGCAGGATGCAGGATATTCTTGCTTATGTCTTCCCCTCCCTTTTTTTCATTCGTCCTTGAGACGTTTTATTGGTCGAAGGCTAATAATATCCTTGGGTGCAATGGGGTATGAATTATCTGGTAGAATTTTTTTTATGGATATCCCGAAGCACTCCGCAGGATCGTTATCCTTGGGGATTTTGGTTTTGTTAGTTACTGATAACTGGAATGGCCACAAGGATCCTGTTAAGCTTCATCCTTACTGGGTGGATGGTTCGATATTCTTAAGAGGATCTAGTGTGGAGGCGGGAAACTAAAAATAGAGCTGAAAATATTTTTTTTTGCCAAATTTGTATCCGCTGTATGCCAAATCTTTATGGAACCTTCGAAACTTTTATTTTTTGCCACCAGATGTCACGCTTAACAACGTCGGACCTGAAAACCGGTTTTTGAGAAAGTTGAAAAGGTCAAACCTCTGCCGCGATTGTTCTGCAGTATCTATTATGTATTATAGATATGCAGAAACGTTAGATAAAAATTTTATTAACTCGAGCACAGTGCTTATCATGTATATGGTCGTATGACTCGCGAGTTTTCAGAATTCCAAGCGAATCACCGCGTTAATTCTAATACTAATCCTGATAATTATGCGAAGCTTACATTTCGCAAAAATCTCATGTAACTGTGAGATAATTAATGATAATTCGTATAATTATCTATGGAGTTACGACGCCACGACGATGTAATATATAATACTATTCAGGATTAAGGCGCCAGGAGTTTCGGAAACATTCTGCATTTATGTAAATGTTATAAACGAACCTAAAACTTGCTTTGGGTATAAACAAAATTTTATTAAATAAATTACTTTAGATCTCGCAATTTATTTTGTCTGATGTAGAATTTTTAATGATTCTCTATACGAATGGATTAAGGACTATTAAGTTTTGTTAACGCTATATTAAGTATATGCTTTCGTTTCCTTTCTATTTTTGGTTATTTATTTTGTGATACATGTGTAAAAAAAAGACAAAAACAGTGAAATTTAATTTTCACGTTAAAACAAGGGCGGTAACTGTTATCCCTTTAGGGAGCATTGACAGGAAAATAATTTAATTAGAGTTTTGCAATTTTCATGTATATTTTCACATTTTTGTATCTGCTCGATGTAAAACTTCATTGTACAGGATCATTCTCTATGTACTTCTCCTTTTCCGCAGCCACATTCCCGTTCAAATTTACATGAACATATTTCGCGTGGGCTTCTGAACACTGCCGCCAAGTCCCGGCTTCATTCATACGCGTCGCTAGTAATGGCTTCGAGCCACTAAAAATAAATGATCGTCAAACTCTCACGAGGAGCCATTATATGCAGCAGAAAGAAAACGTTAATGTTCATCGCATTAAAGTCATACAGCAGCGTACACAAGAAGCGAATTTTCTAGTGTCGGGCGATATCGAAGACATAAATAAAATAAATACTGAAATATATGTGCATGAGTATTTTTTGCATTCGGAGAATTTTCGGCGATTTATCAAACGATTGTCAACCGACTTCAACCTAAGAGGAAAAACATGTGCGTCATTATAAAAAAATTCACGAGCTTCTTGTTCGTTTCGAATGCCAGTCGATTCTGTCGTCCGTTAAAAACGCGGCTGAAGGAGTTATTTTTCATTCGGTCAAACGTCTGGTATGCTGCCGGCTGGCTGCCCCGGGCTCGCAGCTCAAATAAACATCCTGTACGAGTCCTGAGTATCCCTGGGGAACTGGGCGTCGTCGAGTGTTCTTTGCTCTTTTCTTTTCTCTTTATTCTCTAATCTCTTTTTCTTTCTCTTACTCGTGTTAAACCTACCGGTTAAGTGATTAACATCGTGTAACCGTGACTACGTGTCTCAAGCATACCCAACCCCTAAATGACGTCATATTTGCACTAGAGTATCTACATTTTTTTTTTCAAAATGGCGAACACGCAAGTTGGATGAAAGTCAAGCGCTTAACAAGGGGGAGGGGGGGGGCGAAAATTCATGAATTATCCAGCAGCCCAGCTAGTGTTGCCGACAATTAAAGAATTCCCAGTTCAATCCTTAATTACTGAACATCAGACCACCGAAGGTTCTTCAAGATCCCTAATAAAGTTCGCTATTGTTTCCTGGTCCGTAAGACGATTACGCGGGCATATCCTATGGAGGTTATGTCTGACATCCATTCATAATTTTCTTATCCACCTAGTCTGTTCCACCCCTTTTATTTTTTTTTCATCTTCCACACTACTGGGAAGTCGGTGGCTGAGGAACGTGGCCCAGCAAATCCGGTTCTAGGGGATGGTGAATCCAGAGGGTCTCAGGTCGACTAGACGGAACCGGAAGATAAAGTGAATCCTAACGATCGACCTGGGGCTGAATAATTCCCGGATAAGCCCGGTACGTGCAGGGAAAGTGAACTCACCCCCTGCATTCCTACGATCTCATTACGAGAGCAGGAACTACCCTAACCTACCTCCATTGCATATGTAGATACATAATGTACCTAGTATCCGTCGATATAACTATATATACATGTGTATATATAAGATTGCCATCAAAGGAGGATTTTCCCTCGAAGTAAATGTTCCATATATACAGATATATATAAATATACATAAGCAACCCTTAAGCAACGGAGATCTTGAGAACGCAAAAACCTCCCTTAGCGGTATACGTATAAGCTGGAGGTTTGACAAAGTTTTTGCTGTGCTTTGATAACTCCTGAGTCCCTTGAACAAAACACATTAAATAGAATGACGACGGTGACAATAATGGTAATGATTGTCGGAGAAGAGGGGTTGCTTAGTTTCGCGCTTATCAAGGGATGAAATTTATCCAGATAGTAACTATCGATTAGAAAGCCTCTTAGCAATTCTTCTGAGCCCTATTTAACCAGGGGACTACAATTAATTTTTTTTATTGTACTTTCTTTTTGTTAACTCACCCATTTTTTGCTTTCTATTTATAGCCGATAAGGGGATGCTCATTAAGCTCGACTTTCGGGATCGCTTCCACCTGGAACCGAGCTTGAACTGCCGCTACGATTTTCTTAAAGTTCGAGATGGTCAATATGGCTTCGCCGATCAGATCGGCAACTTTTGCGGCGACAGCTTTCCACCGGAACTCACGTCGAAGGGCCGATTCCTCTGGCTGCATTTTCACAGCGACGAGAACATCGAGTACAGTGGTTTCAAAGCTGTGTGGAGCATGATACCCAGGCCCACGTACCGTGAGTATATTTGCGGAAAGAGATTGTACATCTTTTTCTTTAATGTTCTTTTTTCTCTTAACTCCCAAAGAAAAAGTATTTACTTTTATTGCCAAAATTCAAGAATCAATCGAATAGAGAGTCTGCAGTTACGATATCCAGTTCTCTAGCAACATCCAGCCATATACATAAATGTTTATTTCATGGGAACTCTAGGCAAAAGCTTGGGTTACGTAACTACTGTGTATAATAGCTATGGCGGATATACAAAGCAGAGCGTCGAGAATTCTCATGAAGTTCAGCCATGCCGGCGATATTGCATAGTGTTTTAAACAAAAATAAAGAAGGATGCCATATTGCCTCTGGGATTAAATGAAGAAAATGATGTACGAGACGATATAAAAAAAATATATAAATACCGACCGACCCATGAAGATTCGCCTTTTTTTTCATGCACTTAACGAGTGTAAAGTGCTTCTGGAATTTAGTCGATTTATCCACGCTGCGTCACCCTGCAGATTTCCTGAAACCATTCGAATTCCAGGAACGACGACTTTCAGATTTCCCGATAGTTGGACACTTCCGGTTCGATCTTTACGTTTATCTAATATCACGCGGTAGCCTGGAAGATCGTAGAAAATCGATTAAACCAGGAGGATAGTAGCGAGTCGAGGGGTAAAATTAATTCATACTCGCCAAGAGTCGAGCTATGAATACACGACTCATCGGCACGCTTCGGGGTGGCGGTTTCGCGTAGGATATTAGCCGAGCCAATATCATGGGATAAGGTGTTCGGCTCACGGCGAGATTCAGCCCTTAACGGCCAATCCCTTTCTATCTCCCAGGAAGCCCAGAATATCCGGCAATCGAAATTTCATTTGGAAAGAAATGAAAATGATATTAAACCCTTGAGAGGGGATGAGATTTGCTTATTATCGTGTGAAATATACAGCCACCCCCACCCAAATCTCTCTTGGCATTACCATACTCTCGAAAAATAAATCACTGAAATATTCACTGATTATTTCAGTCGTTCGAAAATTCACCGAAGGAATGACGACTTCCGGTTTGATCCACTGTTGAACCAGTGGCTTCGTGTTATATGAACCCTGCACAGATTAATTGTGACGTCACCGTCACTTTTGTCACATTATCAGCTCGAGTGCCAGTAGCTGCTGGCGACGCTAACTGGTCACAGTAACGAACAGTGAATCCATACAGTGTTATAGTGTAGTATTATAGTAACATGGTACTTTTCTTCGGCATGCACGTAAATCAGCTTGACACGTTATTACGATCGCGACATGAATAATTAATTTAAACGATAATATTGAAAATTACATTCACTGATTAATTTTTTTAAGAATATAAAAGCCCTAGTTCCTCATAGGCGTAATTATTGAATAAATAAATCGTTAGGACTTTTGTTATTAATTCGACTTGTTCACAGCTGGGGTACCAATGGAACCGGAACGTTGCATAATAAATGTAACGGGAATGGAAGCAAAGATCCAGAGCGATGACGTTCATGATCAAAAATTACTAGCGGAAAAGGATGGAATTCCTTTGGATTGCATGTGGGTGGTGACCGTCGAGGAAGGGTACAAGGTAAGATAAATGCATTTGCTATAGAACTTACTGTGTCCCCAATTGGTATGATTTGGTCTAATTTCAATATTTCTTATGTTCAGATTCAGATATCATTTCCCGTCTTTAAGCTGCATAAGCCGAACGAGTGCGACCTCAATTTTGTGCAGGTCTTTGATGGCAAGACGGATGACACTGCCAAGAGCAAAACATTGTGTGGCAGTATTGCTGAGATTTTTCGTACTGAAAGCAACGTCATGTATGTTCGGTTTTACGTCCTACCGCAGACTTTCAACAGTAGCTTCGAAGCTCTGATGACGGCTGGCCGGGAAATCAAGAGCACACAAGGTATATAATATTTATACACGATTTGTTAGAGTATAGTATATAAGCTAATATACTTATATGCATGATAGAACATGTAGAACTGTATTGTGAAGTAATTCCATTTAGATGAATTTATTCGACTGGAATGTATCAAGTGAAGCTGGTTCTGATACAGGAATCGAATAGGTAGGCTAACTCCGGTTGATACGTTTAAGTTGAATAATCAGAAATACTTAGAATAATAAAAAATTAATAATTTCGTGTCGTTTGGAAAAACGCCAGTTCAAATTGGTCGCTCGGTATAGAAATAATAGTTCTAGAATGAATATGCAGTGTGAAGGGAAACAATAGAATGGCCTCTTTCAATTAAAGTCCTCCATCAATAAAATTAAAGCAGGCCATTCTTATTGCTCCCTTATTTCCATACAACTTTTGTCTCAAATATTTTTCATATAAGACCTTGTTCTTAATTTATTTGACAGTTTCGATTTAAATACTACACCCTGTATATTGAATGTTACGATATGATATATAGAGCAATACTGCGAAGCTTTTTCGACTCAACAAACATATGAAATGTTTGGAAAAATGTAGTGTACACATTCAAGCCAAATGCATCAGCTGAAGTTAGTCCGTCGATTTGATTTGTATTCTAGGACCAACTTCAGTTCATAAGTTTGTACTGTGTAGTATGAACTCATATACTATATGAAGAATTGGAATATATAGAACAGCACTGTGGATATTCGATTCAGTGGATATTCGATTCAGTGGATATGGCAATGGTAACCAAAAAGTGATTGTCGTACTGCAGTAGCAATAGCAATAGTTCCAGCGATATCAATATTGTAGTGGCACTACAGTGATATCTAGACGATCTGAACTCCCGTTAGGTAGGTTTCGCAATTGTTAGCAGAATTCGTGGGTTATACCAAAGACATTACTCAGTCGTTCCACTTCCGGGAAAACTCGAGTGGAGTTACGTTGGTATGGCGAATGACAATAATAATAATAATTATTGACATTTTCATTATCCATCCGATTATCGACATTCAATGAACATCAATATATTTTTCGTGGAAAAAAAGTAACAAACACGTTTGCGGATTATTTCTTAACATTTCCAAACTGCGATATTCGCGACATCCACAACACGGATTATGAAAATCTTGTCACAGGGTAATGTTAAAAAATGTCTATAGTCGAGGTGACAGTCGATTGGGACCTCGGAGGCCCTCGATAACGTATTGACCAACGTATCGAATAATCAATTAAACAGACATATTTATTATATTCGTGTCACGCTTGATTACTGTTTTTTTTAATAGAGTAAAACCGAACTCGATGACCTAATTCGCGTTTGTAATGCTAAAAAGCCCAGGACCGGCAAACTTACGCAATGGATATACAGGGAGTATAGGTGCACGCTTTAAAAAAATAAATATAATAAAAAAAAGGCAAATTAGAATGGAACGTTTTTACGTAACAGGCGATTCGTTTTGGCCGTAATGCGTTGCAGTGTGCGTCAACGTTGCCCTGACGTTGAGAGTGCAGACTGAACGGTGTTTGGCGATGGGCTACGTTCAGGACATTGTTGACGTTCACTGCACGTTATTTAAAGCCCAATTTTGACAATAACTCTCAGTTCTTTTTTGATTACGATTTTTAAATGTAATTTTTTCACACATTTTGTCCGCATTTCTGTCACGTTTTATACGTATGAAAGATTTTGGATTAATTATAATTTTTTTCTAATCATGGACTAGAGTCTTCTTTTTTACAAAGTCTTTAGCAAACCTAAAACTTCAGCTTACGCTGTTCATTGTACAGCATATGGAATGCGGTACGGGTGTCTTTTGCTTATCGCGGCATTTCTTTGATCCTTATGTATGTAATAGATATGCCTATATCTAGTGCATATTTACAGATGAATCAATGCCGTACGTACATAGTGATACAGAGACGAGGAATAATTGCATATCCTAAAACAAAGTAATGGGGATTAAAACATTAATTAATAGTACCAGTAATCGGAACTGCGTTAAACCGCTTTGCGTGCTTCGATGAGGCAAGAGAGCAGCGGCTGTTCATTGGCTATTTATATACTTGTATTTTGAGTTATTGGACAATCGATATGCAGAACTAATAGTGGTTAGGAAACACATTCGACCAGTAGCAGGTAATATTTCTGACAATCAATAATCGGCTCACTGAATATTGTCCTGTTGAGGAATAATCAATAGCATTAATTACGTGGCCTTATAGCATTGTCATTAGGTGTATGTATATATATGTGTGTTTATAATATTTACAACATATACAGAGGAACTTAAATTGTCTATTGAAAAAGAGTAAAATTATTTATATTAAAAAAGGGCCATTATGTTCTCGCACGTAATATGATGTAGCGACGTAGTGTATATTTATATTATACCTATGATATTAATGTACATACGTATTTACACGTAGAACATATTTCAATTTTATTTTCGCCCTTTTTACACTGTTATCGTTTTACAGGATGTGACGCGAACGAATTTAATTGCGAGGACGCATTTTGCATCGCAGATAACTTAAAGTGCAATGGAAACGTGAATTGCGAATTGCGCTGGGACGAGGATGAGGCTACGTGTGGGGTGAGTAGCCATTTTTTATTATTTTCTTTTTTTTCCTGCATTCCGCAGTATGCATCCATTGCTCAATTTACAATTCAATACGATGCAATTGACGAGGTTCTCTGTTGTCCCAAAATTCAGGCTGCTATCTGCCTTCGACCCTTTACACTTGCTGCGAAATTTTCTTTTTGATCCATTACTCAAAATTTGGAATTTTTACATCGATTGAAAACTCGTAAATTAGATGCCTATGGGGCATCGTTTATTTTTTTCTGACCGATATATCGAAGTGGGGTGGGAGGTGAAAAAAAGTAAAAAAGCGTTATCAACAAGAACATTACGAAAGGAGATAAAAAGAGGCGGTGGTTTAGTAGAGGGTTCGAGGAGGTTAAGGGGAAGGTCGATTTCCGGTTCCGGGACGCACAACACAACTATCCTCTTGGCAAACTACCAGGAACATGGTTCCGAACCGGTCGCCATGGCACCAACTGGATATTAATCTAGGCGCCGAATAATGTCCTGGTATTGCGTCTGATCTGAATTACCAGTTTATAGGGATTTATAATTTCTGTCTCCTTAACAGCCCAATATTAGCTGTCATGCGCGATAAATTAATCGATAATTATTATACATTGGAAACTGCCCTAAACATATATATACCACATAGTACCCATAATTCTACGCAACGCATATTCATAAACGGTTCGTAAATTTTCATAAAAAATGTAGACACTCAAAATAAAAGCTCAAAAGTAAGTACAGCGCACAACAAGTAGTCGGCTGTTACGCTTCCGCTAATCCCTGGCGAGAGAGGAAATAAAGTAAGAGTGGAGAAAAAAAATTGAAAAGCGAAAGTTTAAAGTCGACTCAAAGTAAAAAAGCACGTGGTGTTCGCGGAGGTGAAAAAAACAAGCAGCACACGCGGAACTCGTATGGTGTTTTTTCAAATGCAAAAGATCTCTTGTTCCAAAAAACGGAAGTATTTCTTTCTCTTCGTTTCTCTTTAACCTGCACTTCCGTTTGTCCGTCCGTACGTCCCGTGGCGCATTGCGCCAGACAGAGAGTTTCCCGTTCGGATGAATCGCCATGAAATAAACCACGAGAGACTCTCGCAGCCTCTTTCCTAGATGGGTTGCTACTTTTTTTTAGTTTTATTCTTTTTTTCCCTTTCTCCTCCCTATCCTTCTTCTCCGCATCCGGTTGTCCGTAGGGAAAACTGAAGTCGGTATGGCCCGCATTTTTCAGGATTAAGCTCACGCTCGTGAGTTCGCCTCGATCTCGTTAAGCTCCAGCGCCCACTTTATCCCGCATTATCCACACTTCCGGTGCGCGTACAAACACCAAGTGGAATCCGCAGCGAATCAGTCTGCGATTTCTTCAGGTTTTCAAGAGATTCCTCGAGTGAGATTGTACTTAGCTAGACACTTAAGCTCATCGGTAGATACTAGAGAAGTAGATATTACAAGAGGGGTTTGTAAAATTTATGGGAAAAAAAAATCCGAAAAGGGTTGCGTAGAGTTTTGTGTGTGTTTTAAATAAAATGTTACCTCTTGTGGTAGGGTGCGGTAGGTGGTAAAATTTGTAGCGCCATTTGGAAAATGGCCAATGGAATTTTTTGCACGTTACGTACAGCGTCGTGCTAATTTTATTCAGCGCGAATGAATCTCTCTCTGTCTCTCTATCTCTCTCTCTCTCTCTCTCTATGAGGTTTATAATGTAATAAATGAAAATAACCGAATGATACCGTCATGCCGTATGGCGGTTTTACATGCAACGGCTGATTTGGATTCCATTAGTGGAATCAAGAAGCTGGGTGTTTCTTTCGTTAGTGAGAGTTATAATGGTTTTTAATGCTGAATAAATGTTTCGTGTCATGACACAGCTGGGGGTGTAGGAGGATATGAAATTCTAAATTACTAACAGTTACCGTAAGAAGGAGGAAGTCATTGCTTTGGTAATATTTTACGTCACACAGGATACGTCTGTGTGGACGGACACGAATAGGTACTGGGTCACGTAGGTGTATGTAATCATAGCGATAAAGCTTTCGAAAGCTCATATAGACACGAAGAGAACAAGAGCAACAGAGTGGAGACCAGTAGAGGACGAAGGATCGATAGAGAAAGATAAAAATATTTCAAAATTCTTCATCTTACACAAAGCACGTGACATTCGTTTTGCGATTTTTTCTTTAATAAAAAAATATTAAAACGTCTTAAGTCAGACTATATCGACCGAGTTTTTGATCGTGTAAAAGTTTCCAAAATTTTCGTAAGTAAATCTCGAAATTGATCCATATTGCCATTCCGAAAAAAATCTTTCCGCGGACCAAGAAAATCGAAAGGATTTCATGGATTTTGAGTTTCTTTGAAAAATTATAAAAAATATTCTTTCGTATATACCCACACTTCGTTTTGAATATATTCACTAGAAAGTTCAGATCGTATCGTTACGATCAAAATACTTGGATTCGACGTCGGAAATTTGTCTGAATTCAGACTTCGGGAATTCAAAGATTAGTGACAGACATCTCACCGATGACAGTTTAAAGTCTTACCGTGACTATGTGAAGTGTACATACGTGGATGAAGCATCTTAAGACAGTGTCTACCGCAGCAGTTAGGGTACTAGCAGATGAAGTACCAAGAGATACGCGGTTTCACAATGGCGGCTCTCAGGTCTCAGGAACGTAAATCTGAAGCACTCGCGAAGGTATTTAATGCCTGGTGGAAATCTGAGAAACGGGACACACTGGGCGAGAACTACTACCGTGTCTGGAGGGTTGCTTTTACGTTGGACAGATATAGCTAGGGAGTTTAGTACTTGGGGAAGTCGTCTAGGGAAATCGGTATTACCAACTACAAGCCTTGGATTGGCTGGCTATTGTCAGCTGGACTGAAGTCGGCATTAAGACTCTGCATAATAATTGACATTAATGCTGACTCACATGAGAATCTAGTTATTACGGAAGGTCTGTCCCTCCCTTTTCAAGTTACTTAGTACAGTTCGTTTCATACAGTATAATTGGCACATGTCGCGCAGAATTTCATTTTGTGCCATTAGAATTCTAGGGTATGTATGGAAATGGTTGGCCCAACTGCTTGAATAAAATTATCTAGTTTTATTTGGCATTATTTTATTTGATGAATCGTTGGAGAATCAGTCAGTGGAGATGCATCGACCGAAGTTGGCTCTAACACAGAGAGCAAATGAACAGGCCAACTTCGGATATTGAATTTAGCCTAATTAACAAAAAAATTAAAAAATATATATAACTCATGGAATAGCCCTTGTAATAGTACGTACGAATATTGTTAATTTTGTCTTCATAATTAAAATTTCGTCACTTTCTTCTCTTTTTTCAGCGGAACACGGGAAATTCGATTATCGAATCTGAACATATCATCATCATTCTCGTTGTTTTTTCATTGATAATGTTCGGTATGTGCTTCGCCTTTATCTTCAACTGCATCAGGAAGCTCATTCGCGACCACAGAATAATACAGGTAATGTATAATAATGTATAGTCCATTTGGAAAAATTGCAGATATTAAAATTGAATTCTGTCGAAGAATTTTTTTCTCTGCTACAAGGTCGCACTACGTTTTTTTATAAAATGAGTGTAAAATGGAATAGAATATCAATTCGAAGAAAATAGGGATAGTAAAAATAAGAATTCACCCTCTTTCGTATACTCGTGTTAACGGAGCTGCACTTGACAACCCACGTAACACGTTACAGGGCTCGTAACCTTATGAACGTTCTATAAGCACTAAGCAATACGATAAGATATTGCATAGAAAAAAATGAAAAAGAAATAGGACAAAATTGAAATTCCAGTTGAATAAAACGCGAATGAAAATCCAAGTTAACGATCGTATGTGTAACTAATGGTTTTTATGCGAAAATAAGAAATTCAGAGGCATACGGATACAACACGTATATTATATTGTCCAAATTAAATCACTGCAGAAAAACGCATTTATCTGTATGAAACGCAGCATGTAGCAAATAGAAAATAATAATCTCGTATTGGCACTAGGGATTAAAAAGACGGATGGTAACTGGTGTAATCCTAGAAAATAAACTATCAATTGTACTTTTTTCGTTGCGCATTCTCGTTGGTACGTATCGAATATGCTGACACAAGAATTTTCTAGTGAGGGTGATAAAATATTTCGAGGAAGTTTTATCCCTAAAAGTACCACTGAAAGGGGCTTAAAAAATAAAGGATTTTCATAATCACCGCCATTTGTCCTAATTAATAACAGAGGTTTTATTTATGATTCGATCCTAATGGCTTTGCTTTTTCAACCACATTTGAGAATCATGTTGCATCCGTTACGCACCTCCGCAGACTAAATCGCCAAGACACATGGAAGGACGGGATTAGTCAGTACGCTCGTTAACGCAAGATTAAGCTCAGCGAAAACAAATGTGCTTTTTTGCGGAAGGAAATTTTTTAACCGACCGCACCACAAGGGCTGACACGATGAAAATCCGGAAAATTAGTTTCACCGTAAAATTCCTCAAGAGAGTGTACCCGCGCATTGTTTCCAAAACATTGTTTTACGCAATTATTCACAATTTGTTTTCGTGTACTTTAATTTCCCCAGGAACACATCAGACAGTCCAGGGAAAATCGTCTGGACGAAATCGGCCGGAAATCGACACCCTGTCCTATTTCCACTTCCGCAACGGATGTCCGCGACAGGAGCACTGAATCTTCAAGTGTCGAAATGGTGACCAGTAAGGAATTGCTGCCGCCCAATACAATAATAGCGCACGAGTACACGAAGGAGCTGGTCCTGGAGATGAGTTACAATAACAAAGAGATGAATGACATTCATCAGAGCAATAACGTCAGCAATGCGACTCAGGAACGTCTTCAAGAATCAAGCGAGGAGCCTGAGATGATGAGCAAGTGCTGTCAGACCAGAGAAAGTCTATTTGATCCAAGACTGTCGCAATCTCGTATATCACCTCCGACCCTCTCGACCTTTGGTTATCGTCAGGGTAGTCCGCAGCAGAGTCCTAAGCCTGTATCACAGCCTCCGAGTCTTCAGAGCTCTCGGTATTCTCATCAGTCACAGTGCTCCGGATGCAGTCCAGCTTCCAGAGGACGAGACGGTACTATGGGTATATGTCCACATCACAATCCAATACCTGCACCTCCGGGATGGTCCACCCACGAGATAGCCCATCCTTTGCACTTCCCGGAAGCGACTGATTATCCGAGCTATCAAAGATTCCAGTCGCCTAAACCAATCAGAGAGAAGTTCCAGTCACCGACTCTTACAAGGCAACCTACCGTAGGATCTGGCGAACGTTACGGAAGCTCGGTGTATGGCTCTGGTCAGGAGTCCAGCAATACCGGAAGTAACGGTAACAGCAACTCTCAGCACTCAGCTACCCCGAAATTCAGTGATCCCAGGTACAGGGCGGAAGCTGTTATAGAAGTGGACCAAAAGCGACCGTTCAGTATAGGTAGGTATCTAATACTAGTTTTTGTTGTTATTATTAGTTTAATTACCTTATGTATATCTGTAGAGAGTACCAAGAGTGCTCCGGATGTTATCGCGACGCACTGACGTCGGGGCGTTGGGGATTGGGAGCCTTATCGGAGACGCCATCCCCGCCAGAATACCGACGATAGCCAACAAAGAGTAAGCGTCGCGACGCAAAGCTCTCTCGACGATGATGCCTCGACAACCTCGACAGCGGAACTGTCCTCTTCCTGATCAACGTGCAAAAGGAGTCCCGGCCCGATCTTGAAGCCTCCTGAGCGTTTCCGGCCTCTACGATGCAGAGCGTCTTCCTTGGCCTGGCAACATTGCAAGTGCTCAGGACATTCGCACTTGCCCGTGAGGCCACCTTCGATGTCCTGTTGCGTCCTTAGACATAAGGACGTACCCATCTACAGCACGTGGCCAAACAGGACCAGCAGACGAAGAGCCGCTAGAGTCCTAGTATTAAATCAAAATCTAATCGAAGATAAAAAAATGACTCGGGAGGGTCGTGATCATGAAGTCGGTGCCTCCATTCCTTTTTAGGGGTCAAAGATAACTCAGATGATCTCAATGCTGATAATCTGGTATCGATCGATATTTCTTCTTTTTTTTTCAACATTTTAACGCCTTTTTTATTCCGGGATTTATTAAACGCTTGAAGTTCTAGGTTTTTGCTCTCTCTCTCTTTCGCTTTTGTTCTTCTTCTTTAGTATGTATCCATTGCGCATAACTTGAAACGATTCTATTCTCGGGGATTTTGTTCCGCGAAACATGAAGAATAATTTTGCTTCTGTCTGGAGTCTGGGAAGTTGGACGGATGCCGAAACCCAATCGGGAACTAAGCAAGCAGGTTGTTGTAATAATAGTCCTTATAATGAAAATGGACCAATGCCGTGTGGCCAACAGGTTTTCACGTGTATGCTTCGAGAAGAATGGTATAGATAGGCTCGGGTGAATATTCCAAATAAAATTGAAAATATTCCAGGTCGTGTATTGGAACAGAATTATCCACAAGAGGGATTTGTCTGATAAAAAAAAAAGAAAAAACACCCAAGGGGAAGAATATGGATAATTCCTTAGGGAAGAATCCGAGAGTATACCGTAAAGACACAAAGATATCAGATATCCGGTATCAGCTATAAACGTACACGATTCGATTTATCTTCATGTTTAAAAAATTATTAAGAACAGACCATACATTTTATATTCTCAGCGGAACTCGGAATGATTTACGATCTTGCAGGATAGACCGATATTCAGTTGAAAGTAAATTATTAAATAAAAAAAAATTGAATAGGAAAAATAATACAAAACCTTATCAATGAAGATTACCTAAGTAAAAATTGATTAAACGTGTTCCGCGTCGCGATTTTATTTTTGTTTTAAATGCATATTTTTTTTCAAAATAAAACCAGAAGTCTATCCCACTTAACATATCCTATTAAAAACGTAGAAAATATTTTTTCTATGCTTCCTGTAAATATTATTTTCAAAATTTTATTTACAACGTGGCGCAGTATGGATATTTAATAAATTTTCACAAATTTTTACTTTTCCACTCTTGTCATCCCCTCTATACACAGAAACAATTAACACCCGACTAATCGGCCTACTATGCAAATGTACAGCGACGTAAGGGCAAAAAAAGAACGAAGAAATGAAATTAGTCAATTAAATGTTAAAGGTGAATAAACGCGTGCGCGGCAAAGCTAAGCACATTTGCGATTGTTTGAAAAAAGAGAAGACGATCAAGTTGAATAAAATAATTATAGTTAGTTCACGACATAGATAATAGCACAAGATTCCTGCTTATGTACAGGTTAAATGTTAATATAATTATTACATAGCAAGGAAAGAAAATTGTACAGCGTGTACACATTTGTATATAAATTATCTATATAAAGAAAATGCGACACCGAGTAAGGGGGTAAAAAAAGTGGATCAAAAGGATCGATAATAAATAGTACTTTTAAATTAATTTAACGCTCGCCTCTAATTTTTCCTAGATGCCCATCCGGTATTTTCCATTTTAAAAATTTCCAAATTTGATTCAAAAAATTCAAAAATCCTCAAACGAAATCGAAGACTCGTCAAACGCTAATTGCACCATTTAGAAATCTTCAACTTAATTCGGACGTCTGATAGCAACTTCTTCCACGTGGTAAGTAAGTACAGAATAAGTAACCGTGTTAACTGCGTCCGACGTGGAAATACGACTGGGAGTAAACGAGCTTGCAAGCACGCTGACCCTCGAACTCCCTACGTGGCTTGGCCCCTTAAAAGTGATGCAACTTAATAAAGTGAGTAAAGTGAAAAATCCCGTTCTCGTACAGACAGTGCACAGTACACTTTTGGAAAGGAAACTCGAAGGCGCTTAGAGGGTGGCGAGAAAATAAAAAGAAAAGCACTGAAAGCTTATTTCCTAGATTTAGTACTAAGGGACAGAGTAGATAGCGGTAACAAAACCTATTCCTGATAACTTCTACTATGCTAGATACGCCAGGAGGTACACCAGCGTGGTCTGAGCATTTGCAGGCTGTATCTACTACTGGAGAACGTCATATGGTATATATACACATATATCTACGGTATAGGCGAGGTTAGTATGCTTCTGGAATATCAAATGGGGAACCGGAAATGGAGATCGTTGAATTATACGATTGAACCGGATAAGCCCAAGGGGTATTATTAATTATGATTTAAGAACTGACGTGAAGCCCAATAATTATTACTATTGATCTTGAAGATACTGCGACAACAAATTATTAACCTTAGATTCAAACTGAAACGCTCTGTATGGATTTTCGGTATACGGTACTTTTTAACGTTATTCCAAATCCTTAGGATTTTACGTGGCTTCTACGCGTTCCGGAAATTCATCCTGAGTCAGGCAGACGCGACTAACGAAGACGAATGAGAATTCGGCCGGGTTGCAGTTTTTCCTAGAACCAAATTCGCAAACCCATACTACTTTATTGCTCTACCACGCTTCCACATAGCGACCATTATTTTTATCTCTTCCGCATAATTTATAATTTATCTGTACACCGCGTGTCGGAGCTAATGGCCTGCATGAAAGATGCGGTCTGCGTCGATTTGCGTTGCGTAAATTCACCATGGAAGAAATATATTTGTAAACGTTTACGTTCTTGTATTTCTTCCTCGCCCTCCCCCTTTCTTCGTAATAAACGATTCCTTGGAATAAATTGGTAGCCAATCATTGGCACTGATAAAAAGAGAGGGAGATACTTGATTGTAAGGAAGATTGATACAATTTCCGAATGGATGAGATCAGCTGTGTAGGACAGATAATTTATCTTATTTAGTCTTATTAAAAAATCCCTTTTGTACTTCTCCAAGGTAAGGGGAGGTGAGTGGAAGTGGAGGGGATAGAGAAAATTTCGAAAAAAAATTTGACAATAAAATAGTCTGTCTTTTTTCATTCCATATTATTTTCACTTCTTCCCTCTTTCTTCTCTCAGCATCCATTCTCGCTCTTATGCCACCAAATGACAGGACTAGGCCCCTTTGAAACTCTCACACCGTTAAGCTACGTTCATACCGGGTACGGCTTGACAAATCGTTCCGCTTTCATTGGATTTTCGAAGCTCACCGTTAACATCAAAATCAACGACATTGTCCTGGGTATCGATTGAACAGTTGTTGGAGAAAAAAAAGACACGAAAATATCTACATGACGGACAACGTCGGATGACTGATTTTTATACGTGGTATCCTTGACTTTCATTTATCAAATATTACTCGTATCCACAGCGCACGTGAAAGGAGATAAGGCACTCCTTTGTCAGTCTTCCGGTAGGTTCTGTCTATATAAAAACATATGCGCAGCCGCACACTTATCTCTTACAATTAATGACAACGTTAAGCAGCCTGTGTAAATTCTGTAGCATCAGATGAACTAGCTCAGTCTGCAAGTAGAAGCAGTGTTCGCGCGATAAGAGAATAGAACATAAACAGAGTAGTAACTTTAAAAAATGGCAGGACAAATATTTTTATTCATATTATTAATAATTTCCAATATCGTCCTGATATCCAATCAATTGACTGACACGCCGATACCACCCCTGTCTAAAATTGCAGGTAAATAAAATACTAAGTTAATATACGTACGCACAATACAATAATTTGCAAATGAAATATTAATAACGTTTGAATAACAAGTGAATTTTATATAGAATGACATGTATCATATTTATTGTGCAGATAATCAATTGTGCTATACGTGCTGCCCACGGGGCACAATCGATGCCGGAAATACGAAAACAAAGCGAGATGATTATTATTACAAAGAGGGTATAGGAGCATATAAGTTACATACGAGAAAAGCAACATGGAACGAAGCACGTAAAATATGTCACGAGGAAAGCGCTCATCTTGCAATTATCAACTCCATCGCTGAGGCTGAGCAATTGAGATACATATTTAATATCACGGCTGGGGTTGAAAACAATAAATTTGTCCTTATTGGTTTTCACGATTTGTACATAGACGGCGACTACGTCACCATACACGACGAATCTCTTGAAAAAGCTGGATACGATTACTGGCACTCGGGTCAACCTGACAATTATGGTGGAAACGAAGCCTGTGGCTCTATTTATAAAAACGGTAGATTGAACGATATATCGTGTACAAATCGATACCCTTTTTTCTGTGAGCTTGCACAGCAGTAAATTTTTTCGTACGACTGTACGCGAACATACTGTATGTCAAATAAATTATGTGTATATCCGTTTGACCGACTCGAATGCTTCCACGACTTCTATGGATTTGAATGGCTCGATAACGGCGAGCAAGATTAATCGTCATTGTGCAGAGTCATTAGAAGAAATGAAAAATTGCGGGCTACGTGGCGAGACGGTTAAACAAATTAAAATCCTGTTGTCGGCTTGGAAATTCTAATTTTATTGCTCCGAGGTCGTTAAAAAGCGTCGTTTATAATACCATCGACGTCGTACCTACCACTTCGCTCATTCAAAACAACGAAACTTCCCTAGGATCAATAATTACAGAGCCAAGACGTAAATAATTTTTCCAGCTAACAAAACAAACCAGTAAGAAGCATTGCGAGTGGCGGAAAGAAAAGAATTTACGAAAGACTGTGAGCACTTGTTTTACAAGCCACCATTTCTGTGCCCAAGTATCAAGCTATAACTATATCTAAATATATATGTTATAAGTTGGATTCACAAATCAGCACATTCTGGCGTATTTCCAAGGAACGTAAGTAACTCGAATCTCCTTGAATCAAGTTGGTATACAGAGGCGTACCCGTGCTGTGACTCGTATACGTATACACGCAGGCTGATTCGCAGTTAACGAGAGACCGGAAGTTTCCCTCGTGATCCTTTCCGAAAGTGGTTGGTCCCTGACTGAAATATGAAATTTAATATCAAGCGAAACAGTTGTCTCGGGTTTCGTGCAATTTATCGCGTCGTCATGGAAAGTTCTCTAGAATTGCCTCACCTTTGCTCCGGCACGCTGCGACCTTGAGCGTTCCTCACTTTCGTCCCTTATGACGACGACGAATTACGCAGTGACAGTGACAAGTGGGTTGGTCCATACATTCCACGTTGCATTGTTTCTTCACTGAGAATCTCCATGGGTTTTATATCCTTGTGGAGATTCTCTAGTGACGATCGAGTAGAGCGAACGACTAGAAAATAAAAAGATCGATGTTAATTTTACGGGAATAACGATCGATGGTATGACAAAAGCTAGGAAATGATTTCCGTGAAGCAATGTGGAGATTGTAACTTCTCACGTGAGATTTGCATTCATTTGTCTCGGGCGAGACGTGTTGTGGAGTCCGTAAGTTCCTAAATGCTGGCATTCTCGAGTCGCCTCTTGGAAACAGCCCTGTTGTTACTTCTCCACTGTCGTTTCTGTTACTACTGTTGTTGTTCGTCTGCTTGAATATTTAATCTCGACTTCCGGAATCTGGACGAGATACAAACTTCACTCTGAAATTTGTCCATTACGTAATTTGTCTCTGTGGGATGAATTTGCCACACCAACCGAAGTTTATGCGTTTTTTTTTTGTGAGGAAAACAACTTCAGTTTTGTACATTGTAGTTGTATGAAGCTGTATGTAGTTGTATATGTAGAGGATATTAAAATAAAAAAATATATATTAATTACTGTGCAAAATGGTTGAGAACTCCGAAGAGCGATAGTAGGATATATATACTTTCGTCCTGTAAATGCTGCAGTGTCGTAAGTCGCCCGGAAAAATTTCAAGAAAATGGAGTTTGTCAGTAGTCCGGAAAAACTATTGGATGAGAAAGATACGTACCAGACAGTGGGTCAGAGCACAATAGAGAAATATTAAGGGTGACACCATAATCCATTATTGAAAGATCACGATTTCATGACGGGGAAAGAGCCAAATGGCTGATATACCGCCAGTAGTAAAAGTGCCTTTAGAATGTGCCGGGCGGAAGGTGTCGTTACGTGAGAGCCTATCGGGAAATTGCTTTTCTTTTCTAGTAAACGTTCTTACGATTTAAGGGGCCATTAGATCGGTCAGAAGGTTCTCCTGTTTCGACTTGGCTAAAATATAAATAAGCTTTAACCGTTAGGCGGATAGATAATGACACCGGTACTATTCCAATGAAACTTTATACATATATGTGTATATATATATACTTTGGTATTTTAATCGGAATTATACATAAAAACTTCACCTATCTATACCTCAGATTGATTTCTATAAATTAGTTCCCAAGAGCAATCCATCAATCCCACGCTGTATCTAGGATTGATTAATCGTATCGGAACAATGCATGAAACGTTGAATTGACTTGATTAATTGAAAAGTGACAAGTGATCCGTGATAAATACATCACATTAATATTACAGTGCATACTGTAGCTCTGAACATTTGTTATAAAGGGTAATGAAATGGATTATTAATGTCATTGAATATTAAGGATGAGCGTTGAGCACCCTTAGTCGTAGATTTAGGTGGTGTACTCGGCCGTACTTCCGGTGACTCGATATCCACCATTTCCGGCGGTAAGAAAAGAATTGCCGGTACATTAGAAATCCCAAGAAACGAGAGCCTCACGTATACATATAGAAGAATATAAGGGAAAGAATTGAAGCGAGGTCAAAATATGGCGCACCGTTATGTACGAACCTTAATGGCGCGTTCGGTTAAGGGCTTAAGTCTAATGCTCTGAACCGGGATCCTTCTCTTCGATTCTATCTGCTCATTCTCAGCTTTTACCCTCTTTCACTTTTTTTTTGGACTTCTTTATTCTTCTGCTTTTACTACCCTTAGCAACCACAGATCTTATCACCATCCCTTAACTAATCGGATAGAAAGGAACCGACGATTCTAAAGAACGTTCGAGTCATCTCGCATTTCTAATATCCCTTCTCCGTTGGCCTCTTCTACAACCGGAAGTGAAGTTGAAAAAACCAGATGAGCTTCTTCCGTGCCAATTTCACCCGGCAAACGAAGTGACGTCACGTGTTAGAATTTTTTCAATGGAATATCCATTGGTGATGAGCCGAGACGACACTCGGGTATTCGTACCGGCTGAACGCGACCGAATGTGTTTGAAAATTTTTTTTTATTCTACGATCGGATTTACAAGCAGCGAAGATAAATTACGGCTGCGCGATTCGGTGTACTTGACAATTGCACACAAGGAAATTCGCTTGGAAGATATCAGAGAACTGCGAGAAAGCTCCTGGTAAAGGAGGGGAAATAAGATTTTCAAAAGAAAAAAAATGTGAGAAAGAGCTTTAGGAGTTTTCATGAAAAATATATAGCACCGAGAGGAGACGCACGGCGACGACTGAAAAGTCATATCGCGAGAAACCGGAAGTAAGAGAACGATATTAAGGCTCTCGATGATATCGCGATATCGGGAAGTCTTTGATTTATTCTCAAGAGAGGCGTCGCGACGCCTTAATAAAATGTAAATACGTCCTGGTATCGCAGAGTTATTCGGAATTAGGGCAATTCGTCGTTTTCAATAAGAGCGACTATCGTCGTTCTGACGTCATGAGCTGTAGGACGCGACGGACATTTATCGTTTCTTTAAGCTTCGTTCACAATGTTCGTATCATATATTTTATACAAATAAAAGTCTGCACTGATGATATATTGGTAAGATTAATAGTTCATTACGGATTTCGAGATGCTATCGACTGTTTCAGGTAATTGAATTTCTGTATAATTTGTAAAAAAATCACCTACCCGTCTTCCATTCATTTTAGAACAATTCTGTACTTACCTTTGCAAAAAAGCCAGACAGAAATTAAATTTCACTGTAATCTTTGGTTAATGACCAAAACACATTTTCCAATTAATTTTCATCTTACACACATATATGAATTTCTGAAAAAATATACAATATGAATACGCATCTGATTTGTTAATACACATATAAAATAATACTTTCTATAAACGATCACAAAAGAATATACAGTCTCTATAAGATCCTTCAAGTCTTATTTCTATAGTAATTTCAATTTAAATCTAATTTTTAACCCCACGAGGTAGAATGAAGCCTTAAGGTTTACGATAAGGATTAACCAGGGAAACTTTAATCCCACGACTATGCTCGCCGTCGCGACGGTGTGACAAGGCCTTTCCCTCCCCTCCTGAAGTCTTAAGTCACAACTACTTAATGTTACGTGGGATTGTAATTTCCAGAAAGTCAAGAGAATTCTCTTGGAAGACTAGTCAAAGGTGCAGCTGGTTCCGCGAGTATTAATTGGCTGAAGATCAAAGCAGACAAGTGCACAGATAAATAAGTAGATAGTCAGACAAGAGCAGCCAGTCAGACAGGCAAACAGGTGCGTAGGTAGGTAGGTAGGTAGTTAACCAGTTAAAAAGGCAGGAAGGTAAAAACGTAGGCAGGTTGAGAAGGTTATTAGGTGGAAAGTAAGTATTAAGTACCCACTTAAGTTTTCAAGTACTCCTTGAGCCCTGAGGTTATATAAAACGATAACTTTAATTAAAAAATTCAAAAGGAAAAGGCGAAATACGTGTTGTGAGAGAAATGGAAAAAGAAAAAAAACCACGCTTCTCATTACACTGATACTATTATGGAAATTATTATGGAATTTACAGATATTTCTACGTGTACCACATACGTCAGCCATCTTGTACATCAGAATTTCCATTATCTTGAAAATTAGGTTATCATGTATGACGCGTTTAAAGGATTCGGGCCGAAGTTAATTTCGCTTCGTACTAGACAGATTTTCATCCCCTATTTCGTACCCCCTCTCTTTTTTCCCTCACTCTATCTTTTTCTTTCGCTCTTCATACTTTCCCTGTATTTGTTTCGCGACTCTCATACGGACCACCGGACAGTTTGTCGTCGAGTGCTGATAAATTTTGCGCGAGCTTGACTCTCGCAAAACTTTTGCAAAGACAAAGGAAGGGAAGTTTAAAATTTAAAAATGTGAACGACACAGTAGATTTTAATTGGAGCGATTTTGCTTCGGCGACTTTGGCAATTACCTGCCATTAATTAAATTAATTAGGCAATCTGACAACGGCTATCAAGTCAACCCCTTACCCCTCCCTTTTGAAAATCTAATGTACTGTGATACAGTGACACGTTTAATATCGTTGTTTGGATTATACATAATTGAATTGATGTTTTGGAATTACGACTGCATTAGGGCTGCCTAGTGGAGATAAGAAAAGCCACCCCTAACTGTGACGACCTTAAGATGTCCGGTATGATACCATTGAGATACCTACCAACCCCTGATGCATGTATAACCGTGAGAAAGATAATGGTTGTAATAATGGATGTAAAGAAGAGATGAGGGGGAGGGGTTCGATAAGAAATAAAGCTGGAAAAAGATAAAAAAAAAGTTGTCAAGTCAATCACGCATATGATTGCAGAGAACAAAAGGATATTTCATAACCCCGGCGCCCCTTAGGGCTCAACTGGATTGCAATTGTCACCCTTTAAAAGGGGGATGAATTTTTGCTGCTCTCAATAAAACAAAAATAATAGTCAAATTATTGTAAGCATTCATACACGCGTTGGTATGCGTGACGCGTTTCGCACTTTAGTAAGGGGCGAGAGGGGCGAGGGAAACTGGTCACCTATTACTCTAGGGGGATGAGAATTTTATCTGTCAAGTTGAATATATGGGGTGAGAAGATCGAACTACGAGGGTTTTGAAATATGAAAGAGGATGAAAAAAGTCCGATGACGAGTTTTAATTAAATCCCACGAAACGAAATTGCAAAAACTGTACCGCGCGGTTCACGTGACAATTCCCAATTTTCTGCATACTTTCGCAACATTTACCCGCTCCTCTTTTTTTTTTCATTCACTGAATAAAACAACTCACGCATATACGCCTCCCCATCGGCATCCAGCGTGTTCACTTACAATTTCGCGCGACCCCATATACACGTGGGACAAGGGTGGCTAAAAAGAGGAAGAACGAAAATGAATAGAATGACAATAAAGAAGCCTTCGGTACTGTTACAAAGGAACAATAAATTTTAATTAAATTGTCAATGCACGTTCACGTCATTCGAAATGCCGCAAGCTCTTCCCAATGATCAATGAACACACGAAAAGACATCCTCTGTCCACCTAAGGCTGTACGAAATTATTTCAATGAAATTACATCGAACTTGTAACAGAGTTCGACTATGCGTTTAACATACGTACCCTATATACCCTACGTCCCCATCTTATTGATTCTAAATGCAACCCCCCTACTACCCCTATGATATTTCCACACGACCTATTTGTTTCGCTAATGCCAAACGACGCCGCGTCACGCAGCAGTTTTGGCCGTAACGGAATTCGAGCCGTCCCACCGGAAACGGAGAAACGACTTCCGCGTATTTCCGTGGCAATCCGCGCGACCACCATGCCTTCACAAAATCCCTGGACCATACGGACTTCGCAAACCTTCGGACCAAGCAAGTTTAATCGCCGCTTATAAATATTTTATGCACCAGCGCATCGCGACCTCTCCTTGTCGCCGACATTACGTACGGCCTTTACGCCCGAGTTACATACAAATTATGCCCTGGGATATATGTATGGTACATTCAAATTATGTTCTCGAGAAATACCTTGGATTACTACAACATATCGACCAATTAATATTTAACTGTAATAACGATAGAACGAAGTCGTTTGCATACGCGAATATATAGAAGAGTCTGAGTATCGGTTTCAAATAAATTTTAGTAGCTATACGCAATATATATAATAGTATACGCAAATACAAATAACGGTTCTGACATAGTGCTCACAATTAATTCAAATACACAAATACACAATCGTTACGTGTCGCCAGATTTCTTATCAATATAGAACGCAGTATTGATACTGATTAATGAATTCGAATAGGTTGAGAAATTTGCAAGGTGCGATACTCCGACTACAGTGAAACCCAAGAGTTCTATAGTTTCCGTAAACGAACGTCCCGGCTCATTTGGCAGGCTGAGATTAGGTAGCCGAGTTAAACTGGTGCATAGTTGAGAAGCATGGTATCGTCGGAGCAATATACTATCTATGTCAACATAGTATATAGCAGGTAGTCTACTATGTACCTACTCTCAATATCAGAATCTTGAATTCACATCTCTTTGAGTGTCTATCTCTCATAGTCTCATTGAGTATACTCGTATAAATCCTCATAGTCCTGGGAGCATAGTCCTTCGGTATACGTTGGTGCATAGTTGGGTATAGTCGCGGGGCTGCTTGATTATACAAGGTGCGGCTTAATTGTGGTACTACCAGTCCACTGAGGCGTTGAGTAAATCTAAATGGGAATCTTGATACGCAAATACGTCGAAATGCAGTCTGATACCTTGACTGGGATTCTCCTTGCTCCTGGACAGATAACATTGTTCGTGATAGCCTCAGGCTTACAAATTACTTGGAGCAATCGGTTGTGTAAGATCATTAGATAGTTGAGGATACTTACCCCATTGCTCTTTGTGGTAAAGGGGGGGGGGGGATAATCCTTTATATGATGGATTCCAAATATCGTGAGTGACTGGATACTGAGGAAGCTGGACTTTGATGATAATTGGCACAGCCTAAATAAAATTGACGGGTGTTATACGAAAGAGCGGGAAATAATGATGGATTCAAATCGTTGTAGAGTTATGAATGAAATTGTTGAATGCGGTGGAAATTGAGAGGAGGATGGAGAAGATATTACTACGGTGAGCTCTTTCATCGTGACCTTAAGGAATTCTTATTGTTTGTTTTGGCACGCACAATTAATCACACTATCGCGAGTGTCTACTCAAAAGCTAATTAATTTAAACTCGCGCGCGCTGATTACCAGCTAACTATGTTAAACTCGAGCCATTATTTTGTCCATTAATCAGGGAACAATACGCCTGTAGGGTTTTCATCTTGCAGAAGCAAGTGAGCGAGCGAGCCTGTGCCATTCCTTTTGAGGTGTTTCTTTGGTTTTTTTTTTTCGTACTGGTTTATATGGGCGTGCGCGAATAGCGTCGATAAACCGCGGCTGAAACGTCGCCAAGGAAGCCATTAGTGTCGCTCAAAAAAGCGCCAACGAAAAGGGCGCCGGTTCCCTGGATACGCAAGGGCGAAAACCCATTATCTTCCATTATCTCCGATTTGCCAACGAAAAATGTCCATGTGAACATGGAACCCTTCGCTTTCTTTTTTCTTTCTCCTTCGTTCCTGCAGCCGACGCCGATCTGACATTGTCTGACTCTTTGTGATTACTCATAGATTTTGGATATCGTGGTGCTTCGTGGTGAATTATTTCTTAATAATATATGAAATAAAAATATCCACCTGCCAAGAGTACATAAGAAATTTATACTCGTATTTTGGCAGTTGAATAAAATTCTTAGGATCCGGTAAGTGAATCCATTATACAAAGTATCCTCTTAGGAATAAATTCCAGTAAATCAAGGAATGATGTATAGCTGACGCTTTAATAAAGTTTTAGCACATGCTAGACTCTGAGTTTGCAAGTGTATGGAAGGTATTCTTCATGGACTTGTTGGCAGGCTGACTTGTATAATATTATAAAGATGTATATATACGTACATACCTGGCGGGGTTCGCAGTAGTCGAGACTCTTGAAAATCTTCAAAAGGGCCCGATTCTCAAATTATGCTGAGACGGGAAATAACACTTAGGAGAGATTATTCCGGAACGAATTTGCCACGGGAAATACTCGACGAAGTCAGTTTATCTTTTAGTTTGAGAAAGACACGTTTTGAAGTGCGACAGCGCCACTGGCGCTCAGTCGGTATATTGCGAGTTATTATCATAGTCTGCATGATCACGGGTCGAGAAACCAAATGTGAGAAATAGTGAGTTTACAAGGAACAACAGAAATTTGTTTTGTTATACGGATTGACGTCCGAAGCCTGTAGAAGAGCGCTGGTCCTAAAAAACGAAGGTCAACAGACGAAGGTTAGATCTTCGTACTGTATGTGAATGTCAAGGGAATTAAAAGTATCACGTGCTGCCGCCATCTTTTCACGAAAAAATATTCGAAACATCAGTCTGAATTATTTCTTTGTACTATACCGTCTATTGCTTTAGTGATACTCTTTTATTAGGACTAAATAACTCTGACTTAGGTTATGTTAGGTTACCATTCCCTCAAATTCCTGGATGCCTTTTGGTGCAAGCTAACATAACGTAACAAGAGAGGGAGATCACAGCCACTCGGGATCTAGAAAAAAAAAGAAAGTAGAAAGTTCTACCTCGAGGAAGATGAGTTTGGCTTGTCTGCATCGTCCATCCTCATTGCCAGTTTGCCCAGGAGAAAACCACGACTAGACAACCCTCAGGAGATAGCGGTGTTACCGCCGTCGAAGCAAGCCCTATCTCACATTACTATCTTCAACGTATACTACCTATATCGAACGGACTCCGAGGTATCTATCACCTTTAACCTGCACTATAAAATCTTACCAGATTGCCACAACAATTTTCTACAAATAATTCCCTGTAATTCTTAGATGGTCTTCAAAATATATTACTGACATCACTCTCGTTCATAGTAATCCATTATCATTTTTCACCCGAGATAAAAGCGTGGTATCAGGTGTGATGAAGAAACGAGAGTACCTAACGGGAAAATGATTCGCCTTGAGAATTGCCACTGAAAGGGCCAACCTTTTTCGATTTCAATTTAAAAGATATACGGAAAGAATTTTTTGTTGATCGAAGCAATCTAACTCTCTGATGATACAATCCATATGCCAAATGCTCTTTTTCCACGTGCTTCCTCGTATTCGATTATCCAGATTACAGATTTCGGATGAATAGAAACAATGTCGATTTTCTTCGCTTTTGCTTCTTTCTTTTCATTTTATTTTATCCTTGTCGTCGTTGAGGCTCTTCTCTAGCAATTTCTCGATTTTCGAGCCATTCCCTATGCTCTCCTTATCGTAGTTATCTACCTTACTGTACAATGTGTATATACATTTATGAATGTATAACTTATATACTCGCCCACTCCATATCGAAGCAATAAGAAAGGATTCTAGTCGCCTGGAGCAACGATGACAATCCAATAATGGAAAGCGTGCATCGGGCAGGACAGGGCGCAAATAGGAAAAGTTAGGAACTAACTGCCCGTCCCAACCCTTCTTCACCGCCATCCCCTACTCCTCATTTCCCACACTGAAAACTCGGAAATCTCTTCGGCACTGAGTTCACTGCAATGCCGATGTCAGGATATAGAATTCCGAGAAGTGCTGAGACGTAGAGGAGAGAGAGAAGCTATTTTTACGAGTTCACAGAAGAATCATGGATGGTTGTGGGATGATAAAAATGTATCTGGAGTGGTGCAGCTGTCATTAAAAAAATAAAAACAAAATTTATTATAACTATTTAGGATTTTTTCTTTTCAAAAATTAATATGCTTTATTTACATTTTTGTGGGTTTATTGCGATCCTATTTTTTGTCTCTTGTCTTTTTTGTTTTACCTGATTTTTTTCTGGTATTACAATCGCCGACAATTTACTCATATTTAATGATGTCATAAGGCATGTCAAAGCACTTCGCTTTAGTAAGTACTTACCCCACCTACGTGAGTATTACCTACTGCTGGGTTGGCTATACTGCTCAGTACTCAGCGAATATTGTCCCAGGCAATTTCCCCGGTCTCGACATTTTGTCGAAACATTATTTCCCCCGTAGCTGAGCGCCTTGGTGATATTTTAAGCAAATGAATAACTTATGCAATATTCCCACGACTGGCACACCCACATGGCGACTCGAGGTGTTTCCATATGTAACCTTACGCTTACCAGCTTTACTGCCGGTAGAATCCTTTTGGATGTTGAAGAATCAAATAATAGTTGTTTACCCTCAGTTCCCCTTTAATCATTTCTTTTGTTTTCATTAATGGTGGACAAATGGAAAAAGATGACGTACACAAAATACTTGAATACATGGATATTAATTTCAAGCAAATTGAAATACAAAGAATACAACTCTTAATAGTGCCATTAGTATATGTATACAGGCTGTGTATGGGCATCGATTAAGTGAGGTAAGTGCAGATATTATTGCACACAGGTTATAGTTCGATCGAAAGAGCAATTGAGCGCTATAACCATTCAAGCGGAACTTACTTGAAGTTCAAACTTTCCACTTGGTCTACTGTCAGGATACCTAAGTTCATGTAATAGTTGGCGAATGGGCTTGGCGCACCTTAAGTTGGCAGCTCTTGTAAGGAACACCTATAGTCCCACGCTCAAGTCAGACCTCAAGAATGTTAAGTTGATGCTGAGGAACAATTGAGACTTCGTACGACACTGCCTACTTCGTCTTGTTGCCGTCATCGTAGGAATCGATCGTGCAGTCTTAGGCAGCTTGCACCTTAATACCTTCTTGCCTCTACAGTGACACGTGAGACTCTGCCATATCCTTCTGCCTCTTCTTCTGCCATGTTCCTGGTTATTGGCAGTGGGTAGAGTCGTTCCACGCATCAGCCTTCCCGGTAACCTTCAAGGAATTTCATACGTCGAATTTCATCGAGCAATAAATGTCCTTGAATAAAATTCCTATTTTATTTTCGTTCCAGCCAGCCGACTGCCGAGGTAAATCTAAGATACCATAAAGAAAGGATGTTATCCAGTGATTATTTATGGAAGGATAAAAGTGGGACAGCAACCCTAAAAAGTGGTTAGCGTACAAGCAAGGTCACGGATGCTGTTATCTGTATTTACTGATGATTAATAAGATCACTTTGGGATACTTCCAGCAGTTGGTAGCTAATCACAAAGTCATTATAAATTAATCAAGCCACTGGAGTCAACTGCAAAAATGTGATTTATTACGTCGCTCATTGTTAAAGAATTCCTTGAAGCTTCGCTCAAGTAACTTTGGCAGTCTGCTAATTGCCGGGACGTCATGACGATCAAATTGGTTGGATGAATTGAATGACGTTTTTCTATTCATTGTATTCAGTCATTATACACGTGTGCAAGCACATTAAAGAGAATCCACTGACAAGATCAGTAATTAGCATCTCGGTCAATTAGTAATCCCGGTGAAAAAAAATTAAAAGCTAACTTGATAATGGACAAAGGTGCGCTCAGTTGATAGGCTCATGTGATATTCAAGAGAAGAAGAAAAAAAATACATTTGAATGGATGTGGGAGTCGTTAACACAGTAATTAGTCGGATAGTCATTTCCGTGACTGGTTTTACAGTCGCATGACAGGAGACTAAGGGAATTATAAGGGAGAGTTCAGAATAAGCGACAAGAGTATAGAGCGCGCAACAAGGATAAATACAAAACTCTTTTATAACAGAGCACAGAGAATTAAGTACAGTCAACTATTTCCTGCAATCTCTCCGATCAAGATATACGTGTCTCGAAGACGAGATGACGTAGAATGGATGTGTGAAAAAAGAAACTGGCGTCTGGTATAAAGAATAAACTAACGAGAAGCTCTCGCCCGGAGAGAATGGTCGAGATTTAGAAGCCGATTCCAAGAACTCTTCGTCCTTTCTGGACGAGGTCATATTTTACACCAGCAGGTTATAAAGCCGGCCGATTTGTATTGTCCACGTCTCGGGAATGGTAAATTCCCGAGTGAAACGTTTGCTATCTGCGCTATAAATTTCTAATTGGCCATTCTGACTTTACTTTTCATCCCATACGTATAACCACTGTTAACGATCATTTTCATTACTGACTATTGGAATTGCTTTGCTACGTTGTACAAAGTTACTGTTAATAGTACTGGCACTGTCAATAACAATTACATTCTCACAGGGGAATTAGGTCACCGTTAACACATCTGACTCCGTTTCATCAATCTAAAACACATCAACAAGAACAACAATTAATTCGATTAACATTTACGTACAGTATAATAATTCCTAGATAGTATGATCTTATGTCCGTCTTAAATCTAACAATTTCTATATGCATATATGATTTCTTAAGTGACATACAGAAGTCGTTATATAATAATCACACAAGAATGTAATACCTTTTCTTGACTTCCTACGCTCTTTTTATACGAGCCATTGATGAGAATGCATTGGGAATGTGAAATTAGTGTACACAGACATTGTTAGCGCCCCAACGCCATGTATGCTACCATTCAAATGTCACGTATTGTTCCACTGTCCAATGTCCTGTGGAATAATTCTGACGATCCACAAATCAATTGTCTACGATTGTTTGGTGAAACTGATCGTCGTGGACTCGCTAGAGGTTAGTAGAGTTTTTTAATCAGGGCTGTAGGCTTCTGAAAGAGATTGCAGAGAATTCGCAACGGGGAATCTAATTGGGTACTTGGGACACTAGTTGGCTTCAAAGTTAGGGTGTGATTTACATGGGAAGAGGGATCGTGGTTGGTTGGATGCGCAACATAAATAGAAGACAGAGGTTACGTGTAAACGGAAACCCTATGGTACTTGGGCTACTGACACTACACTAGTGCAACAGCTATTCTAGTAGTAACATTGCTATTACTACTGGTATACTCTGTATATAATATCATGACTCTGATACATTACCTTCGTCAATGAACTAGGATCTCTTCCGTTTTGTAGTCAAGAGGTATCTGGATATGGGATTCAGCAGAAGCCACGACGAAGACGAAAGGTCCCATTTCTCCAGTTTCTACCTCCATGGTATCCAATGGCTCCCAAGACTACGGAATCTTCAGTAAATCCTAAGAGGGTGCTTGTGGATTTTTCTATTTCTCTACCATCGTTCTTGGTACGTCACTGCTTTATTCCCCAAGCAAATGGAGGAAAGATGTTACGTAAAAACCCTTACGGATGTGCATTCATATATAAAATTCTATGAAAGCGAAATATAAATTTGGTATAACAATGGATACTGATGTGTATCAGAGAGCCTTTTTTCATTAATTTTATTGTACTACTGGATGTTCCAATTATCGAATTTTTACATGTTCGTTTTATATTTTATTATTACGTACGCGTTCATTTCTTTCTGATTTCAAATTACTATCACGTTTCTCACTAATTTTCCAAGCCTCGTACAGCTCGAATGATTTTCAAGAATTTATCTGAAGTTTTATCCACCGTTACACCAGACTCCTATGGATGCAGACTGAAAAAAATTGTTGGTATCCATTAATCCCTAAGATTTTAATTGAAAACGTGATCAACCCACTTCACGTGAGTCCGTCAGAATAATTCGACAGAATCAAGATACATAAGACAATCAACACGGAAGATTACAAAAAAGAGAAGTCTATTTAACGAAGTAAACTCTTTCAGGATAACACATTCGCTCGCGAAATTGGTCAGGGCCGTGGAGTGGTACGATCCTATTCTCCGAGACACGTTGAGGCGAGAGACTCGTCCCAAAGATTCGATTCCACGCGACGACGTATTTTACCCCCGAGCTTTATGGCCGGCTAGACGTTCTTTACTCATCATCACGGCTTATTTTCCACAGCGAATAGAAACGCGCCTTGAGACGAGATGAACGGGTATGAGGTAAGTGAAAAATGTCTGACCTACGAATCTTTTGTCAAGAAAATAACGACTCACGTATACACGTTGCAATTGCATGGACGGATGTCCGAGATACATGGCTCCGAAGAGGATGCTGCGCTGGACCACTACCGGTGCTGTATCGACAGAAGACAGATTGCGTTGTATTTCACGAGTGGTTCTCTATTCCGATTTGCGGTTGAAGGAGTTGAGGGGATGGCGTAAGTCAATTCCCTTTACGAAGATGAGGATGAGGATGGACCATTGACAATCGGGTAGAGTAAATCGGGAAAATCTCGTTGTAAAAATATAGAAAGACATGAAAATCCGTACGTCGCAGGTTACTCTATTAAATTCCAGTGGATTATCCGGGGCTGGTTTACCTGTCTGGTTTAGTTGCGTATTTCATGCCAACGAGATAGGTATCTCAGTGAATACGAATTTTGATGAAAATTTTGGTTATACGTCTTTGGTTCGTGTGTTTTCGTTTACGGTGGAAGCGTACATATATAAATCCTCCAGGCAGCGATACTCGAGGAAACGTTGATGCGCTTGGAAGTAACGCTGGCAAATAATTTTCCAGAGTTTCCCTAGTAAAGCCCCTGGTACGATTAAGGGCTGTAGATAAACTACTGAACGTTAATGGCCGTCGAAGTAATTCCTGAAGGAAAAGCGATACGCTACGTCGTGGGCTCGGGTTATAATACGCCGCCCCTGTGCAACTCTACTGTTGGAACTCATAGGAAGATATAAATTTATGTTATACGCCAGAACATAACTAAATAACCGTGAGGAATTCCCGGCTGAATAAGACGTAAACATAGGCAGAGAGCATTGATGTCATAACATAAAATAAGTCAGCATTACGCAATATTAACATCACTTTCTTACCGGCCAATCTTGCCGAGTGGGTTCGATTCAGCGTCTGACCTGTATAAATTAGCCAGGTTTTCGTAAGGGTAGTTCTCACCCTTGGGACCCTCAAGGCTGAAAGGACTACTGCGATCTTCTCTCTTATTGTAGTAGTCTATGGAAACAGCATGTACCAAATCTGACTGGTTATCATGTGCTCCGATTGAAATTGGATCCTAAATCAATGTGAACGCTGATGCTCAGAACGGTGGAGTAACGGATGAGGGTGGGATATAAATTTTATGAAAATTTTTCAAATCCAGACAACGTTTTATAATGGTTTTTTAAAATGTTATTTTCAACCCTTTGCATCCCCTAGTGAATAAATGCATATATGTGTATTGTAGTTGGTAGCTTGTGTGCTTCTTAAAAAGTTAATCGACAAAACGGCAGTAAAGTTCTTAAATGGTGTTGAAGAATGCAGGTTGTAGTCTCTGAATTTTCTAAGGGTTGCAAAGTCCAAGGGTAGTAGGTTTGCACTTGCATCCCCGGTATAGTCGTTTATTGTACGTAAGGGAGTGAAAGAAATTCCTTAGTCCGATAACTGTAGTATGGATGCTCATTTAACGGGGTGTCGCGACGTTAAAATATTTCCGTTCTCTTCGAAGTCAAGGATTATCTCGTACCACAACTTTGTTATTTTATGTAAACGAAGGGTTGAATCATCCCCTGTATATTCTGCTCTGTCTATTTCTGGGAAACTATCTGAAGTCTCACGTACCTTACACCGAAATGGCGACGCTCACCGAGAACCCTGCAATGTCAAGAGTGCAATTTGGGGGGTGAGTATCTCAAGCTTTAGGGGTAGTTCGGCATTTTGAGTATCCACGGTATAACGAAGATTCGTCGGAGCGCGCGATTCCTTGAATACTGCCAAACTTCCTGCTTCTCTTGCACGTTCACCACGTTTATTTGGGAACGCTAATGTGTTCGACTATATATCTACAGGGTGTTTCACGCTCTATTTGACTTTCACAGTATATGCATATACTGTATCGTGTATCTGTACATGTATGTGATATCCGTTCTGTGAGAATGAATCCCGATTAGATTGAAGTTCCAATGCAATTTACCGGCTGACAATCAATAGGGAGAGGTATTTATTTTATGGTGAAAAATAGGGTTTTATAAGATGTCACAATATTAAATTAGCTGAATTTACTAATTTAGGTATTTTTAATGACGAGTATAGGCATTGATATTGCAAAATGAATATAAAAATAATTTTCTTTTTCTAATCTCTGAGTTTCAATTTAAATATATATTTATTCACTTTTAGGTATATACGGCTTTTTATATTGGTTCAACATTTTCTTAGTAATGCACCACTAGCGGAAATGCCAAATCTCCAGGATGATCGTCAGAGGATATGCAGTAATGGCTGCCTCGGCAACTTGGTAGACATTTTGCATTATAGGATTGTAAGCCTTGATGCTTGTCTGCTAGGTTTGCTGCGGTTGCTGAAGGGAGTCATGGGGGAAGAAAGGAGCTGCAAAGTGCAGGATTGCATCCCAATGAAAACTCTGTAATGCTAAGAGGCTTCGAATGGTTCTCAACCTAGAAAGACGTTGTAGCTCAGACATAGAAATCAAATATCCGCTTTAAAAATGACTGACCAGGCGTAACACAGAAGGCACAAAAAATAACACGATTAAATGTTATCAAATAAAAATAAAGTATAAAGTTAATGCAAATGTCAAAATTTCATTTTCAGCCTCAGCCCGCTCCTGTACCATATACTTTCATAATATATTTTCATTGCATTACGTTGACATCTCTTGACCGCTTTAAGTCAAATAAACGCAAGCAAATGTATACGAATTTTGCGCAAGAGAGTTATCGCAAACATAATTTTTGAAAAACACGTAAAAGCCGACTGACTGACCAGATAAATTATAAAGAGGATTCGCCGGTGAATGAAAAGGATATTACGAATGTCTCAATGGCAAAGTGGATAAGGGTGGGTCCGCATCGCTGGACGCTGGGGGTAATTCCCAGTGAATTGGAGGGCTGACAGCGCTGGTGCACAGAGAGTAAGAATGATCGAAAAAATATGCAAATGTTACTCCACGATGTCCTGCTTTTCTATAGGCAGGATTCCGGGACTCTAGGATACAATCCTGAAGGAAGTACATTTTTCATTCTGCCGCCATCTTTACAGTAAATCCTGTACCGATCTGTCTATTCATTGGCTGTTTCAGTGCAAGTCCAGGGCAACAATATGTATGGTAATCCAAACGGGATGCTGCAGAGGGTGGCTAGGAATATACTCTGCCCACCAACAAGCTTAGTTTAGCAGTCGACTGTTTTCGTGTTCGCCCTGAAGTTTCACCCTTTCGTCATCGGCGCTGCTCCGATTGCTGAATTAACCGCAAGGTCGCGAATTCGTTTGCATTCAAAAATGAGAGTCCAGAGAGATGAAAATTCAAACGGGGTATTTAAAACAACTATTAGGAACATCAAAGCTACGATAATTTTATCGTTTACGTATTAAACTTTTCATCTCTGTCATTCGAACTTAATTAAATTCTATTGAATCCAATCACCGTTTTTTTTTTTATCCAAAATCTGACTGTAAGCCTGTGTACTGCACGTATAGCGCCGAATGCAGTTTAGTATAACGCTATTGGGAGACTCGATGCACTTTGCTGAATGCATATTAGAATGATGCGCCTGAGCGATGATTTCACAACAATTTGCATGAGATTTTGCGAGAGTGACAGGTCACTTTGAATATCCAATGCAGTTCAATTCCTGCATAGTTGTATAGAATTATTTAAATACTAAAAAAGACGTAGATGAAAATATTCAATAAACTTTTATACTCTAGTGATGACAGCTACGCGAAATGCATAATGTTAATAAAAATCGGTTAAATTGGCAACAAGGTCATTTTACAAATTTTTAATTACTGTATTGATTAATTATATGAGCAATTACAGTATTCAAAGGGTGATAAGAAACTTTAATAAATGATCCGAATAATTGAATTCCTACTGCGCTTGATATTTCTAGTTTCTTATCGTATATCTACTGTCTCAGTTGTCATTTCGTTTAGGTACAAGTATTGTGCAACTACTAAACTCTGACAAGTGTCGCGAAGCTCATCGAGATTAATGACCGTTAACGATGCTAATTAGACCCGAAAATTGTGGTAGTTTCCAGCTCAGCCCAAATTCTCGTCGGCTTATGTGAGTTACAATAGTTGATACGTACGAGTTACCTGTCGATAATTATGATGGTTATGACAATGATAAACGCAATAGTTGAAATAGGCTTTCAAAATCCTGCTACTGATATTCCATCCATCGAGTGAAATTTCGTATTTAATTAGTAACGTTTGCATACGAAAAAATTTTTTTTATATTTTTTCTCTCTGTAAATTAAACATTCGTTAGCAGACGGGTACACGAACGTCCGGAAATCTCGCAACTCGAATTGCATGGGCAAATGGAGTAGTTTCATGATAACATAGAAAGAGAGTAGAGTGCATTAGATGCTAATGAAGATGCTGATAACAAGCTATGAATCCCGACGAAAATGAAGATCCGGCTTAATTAATATCTTAAGATTCTTCATACTTAAATTCTCATAATATTCTTCAAGAGATCATGCTAACCCATAAGACTTCTCGACTTTTCCATGCATTTTCCTTGCTTTCCATATACACGAACCAATAAAAGAGCAAATCCTGATTGCATTTCAGTTAATTATTCCGAGATCTTGGTTCTGTCGACGAATAAAACCAGAAGAAAAATGTGGATTGTGCAGTAAAAACAAATTAATGCTAAAAGAGAGCGCATTTCGTCCGGAAAGAAAACTTGGCAAAAATGTGCGTTTATGCTTGTGCATAACAAAAAGATAAGAGAAATAAGAATTAAGAAGAGAGTGAGAGAGCGAGATGATAACGGACCACGAAAAAAAAAGAGATGAAGCTCAAGGTGATAATTGAAAATGGCAGGAGGGCAGGCCGAGTTCGTGCCAAGCTACAATGGAAAAGTTTAGCCAGTTAAAGGGGCCGAGGAAATGGGGGTAAGTAGAGATGAGGTAAAAAAAAGGTGAAAATCAAGGTTAACCGTTAAGTCAGATTCCTACCCTGTAACATTTACCGGTCTTCTTCCTGTACAGCAACCCTTGTCTCGCCATCCTCTTTTACGTTATTTCCTCCTCGTGGCTTTTACATCCCCTGCGCTGAATCTCTTTCTCTATATACCACCGTCTTCGTCCCACCTCATCCGGTCAGCCACGTACCTTTTCCAGAGAGAACCCTACCATGAAAAATCGTCAGCAATTCCCAGCCTCTTTCTTCTGGAAAATGGGAAACTCACCCTCTCTCCCTTACTCTGCAGGTGTCTACATTCGAGCAGCTCTACCAGCCTAGTTGGGTATCGCAAGGGTTGCTTTTCTCGCCTTTCCTACCCCGTGAAAGAGAGCCAAAAAGAAAATGCGAAAAGTCACATTTGTCCCCGAAATGGCAAGAGCGAACTTGATGATTACCGTCTAGCATCTATGGACAATATATTTTAACAGGTATCTCATAGAACTAACTCCTGAGTATATTATACAAAAAGGAAACGCAACTAACGACTTGCTTCACTCCGATAAGAACATTGAATATTGATCTAGGTACCACGTTACGGCATCACACTGATTTTGCTCCCGAATGACCACTCAGTGCATTTCCATGTAATATATGCATCGAAACGGATGAACACAACGGTAAGACATATGTCGTATATTTATATATACACATATGAAAGCCCATTAAATCATAGACATTTGCATATATGCCATATCCTTGCCGTTTCAGCCATCAGAGGACTGTTGCTCCTGTTTGCGTACGTGCTTTACGTTAAATACCGGTGCAACTGGCTGGGCCACCTACCCAATTCCGGTTTGATTATTCGAATGGAAAACTACCGAGGATTTGCAGTCGCTATGAAAACCGCAAATATCTTTTGATAACATACTCACGGATTCGTGTTCACCGCGTATGTATTGCTACTCTCGAGCAGACTTCCGGTCGAAAAATTTTCTGCTGCACTTTGGATCCTGTAACCGAAATATATTTTACATGCGTACTTGATATAATGTGCAACTCTCGTATTCTTTTGCTGTACTTTTTGAAACGTCAAGAAAGAAATAGAAATCATCCATTAACGTGGAGGTAGAGAAAATTGCGATAGACTGGTGGGGGTAGGGGGGAGGGGTTGAGGTGTAGCAAGTGGGAGGAGGGGTATTTACCAGAAACTGGATTAAAAACATTATACAGCCAAGGATCATATAAATGCTAATTTCATCCGGGACGAATTAATTCTAAATGAAGAAAGTCGAAAGTTTTCTCCGGACGCTATCTATCTCACTTTCTTCCTCTTTCTCGTCTCTACGTAGCAGCAGGGTGCTTTGATGAAGATATCGAAAGGATGTCTACGTTAAAAAGTTTAATGATTAATTATATTGATTTTGTTGTGACATAGATTATTATGTGAGTTGATTGGTAATATTGAAAAATTGCAGTGGGTCGACTTTTTGGATTTTTGGGATATCCTGATAAATCTGGCTGAAAGTTTTTTTTATGAGAGATTCTTCTAACGGTGATTGTGTGGTGTCAGGGTGAGGCTAAAGCGCGAGAAGGAACTGGGGACAAGGGGGGTAGGGGGACATGTTGGCGCCGTTTTGTCTATTGTAAGGACACACTCGTATTCGAATCCTCAGGATTTCTGAAAATCCACGTAAAGGGTTTGTCTTTCCGAGTGAGTAGTAAATTAGGGAGATAACGCGTCGAACACCCTTCTGACACAGCAGGGATTTGTTGAAAGTTTGGGAGTTTTTGGGAAACTTTTTTTTTTAATAATATGGGAAACCGTTTAGGGGAGACATGGAAAAGTTCTGTTTAATATTGTGCCTATGTAAACGAAAGATAGTGAAATTTGTGCAAATCGTACAAAAGATATGAAACGATCGATATCGTTAAAATAAAATGCGTTCACTTCAGACAGTGAAAAATGATGAAGGATAGTTGAATTTATATAAATTTTATACTGTTTATTTGCAAGTAATGCTTTTACTGTTGTCCCTGAAAATATTAAAAAATGAAAAGAAAGTGTCTCTATCTATGCAGGGACTCTCGGAACGTATGCAGGGCTTTAGGTGTGCGGTTTGCATAACAGAAAACCGGAAGTAACGGAGACACGATTTCCAATATCCGGCGCAAACTTCGTCCCTCTGGCATTCGACGATTTTCCGATTATCGATTGAATCGGCCATTGCTGTGGCTTCTGGTTGTCATTTTCAAAAGATGCCTTAATTTGTAATTTTACAAAATTTCAAATGCCCAGGGTAGAATGGACAAATATTATAAACGTCCAAAGCATTTAATTTGCCCAAATGGGGTAGTTTCCTATCGGAAAACGAAATAGCCCCCGACAAATTCACAGAGATATTAAAACGAGGGGTTTGTTCAATTAGATAATCAACAAGGGTGTGTTGATTCCAATCAACGAATCTCAAGGGGATGCTTAACGCGAGGGTCGATAAATTAGTAGCATTAAAAGTACCACGTTAAAGGGGGTAGGTAATAGTAGTGCCTATATATAAAAATAAAAAGGTTACATGAAAAATATTTATTTAAACCGAAAAAGACGCGGCTGCTTGAATATGGAAGGATCGTATAAAATTTCAAGGGTAGCAAGATTCGCACCCTTTAAAATTGCAAAGCCAATAGTATTTCGTATAAGGGGTGGAAGGATGGTGAAATTTGAGATAAATTTTCGTACGCTAAAACAAAGAGTAAGGGGAGTTCTCGTTTCCTGAAATACCAGGAAACTCGCGTAACCCGCGCAAGGGTTTTGAATGGCTGAGAATACAAGCGACCCACACGAAAAACCCTTCGAACCCAAAATCTATTTATTCAAATGAATGCCTCCGCCCCTGTCTTAGCAGCGGTAAAGTTTGCCCTCGCGCAATGCCAATCAGTCCAAGGAATTCACGTGTTGGGCCCACCGATAAATTGACACAAGTGCACTTTGCTGATGTGGTGCCTACGTCACTGCGCGCTATCACTGTGCTCCTCTTATCATCGTAATCGAGTGAGGCGAAGAATCATCGAAGCGAATCACTTAAGTGGCTACGTTATAAAACTTTAAGCCTGCAACTTTTTTCATCAAAAAAAAGTTTTGTTCAAAATTTTCAAGGAGAATATTTCAACAATTTTATTGCAAATCGACTAAAAGCAAAGTATTTTTGAAAATGCAAAACAGCCCTAAGCTTTCTGGGAGTTTTTATTATTGAGTGTGATCACCAAACGAATTCCAAACCCTTTTAACTGTTACCTCGGTTCCTTCAACTTATGCCCGAACGATCTTCGAGACTCGGTTTAACCCTTTCCGAACTTTGCACTTTGTATTTATTTGTAACGAAATTAAATAGCCACTATTGAAAATCAGCCGGTTAGGATCAGTCCCCCCTCTGTCGGTATCAAGTTAAGAAAATACATTACGTTTTGCAGTGGCGTGAAAATATCAATAAATTTTACCGTCGAACGCAGTCAAAATTGTAAATTTACAGTGTAAACTGTCAAATTTACTTGTAGCCACTGAAAATATCATAAGCAATAGGTAATGAAATGGTAACGGGTGTCCCAGGATTACTGTTAGCTACGGTAAATTTTATCGTGAATATCATAGGAAAAATTAACGAAAAATTCTCTCCCTGATTTACGTGAAGCAAACAATTGTTTTGGTCGTTCGAAGAAAAATGTCGGTTATGACAAAATGTTTGGTGCTTTCTCAAAATTCATTCGTGAACACTTATTTTTTTTATTCGTAGACTTTTAACCTTTTTTCTCGACCTAACCTAAAACTCACACGATCACGTTTTACGACTGACCTCTTGGCGCACTCAAGGCTCCTAAGGATTGAGCGATATTTCAAGAGAAAGCTTAAACGTGAAATCGAACGACGCTTCCGCAGTAGATTTTTATGCAAACACTCGTGGCGCTCGCTTGAAACACAGCCGCGGTCCGTCGGCGGAATATTAAGGCGAACCTTCACGGGTAAACTATTGACGTCCAGAGGCAAATGGCAACTGGAGCCGAAAGCCATTGAGAATGTCTTATAAAATCTAATTGTAAGAAAAAGCTACAAGCAAGTTACCACACCTATAATAAGTAAGTACATCAGTTAAGGTCATGTCGTATTAACATCAGACCTGGTACTAAGTGAACTTATGAAAACAGGGGAATCCCCCGAAGTTGCGAATTCTTTTCCCGGCACGGAATTGATGTTTCCTCCACTGCTACTCTGGCAAAATTAGCATTTCCTTTCAGGGGAAGTATTTTGGGATTTTACTAACGAGGGGTTGTATACTCTTCCTCGTTCTCACTATCTTATTCTTAACGCAATGGAAAAGCGATACAGGAATTTTGATATTCAAACTTCCCTTTTACTTTTCTTTCTCGCATTTTCATGTAAATTTAGGGTGTCTTGTTGCGGAAAGGAATTTATACCCGATCCAAATCTTACAATACTTTCAAAAAGTCACAATGACCATTTTCACTTCCGGTTTTTTAAATTTTTCCCATACAAAAAAATCGTTTGAATTAATCGATTCTATGAAAACTTGAATCAATTTATTGAATTAATTTGATAATAATCATCGGAGAAGTTTGAAAAAGCCTATTTGAATAATTGTTAATATAAACTTTTAATTATATATTACTATACAATTTCATGTCTGAAAACTACTCGTCGCTTTCATGTAAATTAGTCGCGTCGCACTTACATTATGTAAAATTTCTTACCCTCGTGTAACATATAGCACACTACACTGTGGTATCGTAAAAATGTCCAACCCTAAATCACCAAATTATTATTAATTGACCAAACTCAAAATTACCCAATAAATCACGTAATTCTGATGATTTCCAAAAGACAAGCACCTCTTCGCTTAGTTAGAAAATAATTTATCATAAAAAAGACAGCTAATTAAAATTTTTTTAAAACCCGCTGTTTTACATTTTTTCATAAATAAAATAATAACTCGACACCTCAACGATTCGTTAAAGACGTTAAACGTCTGCAAATTCGCAAGCGGCATGCTCAATTAAGGGTTCGGCATGAGCGACACTCGTCTTTGCGTGTTACCTAGCCCCAACCTATTTACACGGAACACACAAATTACTAGCAGCTGACACACGAGCCATTTTGCAATTTACGCGACGGTTAATTACACGCTGGAAATATAATGCAGAGTTGAATTCCTTGCTAAAGGTGTACCTGGGTAGTTGCCTGCTTGCCACGATACTTATACTGGGTACAGGGGTAGGTGGGACACCTAGAGTCACAGTTTCAAGGCTAGACTGCTAATTCTAAATATACAAGTCTAAAAGCAAATATACATATACAGTACGCTTAAAATATGCGAAGCACTTGGCTATTTTGTTTTAATTCAGTAAACTATACCTGCAAATAAATTATATTATGCACAGTGCATTGTATTAACTTTATACAGTAGATATGTGTAACATAACTTAGCCATAGCTTCATGGATCAATATCAATACCGATTCAAGTTTGCATAATTAAATCGCTCATTCAATACTGGAGTTGACATTCCTACGGCGAGACTCATTAATAAATTTTCATTATTAATTTCGGTTTCCACTGCTATAGATTTATTAAAATTGGTCATTCGATCGTGACCAATGAGTCGATTAACTAATTTTGCGAAATCAAAATATCGTTGTATTTTCATATTTAAACAGGCATACGACTGTTCGCTATTGTAATTGACTGTACAGAGAGGATGAATGACAGTATACAATTTTCTTTTTAGGATTTTTCGTATCAGTGACATTATAATTTATTTATGAAACACTGTGTATATGTGGGTACGTTGCTCCTCAAAAGATTCGAATTTTTATGCGACAATGCGAGAGCTATTCAATTAGTATCTCAAAATTGAAACTCCCTGTAGAGCTTCTTAAATTATCTTTAATATCGTCACAGGTGATCCATCCTATTACTGGTAGTCTTATCATAGAAGTACTCACTCAGTACTGTATATATTTATTATGTAATATATGCACTTGTATGTACACACGTAAAATATATGTAACGGATACCCACGAAGGAAGAAAAAGTTTGGGTAATTTTCATTCGAGCGACATACAATTTTTTGTATGTGTCTTGTTCGTTTTCGTGTACAGTAGAATTTTATATAGTTTTACTGGAAAAAATAGGTGATACTCTGCTGAGTCAGACGTATCCTACGTCCCTTTACGTAGAATTTACATGTATCCTTTAGCATACAAAAATAGGTATTTCGATCTTGGCATTTATTCCAACCGAACGTAAGTAATGCAGGTACATAAGTATACACGTGTAAAGGTATATTCACACGTGACAAGAATACGTTACAAGCTTAAGCTTTCGATCATTATTCCTGCTCATAGTTGACGCAGCCAAACTTATGCATCTCTTCTTTCTCGGCTATCGCTTCTTCGAGATAAGGTTGTAGATATCGATATGCCCGATCTTGCTCAAACGTGATCCATTTTTCTTCGGGTAGAAAAATTTTGAAAGTATCCAAGTGCATCGCCCTTATTATTCTGAATAATTAATATTTATTAATTGACTTTTATCTTTAACGAACAGATCGAAAATTTCATATTTATCGATTATTCGGTCCAACAAGCCTACCTGAAGGATCTCGCGTCAATTATATCTGCTGGTAATCGACTCAAGGCCGTTTTCACCATTGGCATATTTTCGTTGATCACGTCATCCGAATAAAGTCCATAGCGATTATAACCTGAAGCATTGAACGCTAATCTTCTTAAAGTTTCACGAAAACTCCTCTTATGCTTGATTTCGTCGCAGTTCGTCATGCTCCTTGAATTCCATTTGAATTTATTAATAAGATATCGACTTCCGCGTATCAGAGACATTCTGCCAGGGAATATCAAGATTATCTTTCGATCTCTGATACTTTTCGTGAATTTAGGAAATGACGACTGTCCGCTTGATAAGATAAACAAATGAGATGGAATTAATAGTGTATTATATTTTACGATGTTTTTATATCTTTCTCTACACGACCAACTTTGTTCGATTCGTCAAAAAAATTTTAGAGAAAATCACTCATCGCTCTTTTTTTGTCTCTCTTCTATCAAGGCTCCGACTCTCCATTGAAGAAACATCGTACCCGCCACTGCGCAGCGATAAAAGTTTCCCTGATAAAGGAAACACTTAAAATTTCTACTTCACACGAATTTCATATCCTGCGATAGCCTCGGGGGTTCTATTTAAAATCGCAGAGTGTCAGTTACCGAACGTAAAGGAACTGAATGACAGAGACGCGCGTAAATTCAGTTGTCCCGAGCAAAGTCCCTAGGGATATATGACAGATGGAACTGCAGCGTGAGAATTCTTTCTAGGGACTTTAATAATCGTCCGAAAGACTTTTCATATGGAGAAAAGGTATCCCTGGGGAATAATTTTGCCAGGGAGATACGTTAAGTAAGGGTGGTACCGTCAGAAGTACCTTTAACCATGAAGATTGAAATATGCCAGTGAGAAATAAAAATTCATATTCCATCTCTGCATCCGAATATACTCATACGCAGATGTAACTGAAATTAGCCCATTCATTTTATCTGCATGGTAGAATTGCCTTAGGGTTATATATACATATAGTGCTAAATAGAAATGGGATATGTAATCTACGTACTACTTACATATCCATACAGTATGCAAAATGTAAGATAGAAAACATATAATTCCTAAGGGTTGTTTTCAGTCCGAATGCAAATGGCTGACGGGTAATAACATTTTCTCCTTAACCTTCTTTTCAGGACAATAGATTTCCGCTACCCCTACGTCGGACCTCACGATTTCTTCTATCCACGACCGAAGGAATGGCTTAAAGTTTGGACGGGGATATACAAAGCCACCACCGGATGAGTATATCGGGAACTTCCACCGGAACATGTTCCATTCCTCTCTGAAGAATTTCAGGAACATCGTGAACACCGTGGAAAAGTCTTTTGCAACAGGGATGGTTCTTCATCCCCTATCGAGCAAACGTATCTTGAGCTTCTTTGGAAAATCGATCGCACCGCAGCTCCACCCCCTCGACTATTGTCCCCGGATGTGTTCTAGCCGTTGTTAAAGGTCCTATCGGCTTCCGGGGTTTATTTAGGAACACGCGAAATCAGGAATCCCGTACAGTGCGGTTGGAGTCCTCGCGAGGAATGTAAACAGAAATTTGCTTACTTTAGTGTTCCGTAAAGGGTTGCGCTCCCCTCTATCACTGTGTCTACATACGTAATTCTACTTAAGCAATTCCTTTCGGCCAAGATCGGAAGTGTTCGTCTTGTCTCTGTAACCCGACTAATCTACTGCTGTCTATATGTACAAGTTCTAGTAGAGGAGAGTTTTACTATGCAACTAGTACTATGTGGTATTTGAAATCATTTATATAGTATGACGTCACACTTGTTAATTCATTTTTTTATTATAATTATATTCACATATATAGCTATGTATGGTATTGATAGGTTCGTGCAAAGCAGCAGTGGATTCTGGATTTTTTTAGATACAGTAATTTTATAACTGTTATTCACATTTTATATTGTAATTATATCCATACTTGTAGCTGCGTATGGTACTAAAATTTTTATATCAACCAGTGCACAGTAACCTTTTGAAGGAAAAGTGTTTACTGTACATTAGGCAAAATGATAGCATAGTGCCAAGATGTGGAGCATTCCTTTGCACTAGGTTTAATTGGCCGACAAGTAAGCATTGTCTTGTAATGGGATGCAAGAGAGGTTTGAAAGTTTTTTTTGAGTTTCTTTAAGATTCGGTTTTTGTGTCGCTGTAAGTGCACAGACGCTTTTGGTATTAAAGATAAGCGTTTTGTATACCTATAGGTAACTTTTTTGTTATCAATTTTGATACGATTTTTAAGCTTTTATTAAAGTCTGTCGTATGGTGTGCGCATGAAATTGTCAATTCATGTATCACGTGCTTTTAATTTTTTCTAAAATTTTTGTCACCTTTGAACCCTTCATTTTTTTTTTCCAACAATCTCGACCGTTTTTCTCTTAACGTAAAAACCTTCGGCCACCCTCGATCCTTGGGCGTGATAGTCGAACAACCCTTCTCGTACATCCCTCACGGACGTAAACATCCCTTGGGCTCTTGACATTTATTTCGGATTCGATTGGAATCCCTTGGAACAGCTTTGACCCTTTTGCGACCACGTCGAATTCGTTTTTTTTTTTTAGAAATTCAGTTATAGTCCACTGAGTTTTACGGATGGAGCTCGTGTCGTTTGTTCCGAGAAAAATATTTAATTTCTTTTATTCCTTTGAAAAGAGCGCTCAATCGCCATCGTGTCTCCTGGCGAATCATGCTTGAATTAAACTGCGATTCAATTAAAGCATGATTAACCATTTTGAAAGTCCTTGTGAAAGCGACCAATTAGAACCACTAGTGAATCATCTATTGGGCGATTTTAATCATGGACTCTCTATCCCGTCCCCTAATCGCTCGTAAAGCGTCTATAAAGTCTGATTGGGCTGTCGACCTTTTCCAAAAAAAGACAGAACGGAAAAAAATACTACAGCAAGGTGAAGAGAATCAAAAAGTGTGGACATTAGTCAGGGTGGTAGAAAAATCCGCCATATTCGCGGCCATGGGGTCGCAGTAAAAGGATCATAAAAATTTGGCGGGTCCCTCAGCGTAGATTAAGACCGTTTCGAGTTATGTCGCTCTCTGAAAACGGTATCCCATATGGAGCGTAGCGATATCATAGGAGAGAAATGGTTGGGGGTAGATCCTTAAAAACTGATGACAGTAAAAAAAGTCTCAAGAGAAAAAAGGAAACCAGTTAAAGAACCCACTGGGATTGATAGTAAAAAGAAAAAAAATTTAATTACCTACTTGAATTTTTTAATTTATATTTCAAATTTTATAATTAAACTGAAATTTCAGGAAATTTATCAGTTCTGTCGGGAATCTTTTAATTGAATGGTATTTCAAAGTCAGGATAAATGGTGAGGATTTGAAGATCCTTCGATCCAGCTGACGTATCCTTTCCAATCGAATTAGCTGTTCATTCAGCAGGCTAATTGTGAACGAACCTTAATGCGCTAGTTGAATCTTAATGCGATTCCACGGCGTTTCAGAGGCGAAGGATGAAGGATTACTCACCCCTCACAAAAGCGTCTAATCCGTTTGCTGACTTTGATACATGTATTATCATTTATATCATACAACAGTAAAGTATAATATTATACATTATATCTATATATATATATTTAATTCAGTAAATATATATTAAATCCTGTATCAAAATATTTATTATATTTATTTTGCATTCCAACTGCCATATTTATTCTTTAACTTCATTCCTCAAAGTAAAGATTTCATAGAGAATATTAAAAAGAGCGAGAGAAGAACGATTATCCTGTAAAACTGAAAACGTACTAAATTTATTCTTTTTCACAATTTTTAATGATTGGATTTTATCAAAGGATTATCCAAGGACTAATTTTGATATTATGGATATTCTACAGCGTTCAAGGATATTATTAGTTGTATGCAATCAAAAGATGAATGCATGTAGGTCATTCGGTAATGAGTTTCACTTCGGTAATGGTAATTACTGAAACCGGAAATGAAACGACGGCCATCTTGCACCTGACGCAAATGGGACATTCAACAAATTTGGCGTATTAACCAGGCGTCATTTAATTTAGAAGCGATTGACTATGATCGATTATCAAAATTAATAATAACCTCCAGGGAAGCGACAAAACAACCTTCCCAATGAAATTCCCTGGTTTTCGCTGTGACGTGCAAAATTTTAGTTTTACTAAATTTCTGCTGACCAAGCTCATCGGATTCATCGGTATCCAATTAACAATATTTATTCCCACCACAAGTCTTTCTAAATATACATATAGAATTAGCAATACTATATACCATACATATAATATATATAAGCAGCAGCCATGACAAAATCGATTGCCAATATCAGGCTGTCAGTTGACGTAAAATATTATAAAATATTATTATCAACAATGCCAAAATCAAATTTCTTAAAATTCACAATAAATTCTTCTCTCAATTAAAATATACATATACATACATCAATACGTAGATATTGTAATAATGTAACAATTTTTCTTTTTCTATTCCAAAAAACTATATTCATACAGACTCCTGTGTTTTTCTGTATTCGTATACGCTACCACGTTCCAGGAAAGCTTTTGACTTTTTCTCCAAAATCGAAGCCTTGCTACCTGGTGAACCGTATCCACCACCACCAGGACTCTCCAGGAGGAAGGTATCCTGTAGACAGAGGAGAAGAAAAAAAATTGTAAAACAATCATCTACCTATTTTTGAACCAACTACTACTCGTTTAAACTGTAAAAAGGAAATCCTTCCAGCAATAAAGATAATAAAATCATAACCGGAAGTCAGGGAAGCACGGATATATTTATGTATCTGTAGACAGCAATATACGTATAAAAATTCTTTTCAGAACCTCCTTCCGTTCTCCAAGAAGAATATAATGCAAAACGAAACCAGTTGAGAGCTGAGACACGGCGAATTGTATATACTGTATGAAAAAAATCAACAAGAAAAAGTCGATCAAAGATGGCAGCACGATAGCGGATCCCTGTATCTACCTACTATATATCTCTAACCCTTATACTAGAAAATATATATAAGAAAGTGACAGTATGCCCAGCATAGCAGAGGAAGATGGCTCGACTCTCGATAGAGGTTTCTGAGGTAATGCAGGGTGTTACGAAGGGCCGTGTCTACGAGGTTACATCCACAGGGATAAAATCTTTACGATCCCCCATAAAACTGACGAATCTTTTTACGTATTTTTACCCCTTACTCTATTCCCAAGCACAACACTATAGGTCATGTAATCTTGTATCACAAACCTTTTTCTATAACGCGTTAGTAAATTTTTACAATACTCAGGTAATCCCTTGCACATGTAAAATCATTAAATATATACCATAAACCACACATGGTGTTACCTTCGACACTGTACTGTAGTATCGTACTCCGATAACATTTTATGCATTTTAAAACTTATATGATTAATGAATATGTGTTACAAAACACGTGTATAGAAACCGTGACTACCATACTCACTCCTGCATATACGGGCACCGCAGTCTTTGGACCCAAATTAATGAATCTACCATCAGCCCTTTTTAGGGTGTTCCTACCACGTGAACCAGATAAACCACCAGAAAGACCAGGCGGGCTGTGCACTCTTCGTTCAGTGAGTACGGACAGTACCATCGGTGCCCTGTGACGTGAGGTATATTAAAAAGCCATGAGAAAATTATGAGGGTACATATTGTCTTTTTACGTCACTTTTTAAAACGTGATCATTAAAATACCTGAATGTTATCTCACGCTGCACCCCGTCGCCTCCACGATAAGCCCCGTCACCGCCACTTCCGTCACGCAGGGAGAATTTATTTAAAATTACTGGATAACGTAATTCCAGAATTTCCGGATCGGTGATTCGCGTGTTTGTCATATGCGTGTGTACGCCTCCCCTTCCATGCCATCCAGGACCCTGTTTTTTTTTAAATTATTTATTCAAAACCCAATAATCCCTTTAGCGTATTCTCGGTTATGTTGTGTAATTCAATTTCATAGAATATAATCATCTACAGGGTGGATCAATTTTATTATTGGCTTATTTAGTAATACTCACAGCTCCGCTACCTCCTGCGACTGTCTCGTAGTACCCCCACTGCTCAGTACCTAATGTGACGTTATTCATGCATCCCTGAGACGCAGCACAAGCGCCAAAAGCTGTCAGGATGACGTCTACGATTCTCTGCGACGTCAGCACGTTACCACCGACTACCGCAGCTTCCTCGGACGGATCTAGGATCGATCCTTTTGGAATAATTACCCTTACTGGTTTCAGGCAACCCTGCGACAGATAATCAGCCCTTTGCTGACCTGGCGGAATCGATAACAATGAATTTAGAAGCGATAGCATACCTGGTTCAGGGGAATATCTCGGCCTACGATACACCTCAGACAATAGATCAATGCTGAGAGCGTGATTGCCCTTGGTGCATTACAGTTACCCCAGACTTCGTATCCGGTTCCGCTGAAATAAAGGAATTTAAACAATTTTGATAATGGTATGTAATTACAAAAATTGTATGAACTTACGTAAAGTCGCACAGAGCCTCGCCCTTGTTTATATCTATGGCAAGTGTCATTTTAATCGCGGTCCCGTCGTCTAAATAATCTACCGAAGTTATACTGGCCGTTCCAGTTTCATTGAGTAACCTGTGACCTACGACCTTAAGCATTTCACGAACCGCCACTTCCGCATTATGCTGTATATGACCCATGTAAGCCTGAACTACGTCCAGTCCATAAATATCAATGAGTTCATTAACTAACAGGCTACCCTGAAAGGAATTTATCGAATTTGTATTAATAGCCATTGATTAATATTGAGTATATTATGAAATATATTGCATATACGGTGTTCGGTTTGAAATCAACGTGAACCGACCTTATGGTTAGCCGCTATCTGGGCCTTGAGATCACTCAGGTTATCCTTTAGATTCCTGGTGCCGGAACTTCCTGGAATCTTCCCAGGAGCCATCAAAGCTTCCGTCAATTCCTGCTCCCGGAAGATGCCTTTGTGCACCAGAAGGAAACTCTTGAAAGCTGCGCCTTCCTACAAATTTAAGATAAAACGTCTGCGTCGCTTTTATCACGTTAATGCACTTTTTTAATTAAACGCTACGCCTCTCTCATTCGTTTACCTGATTCAGCATTGTGGAATGTGGCGGCATAGAGCCTGGCGTAATTCCGCCTATGTCTGCATGATGTCCACGACTCGCGACAAAAAATACAGGTTTCTCCAAATTTCTGGGTTGGAGAAAAAAAAGTAACAAATTATCATTTTCGTTTCTGTTTTCATGAATTTTTCAAGTTTTTGAAAATTTCATGTACTCACTTATAAAATACTGGTGTAATTACTGTTAGATCAGGCAAGTGGGATCCACCGGCTGAGGGATGATTTGCCAGGATCACGTCCCCTTGTGTGAACTCACCTTTAAATGCTTTCATTTGATACTGCACTGTTTCTTGCATTGCACCTAAATGCACTGGTATGTGGGGTGCATTAGAGACCAGACCGCCATCCGGTCCAAAAACTGCGCAAGAGAAATCCAGACGTTCTTTGATGTTCGTGGAGATGGATGTTCTCTGAAGTATTCTTCGAGATCAATAATAATATTAATTATATTTATGATTAAACAGATACGATTTAAGTTTTTCAATGTTACAATACCTTCCCATCTGCTCTGCTATGCTCATAAAACGATGAGAAAAGATGCTCAATTGGATTGCATCCAATTCCGTAGTGATCTTTGACCTGAGTCCTGTACCTATTGTGATTTTGACGTCCCCTCTGCTAGTTATCACGGCAGTACAGTCAGGTTCTATCAATAAGGTACTAAGACTATCCATGATAATTGCAGGTCCCGTTATCGTGTGTCCTGCTGATAATGATTCTAATTTGTAGACTTTAGTGTCTTGATAACCACCCTCGAAGTAGACTGAAGTAATCTGATAATATTAAAATTCCCATTGAATTTTTATATCATAACTGTTATTGTACAATTAAGAAACGTCCTAAATTTTACTTTTTCGAATTTCGGTGGTTCATCCGATGATTCCAAAATTGGATCTTCAGGAATTTTAGTCTTACCAATACCTCGTACCCTAATATCATTAACAAGAATACGTCTTTCCGGCATGGTAAATCCAAATTCGACTTGGTACCTTAAAAAAGGAAGTGTGAAAAATATTTCAATAGATGTTACAACGACAAAGTTACCTCTCGACGAACGTCGTCAAAAAGTCTCCATGTTTGGGTCCTACGCGCTTAGCTTGCGCACCAGTTTTGGGTCTGCACATGAGAGCGCAATCAGTTCCATGATAACGTAAATGTAAAAATGATTCTGTTTGTATCTGTGACTCTGTAAATCCTTGACTGGTCAATTCAACTTTAACCTTTTCTTCAAGAATCGACAAACGTGCATCCAGGCGACTAAAGGATTCTGAACGGTAAAAAAAATATAATAATAAATATAACTTCAAACGTATTTGAAAAAATTCATCTGATTTTAGAATCTTGTTCTTCATATTCTTGTACCTTCTTCATAAACTTCTGCACTAGGTTCCTGGGCTTCTTGCACTACGTCAGCAAGTGCCATTCCATAAGCTGACAATATTCCAGCATATTTGTGAACGAAAACCGTACCCATACCCAGTGACCGTGCAATGGCGCATGCGTGCTGTCCACCAGCTCCTCCAAAGCATGCCAAAACGTGTTGCGAAGTATCGTAACCCTTGGCCTAATTTGTAAATAAACTAATTAACGTAAAAGTGCGAGTAACAGTTAATTGGCTTAACGTAGATACTTACTTGGGTCAAAGCACGGATCGGACGACACATTGTCTCATTGGCTACCCTTATGAATCCCATAGCAACTTCCTCGACCGACATGTTCTCATCGGATGATTTCCCACCCTCAGTACATAAAAAACGATTTATCTGAACAATAAAAAAATATTAAATAAGCAAAATTTAATTGGATAATCGTACGTTGAGTAAAAGATATGTGCTTACTTCGTTGGTGAGCACATCAAAAGCCTCAATAGTTCGTGGTTTGTCGAGTGGCTCGTTTTCATTGGGACCAAAGATTTTTGGAAAATATTCCGGAAGTAAACGACCTAGAGCCAAGTTAGCATCTGTCACTGCCAAGGGACCTCCTTTCTTATAACATGCTGGACCCGGATGTGCCCCAGCACTTTCTGGTCCCACTTCAAATAATCCTGATCTAAAGAAAAGCATAGAGCCACCCCCAGCAGCTACTGTGTTCACGTCCAACTTGAATGATACATTTAAACTTTGTTTAACTTACATGTCTCATCATTAATTGAACTATGAGAGAGTCGACCGTAAAATTGATTCAAAGAAATTTTTTCTTATTCCGACCTGCGCAGCCTGTATAGTCACTCCGGCCGTAGTGGTTTCGTAAACGTGTTCGTAATGACCAGCATAACGGCTTACGTCTGTTGAAGTTCCTCCCATGTCAAATCCTATAACCGGAAGTTCTGTTTCCTTGTTGTAAGTTGTCATAGCATACCCAACCACACCACCAGCAGGTCCAGACAGTATAGCTCTTGATCCATTGAATCTATTAGGAATAAAGAGCTGAAGTGGCAGATCAGACTGACATCTATGATTCCTCGTTGGAAATACTGAGTCGTCATATAGTAGGTAATATAGGGACTTACGAATTCATGGGGGTAAGTCCCCCATCGCTCTGCATAAATAATACGTTCACTCCCTCCAGATTGTTTTTGAATCCCGAAGAAAATCCCTAAAATAAATAAATAATATATTTTATTTTTCTATCGTGTTATAATTGGATACATTTTTTTCGCTTTCGTATTACCTGAAGATAACTCTTAATATGGGGTGTCAAATAAGCATCTGCCGAGGCAGTAAAACCCCTAGGAACAATTCTTGTCATTGGCATAACTTCGTGTGACAATGAAACTTGAGTGAAACCCAAATTCCTAGCTAATTCACCAACGCGTACTTCCTGCTCTGCATATCTGATAAGAAGAAATTATCATGTGTCATACCTTATGAATTTACATAAAAATTTTTTTCACACTACTTACGTATAACTATGTGCAAAGACAACGGCTAAACTTTGAATTCCTTGAATTTTGAGGTTTTCAAGATCTTTGATCAATAACTCCTCGTCAAGTTCCTGGATCACGAATAGATCCTCTCCTGTAGAACCTTTGACCCGTCGCCATTGTTTACTATCCAATTCACATTGTCCAGGAAGCGCTGGTATCACTCTGCACTTCACTTCAACGACTTTGGAATAAAGGACTTCCGGTGTTACCACTTCCTGGCCACAAAGTATATTCGTTTCTAATGATTTTAATGTATTCTTATGGATACCCATTTTATCAAAATGATAGCGAATACTGACCAGATCGAATATATTGGGTCTAGCCTGGTTTCCAATGAATAAAAGATCCTTGAATCCCTTGTTGATAAGTAATGCCATTTTGGCGCCTTTTCTTTCCAACAGAGCATTCGTGGCGACCGTAGTGCCCATGCGGATCCATCCTATTCTTGAAGTGTCCACGTATTCCTTTGTTCGTTCACCAGTTTCCTGAAGATAACCAAAATAATGATAACGACCCTCATTCAATAAATGGGAATGATACTGTATACGTTTGGAGTTTTTCCTACAAGTTTAGGAATATATCTCAATTTTTCCTTTAACCCAAAATCATGCTAGACAATAATATTACGCTCGATTTGCAGGAATAGCTCTTTATCTTCAAATATAAGCAGATGTTTATCGACCTATGATAAGAATAGAAATGTTATCTATCTTGGCATATATTTCAAACATTTTTTAGCTACTATACAAAAAGGAATTCAACCTTTTAACACTTTGAATACCGTGTCGGTATCCGGTATTACCAATTTGAAAAAGAAATAAAATTCGACTGATCATAATTTCCTACGTTCTGAGCATGTACACTCGAATCGTTTTAAAAAAAATCTTGCATTCGACTGACCGATGCTTTTTGAGTGAAAAGTCGCATGTGAGAATTATTAGGGCAGTCTCAAGAAAAACAATGACACATATGACCGATGGTCAGAGAAACGTTTTACACGTGATCGTTTTGTCTAACTCAATCACAGTACGTAATATTTTGTCGAGATGTGAATATAATGGCAAAAATTGTACTGCGACGTAATCGTAGCAGAAGAAAGAAGTTATATCCATCATTCAACGTATTAAAAACACTTTTCATAAATTTTTATTCGGTAACTCACGAGGTAAAGCCATTATTCTTTATATTTTATAGACACCTATGCTTGCTGAAAGTGCGAGAGAGACGAACCTATAGGTATTTATGTATGTGCGAGAAAGACAGATATACCATTAAGCTAAAAACCCTTGAGTAATCATTTTTTCTAGATTTTATTGCACTGTCGAAGCATTTCCGAACCATCGTAACTTTTCTGTGTATAGCTTCAAGTATAAAATGGCCTCGTTACTAGTTTTTATTTAGTAATTTTTTGTATTACAAGTTTCAAAATACACGTGTGACATCGAAACAAAAAATTGCTATGATTTCATAAGATATTGCTAAATTAACGTCTGATTTCCTAACAAATTTCCTCTCGACACTTTCAACTGGATCATATATAAGAAATCTTTATTCCGTATTTATTTAATGTAGATAAGAAAAAATATGATTGCACGTAGTGAGAACTGCAGCTATCTAACATTGCGACGTTGATGACTACGCAATCATTTAAATCTTAAAATATAGGTCAACTAATGGTATGTTCAGAAATTCACTGCCAGTACTATGAGCATGGTTTTCACTCTATTACATGCAAGTAAACAGGGACATAATGATACTCGTACTATAGTAGCTACAACTATTTAGATTTAAACGTTATATTATATCGGAACAGATAATCAATTGAAAATGATCATTAACGATACCATAATTTACATTCAGACCTCTTCGAGTATTCGACGAATTCCTTCTCGAGGTGCATCGTCATAGTTGGCAGGATCGACTGATAATAATTTCATGACTCGAATCTTCCCGCCAGGACACCTTGCATAAACGTCAGTAAAGGTACCGCCACGGTCGATGGCAAATCCAAATTGTTCGTCCATAATTAATCTGCAAGCTAATCGACCGTTAATACGAAAAAGACATCACGAAACTGCATCATACATTGAGAGTGAACGGCGCGTCATAAACATGAATTATTACTTGTTTGATGTGATACAAAATAAGTAGTAATAGAACGGTATAAAATTGATGCACATATGACATATGTTCAGACGATATCCCTTGCATTACTAATTGTAAGCAGACAAGATTCTCCTTGATTCGACTTTTGTTTGTATATTTGAAAAGTTTATAGAAGCAGCAACTGCCGACTTGGTAAATATACAATAAATTATCAGACTGCTTTTATGCGATAAGCGAATATGTAAGAATGATTTTGTCGTTTCACGCAATGAGAATTACGAAAATTCGTTGAAACAATGATCAAGATAGGCCAGCTTGAAAAAATCGTATAACGCCCATACACTTTTGACATTCGTTGACAGGTATTTCATACTGCTTTTTTATTAAACTACAATTTTTTTCCATACACATCGTTATCTTTAACGCAGTCACGCCGGCGTGTATCACCGGTGGCTTACAGCTAGTTAAAAATACTATATATAAATAAATGCGCCGGCGTGAACGTGTAATGACGAAGAACAAGGAATGAATTGCGCATGCGCAGACAGCTCGGCGAAAACTTTCAAACTGTTTCTAGAGCATCCTTACCAAGCCTTTAAAGATTTATCGATGCGGATAATACGGTATTTACTTAAAACTTTGTCTCTTATTTATGTATCTTTTGTTTTTTCCCTTATTTACTGTATTTCGGAACGTCTATGTATGTATAGTAATATGGAATATTGAAAATTGCACGTTCTTAACCTCAAACTGACACTAAAAAAGTACTTCAGGTTAGCTCAATCGAGCGTTTGCTCGTTTAACAGCACAAAAAAGTTACGTAAGAGTTTGAGTATCGGCGTAGCAGAGCACCGTCGCGACTATGAGCGTAGATTCGGCTCGAATCTCAATATAAACGAGACTCCGGAGTTCTCAATCAAATGACGAAAGAGAAATCTTGTATGTCAGTCATGACGCGGCAATGATTAGAACACATGTTTACAAGCAAAGTTTTCCCTCGACCGATTCTACTATCAATTAGAACGATACGAGAGACATCTATTGTAAAATTCCAAACGTTGATGCAGTAGGAAATTAAAAAAAATTATTAGTTTTGTAAGCATACTTAGGACTTTTTGAATGTATGTCAAAGTATATATTTTGTGTTTTATTTGTATATTTATATAATTCTTTTGATTTAAAATAGCTCTGGAAATAGACACCTGATATCCACAATGAATTAATAATACATACGAGCGTTATATTGCTGAGCAATCATTTCATTGAGAATCTCTGCTTCAAGTGCAAAAGAAGTGATTTGCCAAATTTGTTCGGTAAACATTTTAGCAGTTTATCAATAGGTAACAATTGATTTTTATTTTTGTACCATAAAACAAAAAGCTCGAGGCTGTCCATTTTTTGTGACATTAATAGATAATGTGAAAAGTGATTAGAATTTTATTTGTGTTGCGTATTATTTGATCATCCCAAGAATGAGAACCCCTGATTAAAGTTTGCGACTGCGTAGTGATAAAAGACGCTTCTTTACAATTCTGCTACCGCTTCGATACCGGGTGTTCACCAAATAAATAAGCTGTCTGGCGTTCGGCCAATCGTAAATCGGTATTTCCTCGAATCTGCGTATACATTTAAAAAGTCTGATACAGACCTCATAAGTTAAAAAATTTGATACAAATTATTTCTTTAGAAAAAGAAAGATAAAGGAATTTTTTAAATTTTGAAAATAATTACACATTTGTTATCATTGATTTTGAGGCCTTGGGCTTTATTGGAAAATCTATTAATAAGATTTCATAAAACTGGAAGCATATGATGTTTATAAATTAATAGACCTTAATACCTGTCATTTATTCCTCGTTTGGAAATTTTATAGAAAAATCATTAAAAGTGGGATTGAGGTTCTTATACGTACTTATTTATTAACTATTTACTATTGTACTCTACTGATTAATTACAGCTTGTTTACATAACCTCACCTTATCCATTTTACAACGTCAGTCAAACATGCCCTTATAGTACACCTACTTAATCACTATAGTATATTACAATTAAATGCGTAGAATGTAAAAGGAAGGTCTATTGTAAATGAAGAGAAAGAAAGAGAAAGCTAAATGTAAGAATAAAAAGATTCCTTTGTTGGAAAATTGCTTATTACCAATGGCGTGAGACGAGGGCGCTCATAACATGCCACAAGACAAAAGCTTTAATGAAATTAGAGACTTCTTGAAACTTTGTTTCAACTTAACTTCGCAACACGGTCTAACCAAACCTTAGTTACAATGCAGGGCATGCGTATGGAAAACTTAGAGTTACTACAGAAACTAGATAGGCTTGAATCACCAAAGGAAATTCCTAGCGATATCAGGGGTCAACTTCCTTTTTATGGAATCTCAAAATTTGATTTGATCAAGGACAACTTCCTTCTCTTCTTAATTAACCTTATAGTCTAAAGAATACTCGTTATATTCGAATTTTTTGCTCCTGAATGTCCTTGTATAGCTGTTCCGTAACCCTTACGTAGGTACCCGTTCTATCAAGGAAGTAAAGAGGATCCTTGACCTAGCAAATAAATGTATAATCAATTATTTGATGAATCAAATATAAATAGTCTACTGAGGAATTTTACCTTATTTATATCGAAACCTTCTGATTGTAAATCTGTTTTCTTCAGCTTGAATGTTCCTGGAACGAATTTTTCATGTGTTATGTGTTTCATGTGTTCATGTGTTTTTAATATTACCTGTCATAGGCAGATCTTCTAGTATCCTAAGGAATAATGGCCTGGCGTAGGTTGGTAATGCTTTCTTCACTCCTTCTGCTAGTTCCTTTAAGTTCAGAGAGTGTTCTGGGTCGTAAATGGCTGCCATACCAGCCTTACCCTCGTTCCCTGGGACCTTAAAGAGCGATTACAAGCAAATAGATGTATCCGCTTGATGTGCCCTATACGATCACAGGCTTGCCAATCGATGGGAATTTAGAAGGGATATTACCTCGACCCCGTAGACGACGGCATCCTTCAAGCCTATCGCATTGCTTATCACAGCCTCCACTTCTGAAGTAGCTACGTTCTCACCTCGCCATCTGAACAAACATTTCGATAAGGGATGAAATCAGCCAGAGCATACCCATCCCTTTAATCCCGTATGAAGAAAATTGCTGGCAGTAGAATAGAAATGTATAAACACAAAAAAATGTAATTCTCCCTTCTTTTCTTTACTTGCCTGAAAGTATCGCCAGTTCTGTCTTTGAAATAAAAATATCCAAACTCATCCATCACGAGAATGTCACCTGTAAGGTAGGGTATAGCTTACAGTCTGAGAGGTTGATTAATTATTCTGAGCAAGACCAAACTAACCGGAATTGAAGGCACGTTCGCCTTTTTTGAATACGTCATGAATGATTTTTTTTTCAGAAGCCTTCTTATCTGCGTATCCGCTGAAATCATTTACAGCTATTTTCGGATTGATTTTTCCAATCAGCACTCCAGGCTCGCCTAAGACAATGTTTTTTAATGAGTTGCTTTGAAAGTTACATTTTTTCAAAATTATCTACCTGGTTTACAGGCTATGCATAAACCATCCGGTCCTCTGATTGGCTCACAAGTATCTTCGTTTACTCTTAATAAGGCAACAGGATACATACGACCGGCATATCTAGGTACAAATCCCACAGCACCAACTGTACTATCGATGTTAACTAAAAAAATATTGTTCAATACATAATTTTTTTCAAAATATGTATAATCCATTAAATTTTGAGTACCTACCAAGATTTGAATTGCCCTCAGTAGCCCCATAAAATTCACCAATTTGCTTTACTCGAAATCTCTCAACGAATGGTTTCCAAATCTGAGGTCTGAGGCCATTTCCAAACATCAGACGCACTGTGTGAGCAGTGTCATTAGGACTTGGAGGCACGGCCAATAGATATCTACAAATTTCACCAATGTACTGTGCAACCTAAAACTCAAAAAGAAAACACCTTACTGTACAGCCTTGTAACAATCAAATCGCCCCTACAAAAATCCTTCCATTATTATATAACCATACAGTGCATTCATAATAAACGCAATCCGGCCAAAATTTCGATGCGCTAAATCTTCTTCTTAAAACAACAGTGATTCCACGAAGCAACGCTTGTCCAGCACCAACAACACCACCAGCCGTGTGATAAAGTGGCAAAGCATCATATATCCTATCAGTCTCACGTAGACCCAGCATCCCATGTACTCCACAAGACATCAGCATATACCTTAATTATAGAAAAAATTTTAAATATAAAAACTAAAATAGAAAAAAGTCCAAAATATACGCAAGTGGTCCTATACTATAACAAAATTTAGTAATTATAAATGCACGAGTGTACACCTAAGACTTTTATTATTCTTAACTACCAGAAACTCAGACTTGCATACTGCTGTCGTATGCAACTGCATTGCCCAGTAATAATGACTAGACAATGACTGGAATGAAAAATGATCCATATCAGTTACCTAAGACTATTGACAACAGCAGCCTTAGGCATGCCAGTTGTACCGGATGTGTAGATATAAAGAAGTTTATCCCTAGGATGTCCCAATGCCAAATCCTCTAATAAAGGATCAGAATCAGTATTTGCCAAAGCTGCTGACAGATCAATAGCTCGATCCAGGATTGGAGTATTGGACAATTCAGACCATTGATAAAGAGTCAATTCTGGTATCTTATCACTTATATCCTCTATAGCTAAAATCAATAAGTATAATAATAAAATTGATACCCCACTATATATCTCAGTGGATTATTATATCCTATGAAGAAAATATTAAATCCCCATACCATCCTTTAATTCTGATCCATATATCACAGCCTTACATTCCGCTGCATGTATACTGTGCAGCAGGACGTCGTGACGTAAATTATTATTCACAAGTGCAGCGACAAATCCTGCCTTGCTAAGACCCAGCCAGATTCCAATATACTCAGGACGACCCTCCATGACAAGAGCGACACTATCGCCCCTTGATAATCCCTTAGACTTAAAATATCGTCCGACCTGATTGGTGAATTCTTCAACCTGATAAAAAGGGAAACCAATGAATATGAGTAACTTGTAAATTTTGAGTATTCAAAAACAAAGAAAAAAATTTAGTTTTACCTCGCAGTAAGTCCATTCCTTCTCCTCGAATATATATGCAATTTTTTCTGGATGAGCAGCTGCCAATCTGCTGAATACTGCAGCCACGGTGTATCCTTTTCTTTCCCACCACCATAGCAATGCGTTCACTTGGAAAAATCTAAAGGCACCACTGAAATATCACAAGATCATCTTTTTATCTCTTTGGCAATATCATTTGCACCGGGTCATATGTTTTTAACTATGGTGATATCTGTACTATGGACTCTACCCCCTGTAACATCCTCTTCTCTTCTAACAAATTGGTTAATGCTGTGTTGGAGTACGTCACGCGGGCAGCTTATGCCATATGCGGATCCCTACTTTTATTTTTATATTAGCGAACTTTCAGTCTCACAGGAGATACATGCTGGATTAATTTTTTTGTAAAATTGGCAAATTTTACATCAGGTATATTTGAAAATTCGATTTTCAAAATTTTTGTAACAATTGATTGCAATTTTTTTTCAAAATAATGTATGCTTCATGAGTTTTGAACAGTCGAAATTTAATGTACTATATGTACTTATGTGTAAACATGTAAAATGTTATTCATTCAAGACTTCGAATCATGCATGGGTATACACATATCTATTGAGTCTCTTATGCATTTATGTCATACCAGATTCAATGACTTTGGCATTGATTCCACCTTTCTGCACTGCAAATCACAGTGAGCTATTTTTTTTTTGGTAGTCACTTTTTACACAGTAGCAAGTGTCATATCTATACATTGGGATACGTGGGACCCATAACACACTTTAAGGTGTGTGAACAGTGACTATCATAGATAGCATAGGGAATAATAAATTTCGCTGAGAATTGAAATCGACTAAAAGTTTTCTAAGTTTATTAATTGATTATTACATAATTAATTTTTAATAATTATCCATTCCATTATCTCCCACGGTGAATTTATATAAATTATCAGGTCCCTGCGCGAATACGCCTTTGCTGTAGAACGCAGTCATCCGACACTAGGCGATTAGGCCCTTAGAGTCATTATTCTACGGTGATTAAATGTAATTAAATGAAATAATAAAGAGAAGTTACAGGTGCGATTGAAATAGTGCGAAGGTATCGGATTGAAACCAATTGGATTAATTATCAGGAATAATTGGCAATTACGCTATAATGGCAATAGACAATTAGCGAATTGACGTTCGTATGAATATAATTAATTAGAATCAAAACAATGTATTGAAGCTTTGAACTTATACCATTTTCTTATGCATTATTGTTTCGTATTGCGTTAATTACGAATTCACAATTAGCCACTAGAACTGTCACGCGTGCATATTTGAAAAATAATATTTTTCAATTATTCACTATTTTTTTAAATATTTTTTATTAAATATTTATATTATGTCATGTGCGTACTTGAATTTTAACGTAACAGGTTTTGTTAAGCAGTCACGGGTCTACTGGTTGACCCATCCTAAGTAGTATATGAAATATTCAAGAGTCATGCACGTCGTTCTTGGTTAGATATTTCCGAAAACATTTAAAGAATTACGCCGCGCGTTACTCTGTACCGCTCAAAGGTTAAATGATTAGCATACCTGGCAAATCAAAATTCAGTCCAACTGAAAATCTGATTGGTTTCGCTTGGACTAACAGGAAATGAAATGGAATTGTCAAAAAATTCCTCTCTCAAAAAAAAAACTAAAACACTAAAATAGACCGTATCTTCGAGATGAGAGTAAGTATTAATAAGTAGCTCACATAAACTTAATTCGTATATTATTAGTTCAGCGACACCTCATGCATGATTATTCTTGCTGACCCCAACCACGTCAGGGTCACTCACGTTGCAGCATACCTCAAGCAGTATGTGCAATGCCTTGGCCTATTGTATAATTCATTTTGAAATGACTTAAAACGAAATAAAGAAATAGAGAAGTTCGGATTTCATTGATGAAAAAAAATTACATGGATAAACAATGACTCCAACGATGAAGATTGGGTCAAGGGCCCAACAATTTCGTCACTCATGACGATACTGACCTGTTCTATCTAAGATCCAAAATTACTACGTCAGCCATCAAAACAATGTAATTGAGGAAGCAGTCAGTCAGACCCCGTTAAAATTCCGAACGCGCCATACGAACGCTAACCATACTCCACAGCGTCTATTATCACCGCCATGAGACCGAGTGGGCCTCAGTAACGTATCAATTCAAGCAGGGACCTAGGTGCGATGCAAATAGCTTCTATTATGCAATCCTAACCACAGCACGAGGAGCATATGAGCAAACTTTGTTTTCACTAAAAGAATTTCTCAAGGGTATACGTACTACAGACCCCTCTTGCGTAACAACACAGCGTGGGTGTCGCGACGTATTTTCCCCTCTGTATAATATTTTTTTTCTACGAAAATTTTATCTCTAAAACTACACTCGGAATTTATCTTTGTAGACGTAGTAACGTCTAGGACTAGGGATTAGACGTCTAATTATAAAATTAATGACGAAGCATGAAATATACTTAGAAATCTAATTGAATTTTAGTTCGTTAATTTCAATTTTCATAAATTTTAGTAATAACTTGAATTGTCAGTGTATAAACTCAGACAGCACATAAGTCTTAATAATCTTTCAGATGCTCAAAAGACAACCTCCGTCGCAGTAAGTATCTTTAAGACGACTGTTGGACGGTATTGTCTGAAAAGTATACTTTGAATTGTGAAATGGAATATAACCTAATACGAAAACCATGTAACACAAACAAAAACATAGTAGAACATAACCTAATAGGTAAATCATGTAACACAAACAAAAACGTAGTAATAAAATCTGACACAAGAGCTGGACTTCGTAGGATTTAAACTGATTTGTCGATATGTCAAAGTCTAAAGAATCGATACAAAATATCGATAATCCCCGGCTAAAACATCGATTCTCAGAAAAATCGATTTTTATCACCAGTTCTGTCCAGACGGAATAAACGCGTAGACTGTATCTTATCAACAGTTTATTCCGCGCCGTAATTATTATAAACATTAAATACGTATACGAGATGGCCTCGTACATGATTAATACATTATCTTACTGTACAAGTTTGCTTTATATACGTCATACATAAGCCTTTGATATAAGTAAAAACTCACAGGATATCCCGGGGCAATGTTTTGTACAGAATGTACAGAAATCTCCATCGACTTCCCGTAAACAGGAAGATACCCAGGAGCACGACACCCGCGGAGATGAATAGTTGATATAATTCCGTCATCTCTGAACAACAAGGAATTCCTTCACTCCCGTATATTACTTTGGAACGTTTCTGAGACTCGTGGAACCGGCTTTGCGGGAGGCTAACATCGGCATCGGTGAGTGCCGCAACAACGACTAAACTAACCACGACTACGTATGTACACAATAACCGACTGTCATTGGCGCGCATTGGCGTAGAACTGATAAAATTCTTGTCGCCTTATTTCGTGCCTCTTACGGCCGTTTTCTTCACCTTCGGATAAGTTCCCGATAACTTTATACGGAAGATATCTCTTAGTACAGAGGACAGCTATCTGTTAGATAACTATTATCCGAAAGTGAAAAAACCAACCGTTAATCATACCTAATGACTGATGATGATAAATCTTTTTTTGCATAATACCACGACATTATATTGTTGATAATGAAATGCATCCTTAAAAAATGAATTGAAATATACTGTTAACTACCATTTGCCAACATTACATTTGGTATATACGTATATCAAATGCATGGGATGTTGGTCGTGAAACAGTTTACAGATGTTTTCAGAGTTACGATGGCAGTAACGAATTATAGCTATTTTAAGAGTCCCATGCGGAATGCGAAGATCGTTTCTGTGATGTGTGATAGGATGATCTGGTTATCTATACTGCATCGGTACTGGATACCCTTGATAACTATAAACGGATATATTCAATGACTCGTTAACAGGAATTGAAGATTTTATGTTTTCTCGGGTAAACGAGGAACAGGCACGCGCATCTCTGAATTTAATGTGACTATGATGGCTGTCGCATTAACTCTTAACTACACAGGTCCGACTTTACAAAGATAATTTACAAGGTGAGGTCTGCGAGATCTCAAACTATGGAGTTCGATTGTAGGGCTACTAAAATGAATAGATTAGTTAAAAAGTAGAGCTTCACGTCGCTCTTTTCTTAGTTTAAACAAATTTAATGACCAAGTATCAAGTAATAATTATTTAGTAGGTCTTTATTTTAATTCGTTGAAAATTTAAATACTGACAAATTCGGAGCTGAAGATAAAATTGTTAAGGTCTTTGAGACTGCACGTATGTATTTAAGGGTTAAATATTATTACGACTACCAGCTCGTATGGGAATATTCATATGTAGCTTAGCAGCTAATTTTGAGAACCGTCATTGTTTCGGTTATGCACTAATTGGGACTCACGTGAATTTTGTATAGTTTTGAGGTAAAAATTAAAAGTATTATTGTAAATTATGAAATATGCTATAAATTTGATGTTTTTTTTTAATCAATGGTGAAATATGGATCTGTTGATATTCGTTTTGTACTAATTTGGATTGTTGACATTTCCTTCATAGAGAAACTTTACCGAATCGTTCAGGTAACAGCTCATTCGTGAATATTTGTTTTCAAACTTCAATCTCGAATTTGGTTACAAAACGAAATTGCTGGTTTGTTTATTCGCACGATAAATCAGTAGCGCTGGCGGCCAACAACCAGTCGACTGTAACCTACCCAGAATCAGTAGCAACAGGTGGTCCACCATTCGATTGGAAAAATAACACCAATCACGCTCGGTAAAGAAACATTATGAGGTTCATGAGTTTATTGTCCAGTCATTGTTGATTTAAAAAAGCAGAGAGAATTCAAGAAAATTTCGAAAAAGATGCAAAAACGATTCATCAGGATTTTTCAAATAATTATCTATGACTTGAGAAGACTTTCGAAGGATCCTCAATGGCAATGTCCTTACGAGGACGTTATTCTTGCCAGTCGACACGGTCCAGACAACGTCTTAGACTTCCTTTCACTAACGTACATATCTTATTTGTCTATTAGATGACGTATGTTATCCGTCCTGTCATGATAACCCCGGCTAATCTCCATTAGCCTGAAAACCTTTCTCGACCTTTGGACATTCTCGGAAAATCACTGAAATTTCCTGATTCATCTCAGTCGTGGGAAATGGGATTTCCACATTCGTGTTGTGGAAGTTCCTGCTTCATTAACGCTGTTGATACTACGAGAGAAACTTCCGCTTGTTCATCTTGAGTCCTGACGGAAATGAAATCTAGAACAAGGTCGATAGGGAACATTTGTACGAGTTGAGAAAATTTATTAGAAAAAAAATACAGAATCATTAGGAGAAAGAGAAAAGTGGTATTTTCAGGATCACGACCACGTGTACAATTATGACGACGAAAGTGAATCAACGATCTTTGTAAGTGGTTTTGAAAATTGGTTGACAGTAGCCATAACGAGTCGAGATTTTTCAAAAACGTGGTACTTATCATGTCCTGATTACAGTAAAACTTGGGAACTTCTATGGATAAAAAATTGTTTACAATTTGTCAAGATACAGCGAAGTCCTAACAGCAGGATTTAACAATGGGAAAACCTTAGTAGCAGATAACAGGATACAGAAACAAGTTAACAACATTAAAAATCGTACTTGTTGAGAAAGTGCTACCAAAAGTTTATTCTCTGACCCCTGAAACGTGCTGGATTACAGAATGACTGTATTGAGACAAGAGTTTCGAAGTATGAGGCCTAGGAAATCTCGAAAAATTCATCCAAAAATTGAGTCAATTACATCCCTTATAAAACAATCCAACTTCTATCGATCCATCAGTCTCTACTATCCAGCAGCCCCAAGTTCAGATTCAGGAAAAGTTCACTTGTACAGGTGTTCATGAAACCACAAAAAATCTTTCTGTAACCGCTGTCTATCCTGTCTCAGTGATAACTGGATGAGATTTGATCCTTCAGCTTGGCCAACGTGTCAATTTTCATTTCTGACCTTCTCTCCCATGGGAACTTACTATCTGCTGAACTGTCTTGATGGTGAAGGTGATAATGCAACGTCCAAATTAATCATACTCACAGTGCCAATTATGTTAGACAACCATAAAACACCAGAAGCCATGACAGTTCACAGGAGTACCAATAGCATAGTGAAAGAATTGATTGATTGACACGAGAAACGTGTTTTAATAGAAAATTTCCAAGAAGCATTGTTTCATTATTATAAGAGAATTGACTATGAAAAATACAAAGCAAGTATTTAAATCTTAAACCTACAGTAATTTGGGTATAAAATTGGGTAAAATTTTGGTAAAATACGAATTTATGGTTTAAATAATTCCTCTCTTCCTATTTAAAGGCCATAACAAAATTTATCCTACCAGCTGACTTTAATCCTTGTAGATGTTATCCTGTAATTATGTGAGTAGTCGCTAGAGTGTTGGTTAGGTTAGTTTAGTTCTCAGCTCGTAAACCGGAAATGGACATACAAACTTGGTGAGTATGCCTTTAAGGGGTTGAGACAAGTACCACATGCACTAAAGGCAGTTAACTGGACTTATGGTTTGTTTTACGAGGTAAGACTCTTATGTTGCGGCCACAAGACCCTACGTCTATGTAATGGCAGATGTTAGACGATCTGGTTATCAAAGTTATGAGCTTCAGTCAGAATTATACAAGAATATAGGTGGACCGGAAGTTGAGGTTCTTATTGAAGTTTTAAATTAATATAATTAAAGTTAGTTAAAACATACGCTTTATCGGCCTCCAAAGTATGTTCGTACAGGGTGAACATTATAAGTGTATAGCCGCTATCTTATGTTATCAAAAGATCCAACCATGATAACTACCATTTCCGCTTATCATTCACCTTTGTTTTTAGTCGGATGCACAGCTTATTTTGCTGAAAGTTATTTCGGTCTTCGCTGGTATACAAAATAATTATTTGAGATACTATCTGCTATCTACAGGTAATTGAATGCAATTTGAATTTTTTTACGCTACGAAATTTATTAACACTTATAGATAAAATATAATATACGCGATTTACTTAGAAGAAAATAAAAATATAGTATTGTAAGAATATAGTTAAAAATTACAATAGGAATTACATGATGATTTTGGACAACGTCGAGACGGTGCTATGGTCATGAATACTTGACGATAATGGGCACTGTAAAAAGAAATTGATAAACAAATGTATAACTGATAACAATATCGATAAGGCTTGAGATAACCGACTACAAATTAAGATATTTGAGTGCTTTACTTGCAGCTGTTATAATATGTAAGTATTGTTAATTAATCGTACGTAAATTGTACAATAATTGATAATTCTCAATCAAATACCAATAGAAAACTCAAATACCTTAATTCCTTATATCGAATGCTTGTCAACCCTCATTTTATCTGAGTACCAGGTAAAGCACCATGATGTCCAGAACTGAAAATGATACATGCTCTTCTAACTACAGATGACGAAATTAAAGATAGCAGTGAATAAAAAAATAAAAAGAGAATCATAGAAAGAAAAGGAAATCGAACCATAAATTATCTGTAAGCAACGAATGGGTTAAAATCCAAAATAGCAATTGTCTATTATCACATGAAATTCCACTAAACCATATGAGTGTAAAAAGTGCTGCTTTTAAGTTTTCTTGTAAAGTAATTAAAAATATTAATTAATAGTACATGGTACGTTCATTCTTACCGACTATACACAGGACGAGCGTCAAAGTTATTCCACCTATTATGATTCTCGTTTTAACATTTTGCATCCAGGCTTTTCTTTGCGCCTTTCTCGCTGCATCTCGGAATTCATTTCCCGCCATTGATAAACGTTCACTTGCTGATTGTAAGTCCTCCATTCTCTCTCCTCTCTCGATTACTTTCTGCATATTGTCCCGCATCACATCAGTCACTTCTTTTATCTGTATCCTGACACTTTGTGACATAAAATATCAGAAACTATACGTTTTGTATTTTAACACTGTTAGACAGTAGCGCAAAATTTTTTTTAACAATATTTATATTTTACCTGTCTAGTTTCCCGTGAACTTGTACGTCCTCGGTAGATGTACTTGGACGGCTAAAGTGACAAAAAAAAGATTATCTTTGAGTATAAATTCTTGTTAAGTATAACATGCATTGTAGCTTATATATTTTGCCTTAACCATTTTAGTCATTATTAAGTAACACAATGTTAGACTTAGTGGGTAGTAGATATGCTTGTGAGTGAAAAATCTCTAGATAAGTAAAAATTTAATTTAAATGAATAATATTACTTAAGTTCACTTTATGAGATACGTACTTAAATAACATATCTTCATCAGGATCACTGTCATGTTCCAAAAGAGATTCCTGTGAAGTAAAATTTGAATAACAGTGAAATATCCCGCCCGTAGCCATATTGATTTCAAGCAGCTGCCACTCTACTCGTGTGACAGCGTTGCTCACGTACCTTTTCAACCTCGTCCGCGGCTCTCAGGTCTTCCCCGGATAAAGTTCTTCGGAATTTTGGTGGCATTTTTCTTTAGAGAAGATTTCGCCACTGGGTGTGTCTTCTTTAATAAAATATGTACTGTGCAATGAACGATATCTTACAGAGGTTAATCACAAGATACAAACAAACCGGCCGCCATCTTTTTAGTTATACTCTAATCGTGATTGACTTTCCTACGAAATTTCCAGCAGTTTGTGAGTAGTCATTCTATAGAATTTCTAGATGTCTCTCAAATATTATTTCATACCTCTGTAATGGCCATCGGTAAAACAGGTTTGGAATATTCCGGAAGAATAAGTATGGTGGTAAAATATCTTCAGTCAACATCGAAACATACTATTACCATCGGTCCAACTGATACCGACATATTAACTGTTTGAATCAGGGACAGTAATCATAACAGAAACCGAAATAACCGATAGTAGCCGGAAAAATAAGAAACCGAAATGGAACCTTGAATTTGTTATAGTGGAAAACCGAAACCGAAATTGTTAACCGGAACGTATTTCATTCATAATAGCAGGGATGACTAGGGAAATTGCCAGTGGGCCGATTTTCTTGAAAATAATTTTATTTCGGTGTTGACGTGCAGCCTGAGCGAAAGGCCGTTTTACAATACCCACGTTTTGGACTGGTCGTGATATTGATACCCAAGAATCTTGCGCACTAACCGAAGCAATATCCCCGTGTGCTGTTCAGTCAGAGATGAGTAGGGAGATGCACAACGCTATGGTTGTAGGCGATACCAAAATTAAGGCGCTAAATTTTAACGGCGAGTCGGCAAGTAGGATTTTGTGAACATCGCCTCCGTCGACAATGCGCATCCCGTTGTAGCCGAGCTAAACGCGAACACGAACGCGTAGCTTGTCGGGCAGAGGTTCTCCGATACTCACCGCTGGTTCCCAAAGCAGCCCTTAGAACGAGACCGGGAACAATAGAATTTCTCAAGAATTATTGAAAAAGCCTATTGTTGAAACATTTTTAAGACATTTTTAAGAAAGTGCAGTGCCAACTTGACACCCGTTTAGCACCTCAATTTTGACTAAGTATTATTGAATCTTGATTTAGATTCAAAATTTATTCAAAATATAAAATTGAGGCTAAATCAAAATCTCGCAAAATATACGGAATAGATAAAAATTGAATTGAAATTGTAGAATATCGAATATAAATTACTTTCACATTGAAATATTAATATATTAGGTGTTTGGCACATTCAAAAAATTAATTAAATCAATAAAGTAAAATATTAACACTTAAAAACGGAAATTCTGACCAAGTAAATTTAGAAGTAGTGGAATTTGCCCAAAATTGTGTGCGCACTAATTCGTCGCGCAGGACTCAGCGAGTGGGAGCAGGCGGATGGTGGGGGGAGCACTCGAGGCAGTGCCCGGACTCGGACCGCTCATTCTTCCTCGAGTCGGTCTCCTACTCGTATCCATTTCCAATCTTCTTCTATTTCTATATTTATTTCTTCTTTACTTCCTTATTTCTTTATATTTCATTCTTTACTTTCTGATTTATCTCTTTTCTTGTTTCTTCTCTACTTTTATACCCCTATTCCTTACTTTTGTACTCTTTAACCTCTTTAATACTGTCTTCTCGTTTCACTCTGTTCCCTCTCACTTTCTATTGTGCTTGTCTTGTTTATCCTATTCCTTTGGTCTGGTCGACCATATTCATTCGAGTAGTCATATAAGCGATGCTCGCAAGAGTGCCGTCGGTTGCTACGCCCATGGTCTTTCGTTGCGGTGGATCTTGACCAGGGGTAGACCATTCGCGTTTAACTTATCCCTTTTGCGTTTAATTTACCTCATACTATTCGCGTTTAACTTACCTTACCCCTTTTGCGTTTTTCTTGTCGCTCGACCTGGCTCCCTTTCCTTCCTGGGGTTTTCTTCAATCAAAAAAGAACACATTCTGAGAGGTCGTAGCTCCCTTGCGGAGAGGCAGGCCCTACGGAAATGGGCGAGGAGGGGCCCATTTCGCTCCCTTACGCTTCCTACTTTTCCTACATTTTTCCAGTGTTCTCTTTTCTCGCTCCTCCAGAATAATCTGGTCCTCGTGCATACGTTTTATGCATCTTCTTCTCCCCTTGTTCCCCCAGTTCTCAGTATCACTCTTCTTCACTCTCTCTTTTTAACAGTCTTCCTCTTTTCCCCTTCAACAACATCTTCCCGGGCTGTTGCCAGCAAACGTTTCTACCCAATTTTCGAATCTCCTATTCCTTCCTACGTGTCCATTACTCTCTTCCTATTATATCCTTCAAAACTAAGCTGTTAGAAAGTCCTTTGGAAAACGGAAAGTCCAAAGTGGTATATATCCAAAGTTCCATATATCAACGGCAGGGCGCGCTTGTCTTGCTAGGGCTATAAGGATACTTATAGCCGATCACAGAAAGTTCACTGTTTCTCCCAGAGATGGCGCCACTTATCGTGCCTAGGAGGTGCTGCCCCCTTGTAGGGGAAAATTCTAACTAATGCGAATTCTTTTATAAGAATTGACAGATTGAATTTTCGAAGATGCGATTTTCAAACGACATCCGGAATCATCATACTTTAGAAGGTAGTATTGATGAAGGAAAGCGAAATCAGGATATGGATAATATGGCTGAGATGGAATGGAAATAATGGCAGACAAAATGGAGCATAGCTAAGCAACGGTGTTAAAGCATAAGGGAGAAGGAGGAAGAGAAGGAGAAGGATGCTGATAGGACGGAGGAGAGTAAGAGAGAGACAGAACTCATCGTACTCTGGGATATTCGCAGAGGGCAAAAGAATGTTAACGTGTCTAAGTGTTTAAAGATAATATATTCGACAAACGCAATAATGATGCAGTATATAAAGTACAGATGTACATATATGTATAGTCCGCGAAAAATTAGTAATAACAATGACATTACAGATATATTTTATATATATGTATCACTGCAATATAATATACGTGTGGTATGTCATATACGCTACCACTTTGGACTTTTCGTTTTCCAAAGGACTTTTTAACAGCTTAGTTTTGAAGGATATAATAGGAAGAGAGTAATGGACACGTAGGAAGGAATAGGAGATTCGAAAATTGGGTAGAAACGTTTGCTGGCAACAGCCCGGGAAGATGTTGTTGAAGGGGAAAAGAGGAAGACTGTTAAAAAGAGAGAGTGAAGAAGAGTGATACTGAGAACTGGGGGAACAAGGGGAGAAGAAGATGCATAAAACGTATGCACGAGGACCAGATTATTCTGGAGGAGCGAGAAAAGAGAACACTGGAAAAAAGTAGGAAACGTAGGAAGCGTAAGGGAGCGAAATGGGCCCCTCCTCGCCCATTTCCGTAGGGTCCTGCCTCTCCGCAAGGGAGCTACGACCTCTCCGAGTGTGTTCTTTTTTGATTGAAGAAAACCCCAGGAAGGAAAGGGAGCCAGGTCGAGCGACAACAAAAACGCAAAAGGGGTAAGGTAAGTTAAACGCGAATAGTATGAGGTAAGTTAAACGCAAAAGGGATAAGTTAAACGCGAAAGGTCTACCCCTGGTCAAGATCCACCGCAACGAAAGACCATGGGCGTAGCAACCGACGGTACTCTTGCGAGCATCGCTTATATGACTACTCGAATAAATATGGTCGACCAGACCAAAGGAATAGGATAAACAAGACAAGCACAATAGAAAGTGAGAGGGAACAGAGTGAAACG
>JARQTI010000901.1:119168-162299 GCA_030142655.1 Trachelus tabidus
AGAAGATTGGAAATGGATACGAGTAGGAGACCGACTCGAGGAAGAATGAGCGGTCCGAGTCCGGGCACTGCCTCGAGCGCTGCCCCCACCATCCGTCTGCTCCCACTCGCTGAGTCCTGCGCGACGAATTTGTGTTCCACTATTTCTAAATATCCGTTTTTTAAGTGTTAATATTTTACTTCATTGATTTAATGAATTATTTTAATGTTCCAAACACGGAATTTATTAATATTTCAATTTGAAAGTAATTTATTTTCGATATTCTACAATTTCAATTCAATTTTTATCTATTCCGTATATTCTGCGAGATTCTAATTTAGCCTGAATTTTATATTTTGAACAAAGTTTGAAAGTAAATCAAGATCCAATGATATTTAGTAGTATTCGGAAAGCTTTATTCAATGTTCCGAATTTTCAAGTAATTTTCTTCTTCTTCTTCTCTCTTCCTTCTTCTCATTCCATTTTGGCTTTATGTCCTCATAGAGGGCCAAGTGTCCTCAAGTGATGAAACATTTTTCAAAAATTGTGGTGCTATGAGGGTGTCAAGTTAACACCGCACTTTCTTAAAAATGTCTTAAAAGGATTTCAGCAATAGGCATTTGCAATAGTTCTTTAGAAGTTGTATAGTTCCCGGTCTCGTCCTAAGGGTTGCTTTGGGAACCAGCGGTGAATAGCGTAGAACCTCTGCCCGCCAAGCTACGCGTTCGTGTTCACGATTAATTGGGCTACGACGGGATTCGCATTGTCGACGGAGGCGATGATCACAAAATCCTACTTCCGGACTCGCCGTTACGATTTAGCGCCATGATTTTGGTATCGCCTAAAACCGTAGCGTTGTGCATCTCCCTACTCATCTCTGACTGCACTGTATAGATACACTATAGACAAGAAAAGAACAAAAATTAAAAAATATAATCGTTCTCTAATTTTTGGGTTTTAAGTTAATTTTACAACTATTTGGTTTGTCTATGACGCAGTTTATTATACAATTACAGTATATTACTAATGGTATAATGTTAAATGATAATGAATGGGCAATAATAATCGTAATTATTAATGGCGTGTCTAGCGTTAACATTAACTCTTTTACGATTGATATGATTTTATTTATACACCACCAACGTATTCAAAATTCTAGAAATTCACCAATCACGCTTTAGTACTTCTGACGAGAAGAATAAACCCGGAAGAATAATTAAAAAGAAAGATTTCTAAATCTCGAAATCCTCTTGTCGATCATGGATAATACAAATTTCACGGATCTTCTACGTCACAAGCACCAAAAACGCGCACGGTAATTTCATAACTCTTAGTACAAAATAATGAAACACTTTGAATTAGGATTTCTTGCCATTCTCTTTTTTGGCCATGTTTTTTCCTCCATCTTATCATCTTACGAACTATTTTACCGTGCTCTTTTTTTTTCTTTATCCTTAACGTAACACATTTTCATCTCCGACGTCACTTCCACTCACGCAATTCTTATTTTGTCCTTCGTATTATTATTCCTCAAAAATTTCATCTTGCGTTCGTAGCGTCGTATTCTAATAGAAAAAAGACAGTCGTCCCGGCGTCGCGACGCCGTATCGTACACACGTACTCCCTAAGACGAATTACACATCGACCTTAATAAGATTTAAATTTTTAATCCTATATCTCTCGATGATATTTTATAATTACTGCTTTCGTTAATTATTTGGCTATTGGTATACCAGAATGTGTATCGTGAGTGTGTATGTGTTTCTTTTTGTTTTTTTTTTTCATTTTTTCCCCCCTAAAATCTCATTTACTTTCGTAATGACATCTAAAAATCCGTACAGGAGTCGCAAGTACACAGTGCATCAAGTTTTAAATGACTAATCAAATACTCGTATTTACATTGTTAAGAGGATTTTGGGTCGTTCTTAATACATCGTTGCGATTTCAAAAATTTCCTCTCGTAACCTTACAATTTTCGAAACGCGAGTCACTATGTACAAGTGTATAATTTTTCCGTTGAGATCCCCAAGTACAGGAGCAAACTAAGAAACGCCTGAAAACAAAAGTTGCCATAAATTAAAAACAAGCCTTAAAGCGGATACAAAGTTAGGATGGGACAAGGAAAAAGATAAATAAGAAAAAAAATATATCAAAAGACTATCAAGAACAAACTGAAATCTCTATATCGTTTTTATTTTGAAATAATAAAAGTTAAAATTATAATGAAATAATATTAATAATAAATCGTCGCTACGATAATGTCTCTAGTCGGGGTCGGGCGGGGTTGTCGGAGTGGCGAATGCTAGGTTGGTTTTCGCAATCTTTACAACCGTCATGAAATTTTTCCGAAAACCATGACGACCATACTTTATTGAGGGATGCTCCATTTTCAATCTTACCCCCGATATCAGCAATCCTCTTATCGCCGATACCAGACATTTTCTTACAGCATAGGGCGCGGTAGGGGTAATTTCGCTTTTCCTTCGTTAATTATCTACAACAAGACCTCGTTAGAGCAATTGCCCGCCGTTCAGTCGATTCGACCTCTCACCTCCAAAATTTTCTCTACACTTTAAAAGTCCCTTTTTTTTTATCGCGTCGTCCAATGCGCGTCATTCACATCCACGCACGATTCATACCCATACAAATACATGCTTCATTTTTTTTAATTACAACCACTAATCACCCTTACACTTGCACACACTCAACTACACACACACACACACACACACACACACACACACACACAGTTCATTCCCTCCTATTGGCTGTCACAAGTCATTCACACCTTTTCTTTCTTTTTTTTCTCTTTCCCCTTCCACCCCCCCCTCTCTCTTCCGTCTCTCATTCAATCTTCGTTTAGGAACTTTTGTTTCCGTTTTACTATACTTGGTCCACGACTCTGGAATTCGATTCGCGCATTTGAAACTAAAGAAAAAAAAAAAGTTGGAGGTCGTAACCACGTAAACGATATATCACCCTTTTACACGTATGCATATACCCTTCACATACTTCATACACTCTGTCAGACTCACATGCAAATATTCACAGGGGATGAAACGCACATTGTCCTCGTCGGTACACGTCTACGCGGAGGAACAGCGCGTCCCATTTTTATAAAAAATCTCACAATGTACACGATAATAATAATTATTATTACATATTAATTAAAAGGTTGGCTTATCAGTGTAACGCGAAAAATTCGCCGGCACGATTTAAACGATGCGCCAGACGCGTGATCATTACTCCCGTCTTTCGTCTAGTCTTTTATACCTTCTACTATTTACAATACATTTATTTATATATTTATATATGTATATATTTTATGTAACGTACAATCAGATACGCGTGCTTACTGGTAGTATTGATATAGTCCCTATTTCTTTATTTTTTTTTATATATAATTTATAGAGATGCTTATGCGCGGTTTGCATGCATATATATATACATACAAATATATATATATATATATATATGTATGGCATCCATGGTTGTTGTTCGTCGAAAGGCGATAATTAAACGAACCATAGAATTTCGTAACACCGGGTTACATTCACCACACGAGATGAAAAATAAAAAGAGAAAAAAAGAAATCGGTGATATACTTCGTAATCGCATGGATCCGATACCAGTTTTTTGGGGTAGATTTACAAAAAAAAAATTAATGTCCACCATGAAATATGAAACCCGGAAAATTTGTACTTGTTCTAAACAGAAAAGATCGATGTGATATATTATGAAGTAATTAATTAATTATTACGTATGGCGAGTTTTGCTTGGATTTTTTCTGGTAATGGACTCTGCAATTTTGTTTTTCTTTCATTTTTTTTTCTTTCAATTTTGACTATCGCAGTATCCGATCAGTCATTAATGTCAGTTACTGCTGATATTGATCGTTAAATTTGAAACGATCTGTATCGTACGTTTCACTGCATCAGTACAAACTGATCGGATTTTGTTCTCAACGCGCGGAGGACCTTGAATTTTGGTCGTATCGGAATTGAATAGTTTGTCGAGGGAAGTCAAGTCATTGGGGCATTCTGTACAAGTCAAGAGAAGGGACTGACATGGGGAAATAATGGTTGGGTTTACAATTGTCTTGCTACAGCCCTGATTTTTCAAAGCTTTCGCAAGAGGTCTCCGCGAACGACGTACACTATTTACAAAAATTTGTGTCGTCTGTCATGTTCTTTAATACTATTTTACACCATTCGTAAAGAAAATCGAAAATTATTTCTTCTTTCGTATAAATATGATCGGAGCTACTTGATTTTCTATGATTTTCAAAGTGAAAGAGATAATCGTTCGATTTTTGAAAATGAATTTTTGAGGTGACGTTTAAATTGTTTGGAATAACGATGAAAAATTACGTATAATAAAATGCAAACTGACATACGTGAATTATACGTAGACGCAATATATGGCCGTATCTAAATTAAGTATTTCTTCAAAAAAAAATGTCAAAATGGTCCTTATTCTTTTTTTTGAAAATTTTTTGTTAATCGGAAAAGAATCAATCGATCGTCTTATCTGCAATCGATTGTCTCCTTTCGGACTATTCGAAAGTTTCAAAAATTATTTTCAATTTCGTAATACGAATGATTACAACTATTATACATTTTGATAGTTACGTAATGTAAGAAGAAAAAATGAAGAATCAATAGAACGGCTCTCGCACGGCACGCCGGAAGTCGCGTCGCATCGCATAGGAACTTTATACTCTTGGAAGACTGTGAGTCTGTATTATTGACACTGAAGAGTCGAAAAGAGAGCCTCTATCGGTACGTTACGTATATCTGTACGGATGAATTAGAATAATGTTACAGTAAAAGGAAAAAAAAAACTAAAATATGTCATTAGTCGCGAAAGCATTATGTGAACTATATGGGAATGAGAGTAAACACTGGATGGATAAATTGAGACACGACGAATTTGAAGAAAATTTCAAAAATTTCGATCGCCCGATTGTACGTGAAAATTCGTGAAAATCGAGATTGATAAAAAAAAAAAGAAAAGAAAAAAGGAAACGTTCACCGGATTAACGATAACATTATTTTGGTCTGTCATGGTATTTGAGTACCGAATAACAAATACGAATAATCATAAATAGATGGTGCGATAATAATAATGAAATAAAATAATTAATAGTTAATAATTAATACTTAATAGTTACAAATAGCGATAATAAGGTGGACAAGAAGTGGGTCTGGAACAGAAATAGGTACATTGTCTTGATAATTATTAATAACAATTAAATAAAGATTACGTAATTCGTTCTCTTAAGGTCGACTAAAGCCCTACGAGATCTTAGCCGTCACTATTTGTCTGGCGAATGGTACAGCCTGGCTGTCGCGTTAGAACGAGAAGAGTAAACAAGAGAAACGAGAATTAAAAAAATGTAGAACAATTTTTTTTTTGAGAACAAGGGAATAGCCAAATTGACGGATGGCAAAGTATTTAAATAGTCGAGGAAAAAAGATTTGATTAAAAAATATTTCCGAGCGATTCCCCACGTACCCTTTTATTAATGTTCTCTAATTAATCAGTTATCTCTTATCTTCCCGTTTCGCTTTCGTTTCGTACGTTCGATGGGAATATATATATAAAAAAAAGGACGCGTATCTTTGGGATCTTCCTTCTCGATTTGATATCGAATAATAATAATTAATGATAATGACAATACTAATAACCTTTTACTACCTATATACACAGTGATCGATATTATTATTCTGGGCGGACTCCAAGCCGGTTCAATTCACTGTTATTTACTCATTTTTTGGATTCCACAATCTTAAATTGTTCGTTTCCTTTTTCCCCAAATTTTCTCGCCTTTAGATATCCTCTTCGTACGAGAGGACAGACTCTGGTTTCCGCAACAAAAAAAAAAAGGGTAAATTTTGTGAGTTTCCGGCGAGAAGAGTCCAGAGTCTTCCGGTACCACCCAGAGTTTGGTCCTCCGGCGACGAAGGAAAGAAAAAGAAAAAGAAAAAAAAAGAAAGAGACCGGTCTACCAATTAGCGATAGAACTCGGGGAGATTGCACAAGCGTCGTTGTTGATGATGTTGATGTTGTTGCTGCTGCTGCTGGTGATGATGACGATGATGATGGTGATGATTATAGAGAGCGTCCCCCTGTTGGGCCGCAGGCTGGTGTCACTCGTGTGACTTACCACCGAGTGGATGATAATTACCGCCTGCCGAGGCGACCAGCGCCAGCGGTAAGGGTGATCCTAAGGGTGTTGGATGAGGGTGAGAATGTCCCATCCCCGAGGAATGTGTTGTGAGTGCCAGTGGACTCCCGGACATCGAGCTGGCAAGGGATGCAAAGACTGAGGGTGCCGGTGACGCCATTGTAGGACTCCCCATGGCAGCCGTGGGGGGGTTGATTCTCTTTTCCTTCTGTCGCCTGGAATAGTCCCAATGTACATTCCTCTGCTGATGTCTCATTAACGAAATTTATACTAACGTCAAACTCCAAAAATCTGACGTATCTTACCTGTTGCAGAACCAGACTCGTACCACTTCCTTCTCCATGGCTAAACTGTCGGCCAGTATCGTGATCTCTTCAGAGGTGGGTTTGGGGTTCTGCATGAAGGCCTTCTCCAGGGCGACCCGTACACTGGTCTCTATGGACGTTCGCTTCTTCCGCCGTCTTCCTATTGCCTCCGGGGTCGTCAAGGGGTTAGAGAGAGAATTGGGGTTGTTCAAAGAATTGTCCGCATCCTCGAGCCACTTCTGCAGGAGGGGCTTGAGCTTGCACATGTTCTTGAAAGACAGATTAAGCGCTTCGAACCTGCGAGCAAAAAGATTAATATTATTTTACATATTTTCAGGAAAGTTACTACTGACGAAATTGGTCTCGAAGTATGCTTCACCTGGAGATCGTCGTCTGGGAAAAATCATTTCCATACAGCTTCCCCATAGCGAGGCCAACGTCACCCTGAGTGAAGCCAAGCTTGATCCGCCTCTGCTTGAACGTCTTGGCGAACTGCTCAAGCTCCTCCAGGTCTGTGGTCTCTTCGGGCGATGGTTCCAACCTGGTCGGGGGTGGTTTTACGGCAGGTGGAGTACCAGGGGGTGGTGGTGATCTTTGCTGTGCCAAATTCCTCCCCACCAAGCCACCTCCACCCTGTAGCGCTTGCTGCTTCTGCAGGGCCTGTAACTGTTGTGCTGCTTGCGCCACTGCTTGTTGAACCTGTCGGTAAGAAAACTACCCTTAATAAAACTGAACTTTTTACTCTCGTTAGTCAGTCAAATATTTAATTTATCTAGCGGTACAGGTTGTTCAGTAATTTTTTAATAACTTTAAGCAACAATTTATACGCTTGATAAGTAACGTGTACGAGAGATCTAGGGCCGTTACGTAATAATTCTGAACGACCTGTATACGACTGTACCTGCATGGACTGTGAGCGCGGATGACTTGGTCTCTGGGGGTAGCCACCGCTCTGCAACAGCCCCTGCAAGACGTCCATTTTATTATCGATACGCGGTTCTTGTAAAAATTAAGAAATTAAGAATTCAAAGGGTGTAATTCCTGTCTGTGACGTGTCTGAGGGTAAGTTTGACGTTCACGACAATCGCCTAGATGAACATACGTCGGAAATAGGTGAGTGAATGTTTACAGGTGAAAAGGGTTTAAAGAGGTCGGTAAATCGATTACCTTCACCCTTTCCTTAACCGGTGGTTTCGACTTAAGGGTTGCGTGGAACGTGGCACCCTTTGGTGAAGGGTTTACCTCGTCTCACGATTCGGTCGCGTGTCACGTGGGGATAACGGGAGTTTATGCTTATTTGTTGAGAGGCCCTGTGGGTAGCTTTTAAATTCAGCCACGTGGCTGAGGATACTACGGCACAGGTCTCGAATCTTCGTCACCCTTTTACCACCCTTTCTCTAAGGGCTCGTGTCTTTCTGGCGGTCGCGTGTCTAAAGAAATGCATTGCTGAGGGGGTCCTGGAAATTCCTTTGTAGAGTGGCCTTTCTCATTTTGTATACAAATGTCTATACCTTACTGGCTACTACATATAACATAGAATATAAAATGTGGCTAAATATTATCTTTTTGGAATAAAATAAAATTCCTGTAAATCATAATGATTAACAGTAATTAAAAAATTTTCTGATATATCCACATTTTTTAACTTATTCACCTTCATTGTTGTTCATGCAAAAATATTTGTGATAAATAAAAAATTCATCCTTAAATAAATGAAAATTATCAGAATTTTTCATATCCTTTTAGAGACTTTCATAAAATCCTACTTAACCCTTAACCACGAAGCTAAAGTGTTCCAAAGTTCTTTGTAAGTAGTACCACGTGTCCTTTATTCTCAGAAAATCAATGGTGCAATAAAAATATCACCCTTAATCTCTACGTAAGGTACCACACTAGACAGGTATTTCGTGGCGAAGGGGTTGTTCAGTAGTATAAGGGTGCAGAGGACTATAAATTAAGTATCCACTGGTAAGACACTTTTCATATAATAGAATCAGGATGCAACCCTTATGGTGCAACCTGGATTCGATGTTGGGGCAGGTCGTAGAGACCTTAAGGGAAGGATTGAAACTTCTCCTCGAGGGTTGAGACAACAAAAATACAAGGAAGGGTTCGCCAAAGACTTTGTACGTTCGTTCTCTACCCTTAGTCTTCCATGCGTATAGAAGAGAGTTTCACCCCACGAGCCACGTGTGACGTGACAAAGAAACTTTTTCAAGGGTAAGTAAGGTGCCCATGGGCTCTTACCCGAATGGTATCGTGCTACTGCCTCTTTCAAATTCACCATAATAACCCTCACTCAAGCGCACACCCTTAAAAGGCACCACCCCATTAATCTGTTAGATTCGATCCACCTTTCTTACTCCCATTCAAGTATACGTTGTTTCTTCTGAGACACAATAAAAAGAATCCGGACCTACCCCAATGTATTGATAGTTCATGTCATGGACATTAAGATCCGACACCCGATATAGCCAGGATCGAAATTCGACACGTGGTGACGAAATAAAACGAGACAGAAGACACTTTAAGGAAACGTGTACTGCTGGTACAGGATGATCAATCTCTAAGGGATGCTGATGGTTTCTTGCAAATAATCAGTAATCTTAATCGGATAACGAAAGCATTGAATTTTCTAGTTTCCGAATAATTCTAGATATTTCTTCTGTAGATTGTAATCTAGAAAATTTTTGTCCATGCTAACCTGATTCTGTAAGAAGAATTGCGCCTGCGCCGGAAGTTGTCCCGCTGCTGCTGGATTTGCCTGCTGGAACATGGCGAATTGTTGTAGCTGTTGCTGGAGGGACTGTTGTTGTTGTTGTAGCGTCGATGCGAGCGCCTGAATTTCCTGGGGACTTAAGGCCCCAAGCGATCCGTGCATCAGAAGCTGTTGACCGACCAACTGAGCCGCCAGTGCCGCCTGGGAGCTTCCCGTGTTACCCGCGTGACTTCCGGTCAGTTGACTACTCACACCGGAACTTGGCGAAGACGCGCTACCACTGGTACCACTGCTGCTATTCCGTTGCGAAACATCCGTGACCTGTGAGCAGGGTAAAAATTTTTTTTAATCGGCTCCTCATTCATTATTAACTTTTAATTTCTGAACGTAAAGGGGATTGGACGTAGGAGGAACCTACGCTTTAATAATATTACAATGTAAACTCGCAGCAAACAAAAACTGTGTTTACACACATTCGAGTCCGAAAATTGGTCACTATGGTCAATCCGTCTCTTTTGTGTTTTATAAAAATCAACCATAAAGCCCCCAAGATTTCGCCATCTTGGCTTTCCATTTCGCCTTTTTTGTTGGTATCGCTTTATTCCCTCTCGCCCCTGGCCACCCTTATTTATTTGTCAAATATTGGACTTCGGTACTTTTTATGTCCTACCGTCCAAAAGCGTCCCGACGCAGGCAACGTACAGCGTCAGGCACATTGGCATGTGTATGAGAGAACTTTTTTTTCTTTGAGCAGCCAACGTTTACGTCAACAGGGAGTCAGAGAAAGAAAGAGAAAAAAAAGGGATTTTTCAGAAAATCACGTTTGAAGAGGTCCACCACCCCCTTACCACCCCTGTAGGAATCTTTGCGTTGTTTGCTTCTTGGAAATTGCCCTTGGTACGGCAATTCCTCGAAATTTACGACACGGTAGAAATCGCCGGTTTTTCGTGCGAGACAAATTTTCCTTGCTCAATTTTCCTCTTGCGTTTCCGTTTCTTCGTGCCTTTTTTTTCTGTTTATCTGAATCTTAGGCTGAATGTCAGTCTTGCCTCTCTCTCGTTCAAACTCATCGTGCTTGGTCCTTTCTCAAGCTGCGACTTGAACCCAACAAAAATTTTTGCCCCAGGGTAGATTGCAACTTGCAGTACATAAAAACGCGATAACTACGATTCGTAGGGGCCTGTTTTAAAACTTCAAAACCCTCAAGAAACTGACTTTCGCCACCTGTTCCGAATTATAATTACCCAAGAGTCATTTTCGTTCGCACCTTGAGACACCTGTGTCCTTAACGAGTCGTTGGCAAGGTACATTAGCACGTGTCATTCGCCAAATTGCTTTCGCGAATTTGCAATAAGGTTATACACAGCCAATCCCACGTAAATTAATAACCAAAAATTGGGACAGAGTGAACACCACAAAAAAAATTGATGCAGTTGATAACGTAAACAGAGAAGAAGAAAAAATAAATTAAAAACACTAATCAAAGACACTAACCAAATTAAGAGCTTCCCTGTCCGAGTCCATGGAATCGTGATCCAAATTGGCCTCGTGTCCATCCTGAACATCGCTGGCGATACTCCTGTCATCGCCGCTAAGTTCAGGTCCATCAACGTCACCATGAAGATCCGCATCTGTAATGAAAAGAGATCCAATTGAACAATAAATCACTGATTTGTCAGAAATAAAAATTCAATTAAAGAAACACAATTAAACTGTATAATATCTCAATAAATAATTGCCTACAATCATTATTATTCTGGGCCTTATATTTCGTATGATACCGCGTGGGCGTCGTCGTAGGTGTGCTGGTAGCATGAATGCGCATGTCCGTGAAGATCATCCTTGGATCTTCTAAGAAGACCATATTAAAATCACTGCACAGCGATACACCACTCTTCACCGTCACATCGAAACTCCCTTTAAGATCCAGCACGATTACTACCCGCAGACAACGCGCACCTTGAGATTAATCCCAAAAAATATTTTTACGATTTTTACAATAAAAATTATAGCAAAATATTATTTCTGTCATTAACGTACGCACTTTTAACGTCAAGCAACAACAACTGCAATGTTACATCCCCTAGAGGTAAATCAGCAACGAATCCTTGGACCAAGTCGAATGAAATTAATATGTCGGTGATAAGTAAGCCGTAGAAAAAAAAACGATGAAAAAAAAAGAAATTATAAAAACCGAAAATCAGTCCTGGATGAAATATTTTTGATTCTGGTTCCTTGCCGGAAGACCGACACCGAGTGAATGTCAGAATGACGCAACACCGAGCAACGGAGCGCAGCGATGCAACGTTGGCCCTAAGGGCGCACTATCCCCACTATTAGGCACTGAATGGAGCTTGGGGATTGGTCGGGTCCTACAGATGCAGGACGTCTATTGGTCGAGGGAGAACCCTTTTGCTCGAAGGGCTGGGATTCTCTCCCTACCTTGCGAAGCAACCCTTCTGTCGAGCATCCATCATCGTATCTTATGACGGACACCCTCGCCACCCCTTTTTTTCATACTATTTTTCTCCCCGCTACCTACGTCACGTTAAACCCTACCTCCTTTACCGCCACTTTCTGCTTCCTTCTCTTTCGCTTTTTACATCCTTTTTCCTTCGATGCCCATACCTTGGTACCACTACCGATATATGTTGTAGGATAATGACTCGGAACCGATTTACCGATCGCTACGCCGGCCCATAACGGTTTTTAATTATAATTGTTTCGACACGCTGCGACCAGAATCCTTTTTTCTCTTTTCATTCTCTTTCACTGCGCGAGGATTTATGAGACTGATCATAGTCCGATCGATTCTTTGTGTATAATGCGCATATAGATACTCTTATGGGCATCCATATGGTTATTTGGTAAATTAAAAAATTTTCTGTTAGACGTGTACATAGGTATACACGTTAAGTGTGTGCGAAGTAGCAAGGAGAGTGGTCTGTGGGAAAAATCTCAGCGACCGCTGACTACCAAATAAGGGTCAGTGGACGAGAAAAAAAAGCAAGAGACAGAGAAGGTAAAACGAAAGAAAAAAAAGGCGACTCGGTCCATGGTAAAAGTCGCTTAGTATTTTAGCGCGACGTAGAGGAACTTTTTCCCATCGAGTAGCGTAAGAAAAAAGCGGGAAAAAACGCAGATCGGGCTCGTAAGTCCCCGTGGACAGGTAGGGAGATTGTTTGGACTTGCGGATGTATGTATCGATATATACATATATATGACTGTGTGCTTATACGTTACACAGAAGATGGAATCATCGAGCCTCAGTCTTGATTTACCGTGAAGGAGAAAAAAGTGAAGAGAAAAAAAAAAATGTGAAAATCCTAAAGATCCGGGGTGAACTATGCTATTTTTGGGTCTAACATCCCAGTATTCTCCCCAATTTTAAAAAAAGAAACCCTGGGTCAGGTAGGCACATATCCTGTAGGATCGTCACCGGGACCTTCCAGATTTCGCTATAAAATTTCAGTTACGCATCCCCACTCTTCCTTTTTCGTAGCGACCAGGTACGAACTACGGGTTTTTTCCTTTATTCCCCAAAATTTGCATCACAGGCCCATCCGACGAGACCTTTTTTTTTTCCCTCGATTTCTCTCCCTTTACGAAATTACGCTCTTCCGTGAGAATATCTAAAACGATCTTCTTTCGCTCCCCTAGTAAAAACGTAAAATCCCAAGCACCCCCCCCTGCCCCCCCCGGCAAAGATTTTTTGGGGTGATTTCCATCGGTTTCGCTATAGCTCAAACGAATTTTTCTACCCTTTTTCAGAAATCTCAAGTCGCTACCTCCTTGTTACACGTATATAGGTAACATAATGGCTGCAGACCTCTGACACACAACAAAGTTACACCAGCTGCAACGTCCCCACTACTTTTTCGAGAAAAATAAAAAAACATCGCGGATAAGGCGTAACCGTCATTTCTTTTTCTTCTCTTAAAGTTACGTACCTGACGATCACGATTTTTTTCTCTCTTTTTAACTCGCTCCCAGCAAACTTACGACTTCTCGACAGGCGAGAGTACAGCAAAAATATGGCCGTTGGCGTCTGGCGACTTTTAACGGATTTTTAGCTCTCGACTATTCTTAACGTGAAATCGTTACTGCTCTTCCTAGACGGTAACGTATCTTTTTCTATGTGTGTTACCTATGAAAAAAGCAGCATTCACCTATTTACCTATACCTATACATATTCCGACAAACAGTGGCCTGAAGATAGGAAGAATTCCAAAGAGTGCGAAAAGGTTTTTTTTTTGAAAGTGCAAAGAATAAAGACTCCATCGATTCCTATGAGAAAGTAGATGAAGATCTATCACGGTGTTAAAACTGTTATTTGTTAATATTGATGAAGCTCGATTGGCTAAGCGATAGGAGTCTATACGAATATATTTCTTGGATCTTAAGAGGATCCAGGAAAAATCCTGAAAGGGGCTGGTGGCAGATCCAGTGAAGATCTTTTTTGTGCCATGTATTATCTTTTTTTTTGATCTTTGGTATATGGCTATATATATCCTATATAGGATCTTCACTTAGAAGCACCCAGTGCCTCCTACTCACCCCAGCTCAGTTAGATATGCTGGTATAGTATGTGAACGTAGTTCTGGGCCCTATGCAATTTTCCTGTATTCAGACCCATTTAACATTTGCACGAGTGACACAGTTACCGTCAATCCATCACCCACGTATTCATTCACAAATCTCAGGTCCAGCCCCATGCAGCTGGTTGCATTATTACAGAAGTGAACCATGGTCCACAGTGTGATCCTGACCTTTATGTGAAACTGACCTTTATGCAAGGTCCAACTAGGGCCCGTAGGTCCCTCTTCGGTCAGGTGATAAAAATGGACACAGTGCCACCTGAAAGATTTGAAAAATTTTTTTTCGAAATTTCCTAAGATACCCTACGAGTAGCTGTAAGAATTTTTTGGACAAAGACTTTTGAAAATTCGTAAAATAAAATGGCGACCACATCCAAACGTAAAAGTCCCATTTTGAATCAGCCCACAGGTAAGCGACGTGGATTAATAATTTGAGTAATGACTTTCTTCTTGGCTCGAGCGTTTTTAACAACTGGCCCCAGGATCGTCAGTTCGCCGACAAGATTCATTACTGCATAGAACTGCCTAATTACGCGGGGCCTGATCAACCGTTGTACCCCATTTACGATCCTGGGCCTTAATCTTGAGTTCCGCGTGGATAAACGAATGGAATCGTGGAACCACATTGAAAAACCGACCCCGGACCCAACTCCTCCTCGATTCCCTGAACCTATTATCCAGTTCTATCTGCTCTGAGTACTCGTCGTTAAATTAAAATTGGACATCATGCCCGGTACTGTGCTTATCGAATAGTTGCTTGTTAGATAGCACGATCAAGCAACAAATAATACTCATTACGTACAAACTGTAATGCCTTGGCTGGACCAAGTGGAATCGCGTTGCGATCGGCCATTATTGCCTACGACTTTCATATAGGTATTTAATTGTGCTGGAAAGTGGATGAGATATATCTTTTTCCTTTTCGATCAACGAAAAAAAAAAAAATAGTGGGACCGGAAGTATCGTGGGTATACGGTAGCGTCTCTTTCTTAATTCACATGAAAGAGGCGTTATGCCATCTCCTTCCTAAAACCGATCTACATAAAATACCGGCTTCATTCTTGCGTAAAATTCGTCAAGTCATACCAGCGCATTTATACGTCGTTGCGGTTAGCCTTCGGGTCACAAAGAGAAATCGTTATTTTCACGGTTTCCTACGATTTCGCGGTTGCATCGTTCACCCCCCTCTTCTCAGGTCCGCCCCCAAAATTTATTTTTCAACTTTCCACCCGCTTAGAGACTTCCCCGCCAGCCCCTCATCCGAATATATTCCTGCGTACGAAAATTTTGTAAGTTCGTCTCATCGAATAAAAATTTTGGAATTATTGCAAATAGCAAAGATACGTTTAATCGGTGAGCAGTTCTTTTTTTGGAAAAAATTTATTACCACGTTTCTGTTTCGCGTTCAATGAGGAAATTCATTCACGTTCGAGTCAGGCAGGCGTGTAAGATACGTATAAGATGGAAGATCGCATTAGAGCACGAAGTTGTAGAAGAAGCTAGAGGTTCTTTTTTCGTCTTCTTAGTTGGTTCCCTAGTTGGTTCCTTGGTCGGCTGGTTGGCTCACTGGTTGGCTACCTTAGTGTGTATCAAGCCTGCAGAATGTCTGAGCAAGCATCTGCCTCGAGACGTCGTTTTCTTTCGTCGCCATTCTTGTTCCTCGTTCTTACGTAAGGCAACAACAAAAGCGACCCACGATTTTACGGGGGAGGTTGCCGCTACTATCCTAGGCTATTCGACGGCTGTCAACCGACTTACGATTTTATTAGGGCCTTACATCATTCGATTATGCTTCTGGGTCCGTTTCTAAGGGGACCCACGATTCGTCGCTACGGTGGCCCTGTCCCGGAATAGCTTAGACGACAACAAAAAATTGCTATATATATACTTATATATATATGAACATGTTACAAATATCGAAGCCACTCTGCGTATTTACGAATTCTGAGAAATTGATTTGAATAATGGAAAAAAATTTTTTTTAATAAATATATATTTTTAATAAAATTCTCCCTTATCAGTATTACCTCGATATGCTACACGTATACAGATAAAATTGAGTATCTCAATATATATATATCGTCGTGATCCTGCATAACGAAAGTACTGCATGCTTCAGTAGTAGTATGGCGTTCGCAGCGGATGGGTACATGAAAAAGGGAAGGAGTCTGCGAAGGGGATGAGAGCCAATAGAATAACAGTGTTTCTTCGTATGTTTTGAGCCGGCGGCAGGACGCGGTACGACGCTGCAGAGCTCAGAAGGGGTGGACTGGTTTTAGGCCGGTCTGGGGTGAGTCTAAAACCGTTAGGTTGGTCGCGTGCTGCCAGAGGCACGTGACTACGGGCCTCTCTCCCCAATTCTCCCCTTTTCTTCCATTCCCAGTTTTACCCACACCACGCGCCATTATACGTCACACCTACAGACACACATACCAACAATCAGGCAAACTTTAACCCCATCCCCATCCCTCCACCCCTTTCTTCGTCATACTTGGGGCACGTGGATACAGGGAAGTGCCGATAGGATCATTTTACAATAAAAAAAAGGAAACCGCAAATATCCGTAAGTAAGGAGATATTTATACTGTTTTTATTATTACACTTTTTTAGTGTCGCATAAACTTTCTACTGCGCTTCATTAATACGTTTAAGCAATAATTATTACCGGAGAACCATTATTCATTAGTGACCATTATTCTTTTGGGGTTGTATCTTATCATAGTTAGGTACCGTATCCATTTGCTGTCGCCGCCCATATAGACAGATCCAAATTTACGAAGCATTTTTCCTACCCTGAAATTAAGAGGCCCAGATCAGGCCCAGCCGATGCACATGGCGTCATTAACAGCGGATACGCAGATAGGTGGAAACGGAAAATAGTGGTAAATAGGGTGACCGGTGCTGAGGCAGATGCGGGTTAGAAGAACAGTTAGAAAGATACAGTTAGTCTATATCGACTCTATGATCATCATCATCATCGTCCTTGCCGTCATCATCCACAACGTCATCCTGCTCAGCTTACACGGCCGGAATGTTAGGCTCATGGCACGTGGCCATATTTTAGTGAGAGAGCCAGGGTGGGGGGTTAGGCAATCAAGTAAGAAGGTTGAGAAATCGAATGGTTGCAGATGGTAAAAAAAATTTTGAAAATTGGTTGGATGACAGACTCAAAAAAAATTATATACACTAAAAAATTTCTAACTTTTCAAAGGGATAGTTTTCCTGTCTATTTCATGCAGCGGAGAACGTATTTACCCCCTGTACGGTACTCGTGGCCACCTTTTTGCAGCCACCGTAAATTTCCGATAAGGAAATGAGACTATGCATATAAAAGAGGGTGTTTCCGTAAGGGTGTTTCATAGTGGCACTCAAGGTCCATTCGGAATTGGCACCCCTGTGGCAGTGATGTATGGTAGCTCTGACTGTGCTGACCACCGTCCGATATTCACTCTACTATATATATATATATATATATATAGACTTTCTTTTCTAGTAGGGTTTCAACCCCCCATTTTAGTCACGATTCAAGAAACTGGAAGATTGCCATTCCCAAGTTCTCCACCGGACTGACTTCTTTGTAACGCACTGTACAAAGCACCCTTACCACCCACTCTTAAATTATAGTAAACATTTTTCTTTAATTTATCAATAAGAAATTCTATAAAAATGTTCCATCTTTTTTCGTATCTTACGGGCTGAAAAAAATAGGTCAAGATTTTGACGCATTTCATATTCAGGTATTAGAATGTCGCTCCGGGCCCTTGGCTAACTTATGTCGAATCTACTATAGCCCGCAGGGGTGAACCACCACAAGATTATTTAAATATCCCATATTTAAGATTCGTCCGGCGTAGTTCGGGGCAGTGATTGTCAGCTTAGTAGTCGAAGCACGTGGCCGGTACGTCATACACGTCAAACCAACCCCCCATGGATGTCCCCCCCCCGACGCCCCTGACTTCTATCGCAATCCTATGTGGGCCCTCGAGGCTCCGGTTCGTAGGGGATGCGAACACTTTACATTCTATTTTCACGCTATACTGACCCCAACGTATGCGACTTCTTTAACATATCAGCCAGATATTGGCACTGGCACGTGTCCCGACACTTGAAAATGGCCGCCAGTAACTGTAGCAACGAGACAACAGGGTGGAAAATAAAATTTAAACAAAAAAAAGTTCCGAAAAGTTTCGAAATCCTGACGGTGCGATTTATTATGAAAAATTATTTTGATAGGAACAAAAAAATTTTGGGGGATTTTTCAAAAGTTAATTCCTGTGATTCATTTTTTTTGGGTCTTGCAGCTATGACGTACGAGCATTGTATCACGCAAAAGTAACGGGGTTCTCTTATGGGTCGACTGTGTTAAGTATTTTATGCGTGTCACCGCCCTCATGGTGTTTTCACGGGACGGCGAACACCCCGTTTTTTAGCGTCCGGCCGGTCACTGGTCAGGGGTAGCTAACGGAGTTAAATAACGCTACATTACCACCCTAGCCGATACAAGGCTTGTCCGAGTGTGAAATACCCTCTGGCTTATCAAACCCCCGCAGAGCTTTTTTTTTATTATACATCAAACCAAGTCTGGTCCAGGGGACACCTCAGGATACCGACGCCATACTTATTGCCCGCTATGGACACCATAACTTTGTTGAAGATTAGTCCTACCGTGTGAATTCACGAGAATAATCGAACGGTGCTGATGTAAGTTAGAAAGTAAAATGACGAAATAACTCAAAATAATGAGCTATCTCAAAATGGATAAATTTTGCTAAAGAAATTTTTTACTTCATTTATTCCCTCTATTTTATCTTGTATATTATGGTGTTTTTCGCACAAAATTCTTCAAACTCCAAAACTCCTTAATGGTGAACAGGAGCATGGCGTTTCTCGGGAAGCATAAAAGATCTTCCGAGTAAAGGAGTGAGCTAAAGTAAGAGATAGAAAATAAGCAGTCACAGACGTCCGCCGCAATTATTGGCACAGAGCCTTGAGTTATCCCGTCGTCCAAAGTTACCTGGAAATTTCGTTTCACAGGAGATTCCATAAAAAAAGAGGTAGCGAATAGGGGATGAAAGAAAAAAATATTTCAACAAGGATCTTGCCACTCATCAGCCTGTTGCGGGTGCCTCGTGCCCCCATCGACTTTCAGAGAGGGTGGCGGGGGTGGCTCAGGGCAGCCCCGTTTCTCGAATATAAAAAAAAAAGCCAGAGGGTTGCACCCCACGTGGTTCAAGACCCCTGCAGTCGCGTGCTGGTAGATAACGGGCTGCTAATTGATTATAATAAGCGGAGGAAGTAGGGGTGGCTTTCTGATTCCTATCCGGGTGGGCGGAGGGGGGGGGGGTGAAAACTACCGTTTACCCGCTTAACGAACAGTATAAAAACTTCCTTCACGCATCGCGGCGCTCGGCGTCCTTATTTCAGGAATCCAAAAAACGTTCGAAAAAAATTTGGAAAAAAACACTCTTTCGGTCACAATTCTGCGAATTTTGTGGAGATTATATTTTCAAAAAATTTTTGAGACACGTACGTATACTTACATGCGTGTTTATAAGGAATGAAACAGACGGTGCCGACATGCGAGGGCGTTCGAAAATTTATCGTCTTCATTTGGCCGCGTCCATATTTATAGCGTCGTTACGAACAATATGGCGCCTATTAAGCGATATACGATGCTTGGCGGCGCACAATCGACGCAATAAGCTTAATAAATATTGATTATTTAATTAATGTATAATCGTTGCGTGGGATACCGCTTTATTGGTAGTCCATCGGTACGCCCACCATGACGTCGTAACACGCGACGCCCGTCTGAACGCCACTGACTTATCTCATCCTAAGCGTCCTTTTCTCATCCTTGTACGTACATGGGAGATCCGCATCGTCGCGACGCTTCTCGCGAACTCGAAGGGCTTTTTTGCGCTCTCTATTAAGCGACAAAAAAGCCTTTCGCTAATCCTCTCAGATCACGAATATTCTGGCTGTGAGAAACTCCGTCGTCTGCACGTCAGACTTTTCTTCAATGGAATCAGTAATTGCAGAGTTATTGGTTTAATTGTTCATTGCTAAGCTCCCAGGGACCAATGGCGCCGACACCTACACAATAAATTTTATTAATTTTTTTTCTTCTACTCTTCGATTCAGACTCTTTCTTTTTTGCCTTTCTTGACCTTTTTTTTTCCTGTCTATGGAAACACTACCGATACTACAGTAAACTGACTACCTCTATCGTATAGTCTATGCATTTGGTATCTGTCTGGTAATTCAACGTGGCTTCTTCTTCTTCTTCTCACTCAGAATCCTTCACTACTCGGTCGGTTCTTTCATTTCTTCCTGGAAGCAGCGACTACTCGTTTTCATTTCTCCTTACACGATTAGCGCTCTCGACTTTATGTGCCTGGTAACCCACCTAGTTCTCTCGTGTGAACTTCATGCATTATATATATATATAAACCTGCACTTAAAATAGAGGAGATACGCAGACAGTTCTGTGACTTTTGTAAAAATAATTTCCAGCATAAAGACCACGTATGAAAGTTCTTCGTGAAATAATTCTAAATAATTCCACGTACGGAATTCCCTAGAAGAATCCCTAGAAGTACACTCCGGAGTCCAAAGTACAAGAATCGTAGGTACAATAAAACGGACTTCTTACACTAGGTAAATAAAATTCCAAACGGTGCTAGGTATTCAGAAAAATCAGCATATATTTAACAAAGGACATAGAAAATCTTTCAAGCTTTCTCTCTCTCTCTCACTCTCCCATATAGAATTTCGCTCGTAGGAATATCGATAAAAATCGTAAAGACCCTGAAAAGCTGTAGGATTCGTAAAATTTGAATGATTTTCTTTTACCCCGGGTTTCAGCACTGGCTAAGGTTACCGTAGAACTTCACTTGGAAGGGACAATTCATAAAATGGACAAATGGACTAGAAGTTCATAGTGTTATACGAAAGTCTACGGTGGTGCTTACTATGGTCGATGGTAATGGTAGTGCGGTTATATGGTAGTCTTTGGTCAAAGCATAGCGTTGGTAGTGGCACGCGTGAATTGAAAGTCTGCTAGGCACTCCCGAGCATTCTGAACAGCTTCCATTGGGGGTCAGACGATGGGACCCAACCATCATTTGAATAACAAAGTCAGCCCGAGACGCTCCTCGAGCCGGTAACTTTGCGTTTATCGCGTCGTTTGCATGCCAAGCAGATTGATCGTGAATTCCTCGTTCCTGTGATTTTCGTCGATTTTATAGTATTTTAGGTAAACCATTAATTCATAGTATATATAAAAAATATATATTGAATATATTCCCATTTTAATTAGACATTAATTTTTTACAGGATACGAACATCCAAAGAAGATCAATACAGGCTTAAGAAGTATGCCGTATATATATAATATTAATTATGCTTAAGTCACGTATACATGAAATAAGCAAAAGGAACGGGTGAAAACGATAAATATTGTGTTGCGCAATAAAAATGTATTTTATCAAAAAATAGGGATTACCGTATAACAAAATATTTTCAAAAATTAAAAAAAATATTTTTCTTATTATTTGTACGACCTTGTTTGAGAACCCCTGGGATCTATTAAAATGACACGAATATCACGTAATGCCACGTTGTTTTGCCAGGGTCTGCAGTCAGAACGGACATCCCTGCTGGCGAGCATAGTTATACGGTAGAAAAAAAACGAAGATAAAGAAGTATAAGAGAAAAGTGGAAGAAAAGGAAGGAGGATGGTCAAAAAGAAGAGAGAGGGAGGAGAAAAGGTTCGTGAAAAGAAAAAAAGTGGAAATATGGAGCGGGTGGCGGCAGTGACGCTAGGCGATCGGAAGTGTGTCAAATTACAGAGGTCCGTGATATTAATGACTCTTAATGACATGCCCCCTCTCCTACCTCAGAGTCCTCTTCTTCGCTCCACTCTTGAGCTTGCTACTACGTGGAGTCCCCTGCCCGCAAGGTTGGGCCCTACCTTTTACTCTCTGCTACCTCCTGACCGAAAGACCCCCCCAGTGCGTTGGACTTTATGGTACTATATACATATATATATGGTATAGCCAGTGGCTGGTCCTGCCGCTCTTGAATTCACAGAATCCACATTAAAATAAAATTACTAATTGACGAAGGCTAATAGCAATAAGACAAACAACCGGCTAAATGCTATAAAGTAAAACACAGGTTGGTAATGCCGTCTCTGTAGGGAGATCTGTACGGGGCTCCCATATATACTTGCTGGTACCAGTAAATATCTGGATAACCAATGATGGGTCTTACTGTTGCGCTACGGTTACGACCGGTTCAACATTTCCAGGAGATGGGCCCACTCTTATTCTTTTCTCTCTTTTTCTCTTATTTTTGTGCATTTCTTAAGTCCCTTCTGTATCATTGTATACCGACATAACGATCTTGTATGAAAATTTGGTACTTTTCGCGGTAGTATGTTATCTGTAAGAGAATTTTGTATATGAGAAGATTTTTGTTATGGGAATAGTCAGGGATCCAATTTGACGACAAATATCATTTTTCGATCTTTTGTCAATTTTTATTTTATCACTCCATTTTTCCTTGTCTCTCCTGGTCTACGGGACTGTGAATCTTGCGTCGACGGATATCGCAAAGGACGTAACTTTCTGATACAAGGTAAACGGCGAAGATCGATGAAATTCGACTTTAATAGTTGGTCTGAGCGCGTCTATGTTTCTAATGGGAGAAGTTAACGTTGTCCCAAAAACATTAGAGGGTGTTTATTAGATAGTTTTGGGAAAACGGTAGAGAATTTTTATTAGGCACTGCAGAATCGCAGGTTAGGTTTCACGATGTTATTTCAGGGGTATTCAGGTAAAATTATCGAACAGTTGAAGTTTCCCACGGGAGTGTGCGAATTATATTTTGCTTTTTTTTTACGAAAAAAAAAAGTACAAGTCAATTTCGGGTAAAAGTTATTCCCGAATAAAGGTAGCCATATTTCTAACACAGAACTTAAGCGCAACCCCACGTTATCCCGTTTTCGCAAACTCCGGAGCACTTTAATCTTTGCAAATTGTAGCGAATTATATCGCTAAAAATTTCGTGGGGCTCACGGTGACTAGTATTTTTTTTACGAGCACCATGAAAATCCATATTTCAAACCATCTATCCTCTGCTTCTCATTCCTTCTGGGCCTTAAGGCCCCGAGAGCTACGAACTGGGCTACTCGAAAACGAATGACAAACCCCGCGGCTTCGGCATAGAGGCGGGACTCGGCCCACCGTAATTGACTTTATGACATATTTTACTTGGAAAGAAATTAGTGGAGCGATAAACACGCCATAAGGGTGGACATGGGCGAAAGGGTAAAGGGGAAGAACGCCAGGCCTCTTCTTCTTATACGTCTCAGTTATAAGATCTTTGTATAAAAGAAAAAATTATTAATTATTATTTTTAAAAAACTCACCCTGTATAGATTCCGGTGACGGGGGTTCCTTGTCGATCCTACCAAGAGCATCGCTCGCTGTAACAAAAAATGTTGTCAAAATTAATAAAAATTTCGAATTGATTTCGAAATTTTTTCGAATTAAACCTTCGTTACGCAGTGGCTATAAATTTATTTTTTCCGAAATTTGAGAATTTCCTGAAATTTGACCAGGATCCAATATTCAAATAATCTATTTGGAAACCCCTTGGCGACCGGCCATGGGATATGGTGGTAATTCCGGCAAGAGATGACCACCATACGTCACCAGGGTTGACCAACCCCCAGGCTGGCCACCTACTACACCCTGGGGGCTCGCTACTCAGCCCGAAACGACTGTATTCAGATAATCCTACCTTTCTACCCCATACGAGACATTTCAATACGGGTTCTTATGGGACACCATATACACTAAGGGAAGAATTCTCAATAACATTATAGTACATCCTTCCCCGGGACTATCATTTCCAAATATCGTCACGGACATTTTTTACCTCGATGCATCTCAAATTTCGAAAAGATCCACGATACCGAATTATAACGCGATTTTTTTATTAATTTTTTTCATTCAAAATTATGGACAATCACATAGGCTCTAAAAATACATAGAAACTATATGCTTCGGTGCACCTTACGTTTCCACTAATGCGATTTTAATCAGGTGTCGCTCCACCCACTGTGTTGTAGCGATTCATGAGAATTACAGTCGAAAAATATGAGAACGAAGCAATAACCTGACCTACAGCAGCAGAATTACTAAGCTGGACCGGAAGTGGGTGGTACCATCCGCCTGCCGATTCACAAAGAGCTTTATATAGGGTTACCCGATCAAAATGCACCAAATCAGAAACGACAGCAGCCATTCCACGAATGCGCTATAAATAGAAACTAATGTATACAAAAAAAAATGAATAATTATAAATTTAAAAACAAAAGAATTTCCCGAAAAATTCAAATAACTCACGATTACGAAATTTTAATTTGATGGATACTCTTTCAACTGAATCGCCCTGTATCCTCTCGAATTCTCAATGATCTCTACAAATTACCATCCAAAACAATAACAGTATCATTTACGATTCCGTTTTCATGTACTAACGAGAATCGTGCATGCTTACGGTCCTTAATGAGTGTCCCGGGTCCATCTTGGTGCGACCAATTACCTCTTTTCATGGAATAAAATAAGAAAAATAGAGATCTTTTTGTTTCAAATAAAAGCTGCAACTTCGTCTCACCTACAAAAATTTTTCCTACAACATCATGAGAGATCACGACTGTTTGTACCGGTCTGTTTACAGTAGGGCTTAACACCTACTCCCGGCAAACACCGTCTAGTTAGAACAATGGGTGAGAATACGGTAGGATGCTGCGCGAGAAAGATGCTGCAGCTAATGAAGGTTTCCTGTCAAAAGTTCAATACCGACGTTTATCTCTTTTCAACGTTAGAGACTTCATATATACATATATACACACACTAAACTACGTGCATACATATAAGTCAGCCATGTTGTCCAATAGAAACCCCCAAGAGTGTCGTCGAGAAGTTACAGCTAGACATACGTCTCAGGGATGCTGCAGACGGAATGCCAATGCTTTTAAAGGTAAAGGTATATTTGTTCAGGTAAAAAGAGCGAAGGATCAAATGAAATATTCGAAACCAATATAAAATGTCCACCTGTGGAATTTTCATTATCACATAATATACATACGTAAACTAGCTGATGAAAAAAAATCCAAACTATTTAACTGAAAAGTATACATTTTTTCAATTCTAATATTCACACCTTGCATGTGGCAATGCGTATGTAGATTGAAAAGATATTTTGTATGATAAAAAAATTTTTGAAAATTTTTATCCACTACCCTTGTCTATGGCTGTCCTGTCTGCTAGATGTTAATTATTAATTCTCTCCGATTATCTGACAGCGTTGCATCGCGTGTCTGCGGTTGGTCGCTTCTTAGTATTCATAAAGGTCAGTCAGCGAATGGCATTGCAATATTTTCAAGCACGTATGCTTCATCAAGGCACTGTTGTATATAGATATATGCCAGTCTAAGCAATATATGCTGACATATATGTATATATAATAGTATATACATATATACTATATGCGAAGTCGTGTAATAATGATAAAGCTGTGGTTTTCATTACTTCACGATTATGATCTTATTCGCTACGAAATTGCTAGGCTTTTCTTCATTCTTCGAATTTGAGCTATGCTGAATGTAAGGGTTGGTGGTACTGATAGAATTTTAAAAAAATACTAATAAGATAAAAATGTTTAAAAGTTTATTTGTCAAAAAGATTATTTGTAAAAATGACTTTTTTCTACGGCAGCAGATAGGCCATGTGGCGAAGGGTGTATAGATAAGGGTGGAAACGAGATTTTAATAATTCATGAAAAACCTATAATAATAAGTGTAATGAGCATGATGTGGGGTATATACAGGGTATGTGTGAAATATTAATCACGACGTTGGGCGTTTGTGGTCAGTGGCCAAGAAGAAAATCGAAGCTGATTTCAGGGGGTGGTTTTATACATATAGAACTTTTGTATATGTAACATGTAAGTGACTCCGACTACCCCTGTTACGTTGTAATATATTATAATCATACGGAGTACATATATACATATCTTTTATCTTCTTTTTCTCTGGTCACTATATGAATACCGGATGCGGTTTTGAATCTAGTTTGCGTGGCGGCATCAATTTTTAAAAGCCACCCCCTATATGCATTCGAATCGGTCGATATGGAAACCACGTATCTCCATTGGTAAAATACGCGGTCCGTATCGTTCTCCATATGATATTCCTTCAGGGAGGAATGGGGTAGGGGTTGGAAGTGGGTAATAAAAAAAATCAGAGTATCAAAACGATCGTGAAAAGTCTAAGAGACTAAAGTGCCGTTAAAACACGAAATAATTATATCAGGGGTGTAAGCCGTAATGGGGTTGAAATCCAATAAATGCAACGGGACGCCATTACGAGAACGATTATTTTTAAAACAAGAATATTCCCTTTTCGCTCGGTGACATAATGAGGAGTGCTCGACGGGGATGCGATAATGGCGGCCGTTATGAAGAAATCAACCCCTTGGTACCCCTCCGACCGGGAGCGGCCACTACTTGATCTTCCCGTCTCCATGGTAACCGCCTTGTCCAACGAATTCCCCCTCCTCCTCTGCCAAGGGTCGCGTGGACCAGTGGCTAGTTTGATTGGCTAGCAGAAAGTCCTTCCCTTATTATGAAAGATATTTTTCCTGAGAAGGGGTTGAAAATGGAAAAACTAATCACCGCAAGACCAACCCCTACATTGTATTCACTACTGTAAAAGCATTATTTGATGGGTCTACTGGACGTACACCCCTTATCCATCAAGTTACGTATATCCACCCCCTTAGAGATACATAAATATATCAGTTATACCAGCTCGGGAAAAAAAGTTGGATGAAATTTGAGAAAATCTACTGATCAAGGGAAACGAATGGAGGTTGTCTCAAAGGGCAATTAGTTCTCTAATATGACGTCAGGAACCTACAGTAGGTACACGATCGATCATTACCGAAGCGTTAATCGCTCTCGAGTCGACCTAATCCTGGCGAAAACTGATGGATTCCGAAATAATTGCTTAAAGGGTCCGGGGGTGAGTATAGGGGGTAGCTGCTCGCGCCCTTACAGATGGCCCGAGCTGCATTGTGCATCGGGGGTGTAGTCGAATGAAAGTGAGAGAAAAAAAGAAGTAGCGTGAAAGCTAAAATAGAAATTGGTAGAACGACATTGAACTTGGGGATGGGATTCAAGGGGGCGGTGGGGGAAAATTATTTGAAATTGATGAGTGTCCCTGGGACTAAGAAGGGTTGTTGTTTGGTAGCTTGGGGATGCGCGTGCCAAACGTGTGTTGTGCATAAAGGGTCCAACCCCTTTATTGGTTTCCTGCACCCCTAAGAACAATCCCTTTGGATAACAGTCTTTTCTTAATACACGGCATCGCTAATAATAATCGATCTATTCGTGAATTTTCATAGATGATTTTCTTTCTATGTTAAACGCACCTGTTATCAATAAATTTTTTTTTCGAAAATTATTTCTAATTAAATTCTGGTCTCACGCCTTGCGTAACGTCGTACAGAATTTTATTAGATAAGTCTGAAGGTGTCCAGGCATTTCAGCTATAAAGTACACGTGCTTCGTGTTAGCGTTCACGTTCCTAATGCCAGGGACGTAACAATAAGCCATTAGCACCCTCTGGTAAAAGGCAAGGGTGTTTTTCGCAAGACAATTACAGATCCTCTGAGAACGTTGATGAAAGTACAGGTATATATATATTCGAATATACGTTTCTCACGTGGCAATGACAGTAAGATAGTAATTGCAAAAAAAATAAATAATATTATGAATTGTGACACGATAAGATTTTCAGCGAGATTCGAGATAATCGTTCAGTGCCTTGTTGGCACAATTAATTGGTAACCACATATGCCTGAAGTGAAGAAAAGTATCAAATTGAATATTCATTAAAATGTAAATTCTGCAGTCCCTGGCTATTTAAAAAATAATAACAGAAATTCCATTTAATTGGTGCAACTGCCTATCCTACGTACGAGAGTCGTACCGGTGCTATGGCTGTCAATTAAGAGCTCGATCTTAAGGATCGCTAAGATGATCTACCCATAATTACCCCAACTAATTAAAAAAGCTTGTCGGCAATTAACAACATGAATATCCAGTGTCCCAGACTGTATCCTGTACATCATCTTGATAATCTAACCAATACAAAAGCTATTACATTTTCTTTCGCATTCAATAAATCCGCATCTGGACCAAACTCAAAATCCCTTGACGGTCGCGCGATCTAAATACGAAAAGAAGAAAAAAAATTCAATTGACATTTCTCCGGCAACTAATTAATCTGTTCGTAGAAAATTTTCACGTCTCAAGATGTAACATCCATTTGTTATGTGTCTCAAGGAAAATCGAATATGACACACGAGCGAAGGGAGTAAAGGGGTAGCTGAACTCCGACAAAGGAAACTGAAGGGTATGTTCTCCTTCGTTTCCTTCGTTTCCTTCGTTCCCGGGGTATTTCCAGAAGCAAAAAGTTTCTAATGACGAAAATCTAATATATCGCGGCCGCTTTCGTATAGCCTTTTCGCCTCGGCGCGAGTCCGCGCTGTCTGGCCGGCTTTTCTTGTAATTAAGTTATAACTAAGGGTGGTCGAGGATCTTGAGATGGCGTTGGACTTAGTGGGCCGGCAGTGGGTAAGAGGTAAAGAAAAAGCAAAAGAGAGAGTACAGTGGGAGTGGAAAACAATAAGGGGGCCCCCAACTAATCCGGACGATATATTATATCCAATGTGAGTGGTTCTGGCAGTGGGATAACGGGAGAGGGAGTTAAAGGACCTGGTACTGGTAGAAGGGATGCTGGAGGAGTTCAAGGGCTGAAACAGAAGGTCCAATGGGGTGAGACCAGTGGGAGTCTCGATTTGGTGTCGCAAATTGCAAAAGGAAGTAAAAACAATTTTACCCCGTTAGCACTATCCTACGTACACTATAGTAAATACATATCTATATACTGCACAGTATATACATACATAGTACGTTTGATATAGGTACATACAATCCTACATGTGTTCCCTATTAGTCTGTCTTAGTCATTCTTGTCACTGTATTTTATCTGGCAATTCTTCTAAGCTATATACATGTATATGTATATATATACTTCTCTACAGATCCACATAGGAAACAGGAGTAGGTATATAAATAATCGTAGAAAGGGGGGTGGGTGGGTTAACGCGAAAGAGTTTGCCGATAATTATCGTACCGTGTAAATATCAATAATAACTTTGTACAGGTGGGGTGGATGGGGAAGAAAAAAAGTCTCACTCCAGGATTACCAGGGGGTGGGATAGGGGTGGTGGAGTTGGATAAGAAAGGAGACGGGGGTGGTAAGTAAGAACGAAACGGAGTTCCGAGCGAACAACTCAATTGGGAGAAATCGAATTAGGCCGCGGAAGCTGGGCCTGGTAGATGTAATTAATTAATTCTCAAGCGCCATCTTGCCAGTGGCAGGAGAAGAAATATCGTACCGGGACTTGGCCACTCGTGGAAAATTGTGTATCCTGTTTTCTGGATGTACCATAACGTAATAAAGCAAGATCAAATCGATACAGCTATACCTTTCGTCATTTGTAACTCCCTGTATTTTCTTTTATTATATCATGTATGTATATGTATATATATATAGCGTGTCGGACATGCTATTGTGTATGACTATAGGTAATAGAGCCAGTGCCGTAGCGGGTGGGTACCTTTCAATAAGGCCCTTTACTTAACAAGAGATCGACTCATAACGCTTAATTAAGCAGGGAGCTTAACTCGGTCCCTTGGGACTTCTCTTCTAAGGGGCCTCATGATCGTGACCGGGCCCCGTAAGGAACACGGCCAGATCCCAGGATAACGATCTGATAAACCGACCCCCGAGATTACGATGGGATCCTGTCGCTACTGCTGTGGTGGCTCTACGTTATTTCTTTTACGTTCCGCGCCAGGTATTCTAGGGCTATTAAGAATTTTCATGGATGTTAAGGTTGGGTTGGGTTATTTTGTGTTATTGTATATCTCGAAGTATTCTCTTAGTTTTTTTTGCCTTGCCTGTTGTCTGTGAATTTGTCTTTTGAATTCCTGGTTTTTTTTTAACACTTTTATTGTAATCCTGGGATCGATGCATGAGCGTGGAATCCAGCGATAATGCAAAGCATAACTGACACTCGACCTATCGGGTTAATCCGATTTAACTATCATTATGAGCTTAGTCAAGAAAGACTTCAAGTGCCAGCTAGCGACTCATTAGAATGCCTAAATTAATACGCAGTTTGCGTGGCTAAAATAAAATTGTTGAAATTCCTGAATTTAATCGAAAAGACCTTCTTTTAAAATGTCAGTGCAGAATATTGCATGAAAATATGAGGTAGCATGTTTGCAGAAGAAAAAAAAATGACAAAAATCATGAAGTGCAGTACGTGGCAGAATTTGGTAAAACGTGAGGGTAGTTTTTTTTTAAATGGCGATATCGACCCCAATCGTGTTAGTCTAGTCAGAATAGAGAGGGGTTGGTTTGCATTTTAAAGCTCAAACGTCCCTGATAAGTATTGACACCACGTGGGAATATTCAACGATCTCCCTTGATTTCTAACTGTCGCGAATGATATTCGAGTGACGATTGACTAGTCATTTAAAATTTGATGATTCAGCGGTAGACGCAATTATGGCCATAGGAAAAAAAATTTATGGTGATTACGCTCATGGGGTTTCGTTAGAAATTTTGTACAAAACTTTATCGGTCGGATCCACCAATCGGAGAGGAGGTCTTGATGCAGGGGATGATTCGGGGTGATTGACGGTGGTTAGTCTCTATATGGGGGTTGCTCTGAAGGGGGTTGGGCATAGGGACTATGTGACAACCACCATTATGGGGGCTTCGACCAGTTTAAAATGTGAATTGAGAAAAAGACACACTCTACAATTGCCAATGCTGCCGCTAACCACCATCATCAAATGATCTTTCTCGATCCTGATAAATTTAAGAGATCACGGTTTCCAGAATGCGGGACACTCACGTTTTGTTTTCATTTGGTCTATGCTTATGTAGGAAACGTATGACAGCTTGACGCATGCTGGTGGCTATCGGTCATTCTGGGAAATTTATACGGGAACGACTATGGGTATATGCATATATTATGGGAAATCCTTAAAATAGTAAATATAGTTATTATTCATTAGTCATTGATACGTCATTTTATCAACTTACGTATACGAAATGCAGTCTTGGTATCAGCATGCATTTTTGTCTTGCTGCGATAATGACAGATTCCCACAACCATTGGTGAATCGTGAAGAATAATTATTTAAAAAAAAAAAAAAAACGAAAAAATCACAGTTTTTTTAAATTACCACCACTCGATTGTGCATTTGGGTCTTTCGAAATAAAAACCACGTGGCAGAGCACAAGTCACGAAGGAACCCAACACTGTTGACATAAAAACGAAACTGAAAAATTTTTCGAAAAATTCATCGAAACGTCAAAATTTGTTCACCGTCTTTATACAGTTACACTCAAATTCACGAGTCCTATACATACTTTGCATTATACACCGTATCCTACAAGTCAGTAACAAAAAACAGTCTAAATGTTTTTAAGTTTAAATTTCTTAACTCCGAATAAAAATTTACAAAAATTCACCCGTTTTTTTCTTTTTCAAAGAATTTCGATATTTTCACGCTCTCCTATCGGGGGCAACTTGTCTACTGGTGAGGCAAGTCCGTCCGTTCGCGTTGGTCAGCACTGCCCCTCTTCTCAGCTGGCCTTTTGCTTTGGAGGCTTCGGGTAGCTTCAGAGCCTGGGCACTCGATGTAACCCCACACGCTCCTGTCGATCTAACGTCCTTTTTCGACGCCCAGCGTCGCGATGCCATCATCGCACTTTCTCTCATCTGCCTCTCTCCGTTTTCGCCACTCTCGCTTCACGCCACGATCAGCACCGCCACCCCCATTTTCGAAGGGTACATACATTATCCGGCCCTGATCCCTCGACCACCCCCCCTGCCCCATTCGCAGCCCTACTGAATTATAGAAGACACCCTCATACTCCATTTCTGCCATACCCCTCAGTGTATGCAGGCTATTTACATTTTCTTTTTAAAAATTCCTAAACACTCTCGCTACTTTGTCGCACACGTATCTTCAGCGAAGATACACAGTTTTTATTGTTTCCAGGTAATTTAAGGTATTTTTGCTTTTATAGCTACTAAATGTATTCTTCGTCAGATTTCACTTCCTCGAAAGTCCCTTAACTGCAGCCTTATTGCGTTCTCGAGGGAGGAAGAGTAGAAGAAAAAAATGTGAAGGGTGAGGCAACGCCTTTCAAGTTATTCGGCATGGACACTAAGCGTAAGGGTTGTTGTTAAGTCGTAAAAGAGGAAAAAGGGAGGAAGAAAAAAAAAGACGCCAGTGGTACCTTCCTTTTTTTTTGTTCGTTCCTCCCCCGAAAATATCAGGGGGTGTTAAATATTTTTCGCAGGTAGAAACGGCGCGACCCTCCAGGAAACGTGTTTCAGGAGTTTACGTCATATAAAAGATGGTTCGAATTGTCTAATATTTTTTTATAAGACGATAAAAACAGACAGACTCAAACCTACAGGCAAATTCACTCGAAACTTGACTCTTTCCTTCGTTACTCCAATAAACCATTTGTAATTGGCTGCTGGAATTTCTAAACGAGGGGATGAATTATTTGGGAAATAAAAAATGGGCATAAATTGCCTTCGGTCAATTCCTTTCTGAGTATATAGATATACACATACGTGAATACGTGTACCCTGAACTGCACTGCTAACCATGATATGTGGACCCAGTCGCACGGGTGGTAATTGTAAATGCTGATTGTCCAATTGCCAGGAATTGTCTGTTGGCAATTGACTATATAGATACATATGTGTACACATATGTGGATACATAGATATTTATTGGCAAAGACACGTCCCCGTCAATTACTTAACGCCAGATCGATCCGCAGATTATCTAATTCTGTTAATTAATCAATTGCTGTAATTATTGCTACCCGCAGCCGACGCCGACGTCCAGGGACGCAACCAGACGACGCGGGGCGTCGTGGCACCCGTTCCCATCGGTTTTAATAATCTACTTTGTTGTTCCTACTTCCATCGGCCATTTAGATAAACGCTAACACGTACTGTAACACATATCAAATGAAATATAGTATACACTGAGTGCCTCAATGACGTGTGCCATTAATTAGTCGTATAAACGATACTTGATTATAACCACCTACCCACATATATCGTTCAAGTAATTAAGCTGATTGACTTTAAATTAATTAATCGAAAAATAATTAATCGTATACAAATTTTGAAATTCTTTTTATAATTCATTCTTATGGATGGACGAATATTAAGATGTTTTAGTATCAATTAATATATATATATATATATATATTTCGACATTACGTTTCTCGCAATGCACAGTATGTGTATTGACGAACGGGATCGTGTGGTTCACGTTGATATAACTTAGTTACAGAGTGAAGTTAGCGTCGATGAAAATAGACAAAGGATCGTGGCTGCAGCAAAGGGGAGTTATAGGTTAGACTGCGATCCTTCCAGAGGGAAGCTGCGAAGGGTCCAGAGAACTGTAGGAAAATTGGGGGAGAGCGAGTGGATTGTACAAACAGGGAAAGAAGCACACAGCCGGCTTAGGTTCATTTCGCTACAGTCTGTTCCAATCTGACAGTGTAACGTGTCTAATGATGGATTTCCTATGCGACCATATAGCATGCACTATACAGTAATGGTTAAGCATTGAAAAATCAGAATAGAAAACTTTTACACTGTATTGGAATGGAGATGTATCAATGAGATGAGAATGGACCGAACTGTGGAAGATAATGAAAAAAATGTAATTTTGAATAATTTAGAAATTTTGTACTTTCGTCACTATCTGTCTCACAGATCGGTCCTAATACGAGTGAAAGCCCATTGAACCACCCACGCATGCTGGGGGTGGTTTAACGGGTGGGTCAGGGGTCAGCTGGCGCCCTATTTTGCAACCTCCCGCACGCTTGACCATAGCATTGTCCGTGCGAATGGTCCATTGTCGAATTGAATCATCGGGAGGGTGGAATATTCAGGATGGCCAATGGCCAATCGTCAATGGCCGCTGCTGACCATTATTGTTGGGTCCTTCCTGTGCGTGTATAACGCAAACCGGAGCCACTCGAAAATATCGAACGCGTTACAGTTTCCATTCTATTTAACTATATATGTATTCGACACCCACTGTTCCCTGGATACTCTGAATTATTGGCTTAATTGTTAGGGGAATCCCCGGGCTGTAACATATTTCGAAAATTCGACAAATTTCCGGGCGGGAACTTTTCTTTTGCTTCTCCTGGCAATCTTTTCCGTGCGTTTACAAAGGACACGCGTCGACGTCATTAAAATCATTCTCATGGAACATCCGATTGGACTTTAGAGTTCGATAATTTTTATTAGCCAATCGTACGTGTGTCATTGATTTGAAAGGATCATTGATTTTTGGTTAAATCGTTAATAATGATTTTTGTGGTTTCTGAGAGTTTACTGGATATTTGATGAAAGTTATATTTTTAGTCGCAAAATTAAGCGGTAGTCGTCTGGTGAAAATTGACTGAAACTGTCCATTTGGGATATGGACACGCTTTTATCCAGAATTTTGGAAAATAGGGAACGCTATTGAGAGGCACATATTGTTCGATACAATAGTAGGTAAACTGGGGTCAAGCTAGATTCACATTTTGGGGTGCATTGGACCCAGTTATTGTACACTGTGTAATAATATTTCGCGTGCAGGATGACTGGCTGGGTCAGTTTTGGGTCAGGGGTCAAGAGGGCATGGATTCGATGATTCGTCAATCAATTTAGCCCAAATCGTCCTGTTGGATACGAAATAAGACAGAGTTTGACGAAAGACTGATTATGGGTTTGTAAATGTTGCGGACGTGTGAAATTTGAGAAATTTATACGAAAAAAAAAAAATAGAAAACTGACTGCAATTATAGTTGCTTTCAGCCAGAGATAAAAAAAGGTGTGCAGCAGCGCAAGGCACGCACGCTGCTAGATTCATTTTCCAGGAGGATCTATTAATCTTCGTCCTTGGGCCCCGGGACTCCTTTTCCAAGGGTGTGGACCGAGGAAGAGGAGAGTGTGTGGAGCGGCGCTTTGAGGGTGCAAAATAAGTTCGGACACGAGGGTGTCGAGTTGGCGGGTATAAGCGTGCGAGGGCGTAGAATTTTCTACCTGGCCCCAAAAGTTTCGGGGCCTGATTTTCGATCTTCGAAAATGGGCACACCCGGTCTCTGAGGTTGCGTTTACTACAGGGGATGCTAATGCAGGGGCACCACGTCTCTCGGGAGCCCACACAAGAATTTAAGACTCTCATTACGTTGCTCGCCACGTTTCCAATACGTGTCCTTACATTTTTGATTTTGTATTTTTGCAAAAATCACCCAAATATTCACAATGTCTTCCGTGTCTATTTTCGAGTCGGTCATCTCTTTGAACACCATAAAATTTACATAATGACTGTACCCACGTTGAAAATAATTTTTTCACTGAAAGATGACATGTAGATATTTTTTTTTAAATTTAAATAATGACCTACCCCAACTTTTTCAAAATTGAGAAATAAAGAATAACTCCCTCATTTTTTAAATCCTCCACCTACGCCGTTTTCGCGTTCGTACAAAGAGACCCACTTGGAATAGCTAAACTCTGAATGAAAAGTGCAATAATTTTTGTCAAGGAAGTAGTCAATTAAACCCAAAAACCGTTTTCTGCAAATTTTCGAGGATTTACCATTAACGACGTTAATGGAGTAGCCCGCATTCCATATGCCAAGCTAGAAAAGAAGGCCCCCATAGGCTTCTGTCGGGTCCGCGACCCAGGAAGTAGGTAGTAATTTCGGGAACGGGCCACAAAATTAGCAGGCAAAAAGCCGAAAGATGATTTTCCAAAATAACACAGAGCGGGACAATGGAGAGCAATTTCCCGGGTACCAGCTGCTGCCACCTATCTGATTTATCATCTCGGACCTTCCTTTATCTGCCGCATTTTCATTCTCCTCTTTCTCTCTCTCTCGTCTCTCATTTTCTCCTACACTCCTCGAGTAGACATCCTCTCAATAATTATCGGCCCAAGTCAAAAAAGGAACCGTGAAAATAATCACGTCTCACCGTCCGGGCAGAAAAAGAACCCATAAGAAAAAAAAAGAAACGAAAAGATCCACCCGCAGCAAAACGCGGTTAATTCGAAATTTCATTTCCACCCAGAAACAAGGGCACGTATCTTATTTCTACTTGCGCCTCGAATTTTTCGATCTCTGCAGCAACCACGTTCCTGTTACAAGACACATAATGTATCGAGGCGCTATACCATCCGTATACGTACATATTGGTATACATAGAATCGCACGCGTCCAAGGCAAAAGAATATATTTTTTTAAAATAACTAGAAAGTAAAAGCGCCGCATCTGGACTGCGGAACGTGGAATTGTTTGGCCGTTAGCTCGGAGGAATGCGACTGGAGCAGATGGGGGGTGGCAGAGGGGCAGTTCAATCGGTTATTGATTGGAAATGTAAGCCATGAGGGGGTGTCCGAAGAGGGCGGGTGCGCGCACCCTGACGTCGGTCGGTGCTTCACGGAGGGATGAAAGAGGGAATGTCCAGTACCGGAACGAGCCGACAGATGGCCACTGGTCACTCGAATGGTCCAGGCTATTCACACTGAAAACTCGTTAACCGAGTAAAACCTTCAATTCCACCCTTCCAGTTAGTTCTCATTGAATTTCAAAAACACTCTACATTCCTCGATGGTACGGCCGATAGAATTTTCTATTTTTCTTTTTTCTTTCAAAAATTCATTTCTCCTCTTGGTAATTTATATTTTACGATCATAAAAATCACACATGTACATATACATACAGTTTAAGTACTTCGAAATTCGTGGTACTGAGGGATGCTCGCGGAACTTGGCTAAATGCCTTTCTCAACTTAAAAAAATCTTAGGAACGTAACCTAACCTAAACTAACCGGGCCAAACAGGCTCCCTCGCATCCCCCGGGCAATCTTTTCAATTTAAAGTCAAGTATTATGGCTTAAATTGCATTATGGTTTCCTTCCCCAAGATAGGAGGACGGATGAGGGGAAAAAGGACAGGGGATAGGGCCGGCTCCTTGTAACCAAGACTCAATCACGTCGCTTAACCTCTGACCCCAAACAACGCACAGCCGACCACTTCGTCAAATGCGTATACGTTGCTCTTATCCACTTGATTTCTATATAAAAATACAATACCTCTTAAATAAACGAAGCGACCCTTATATCCACCACCCGATTTCATTAATACATTCTTTTTTCAATTTTTTTTCTCTACAATCTCCATTAAAATTAATCCTACAGCATCCACATATCGCTCCACCCTGACAGCGATATTTACTTGAGTAAATACCAAATGCACCTATTAACCAGCAACGATAAACCAGGACATATAAACCCTTTTGCAATTTCATACGCAAGCTTCATGAAAACCCGCGTTGTGGATTCTCCCCATTACCTATAATAATGGCTTCCATGACCCATAAGATACCTTCAGGTGTTTTTAGTTCACTTTTCCTCGGTATTACCTTATCGTATATCGTATACTATACAAAATGTATATATATCCTGCAACTGGATGCCAACTATGACTACACATCTACGTATACATAGATACTGGTACCAAGGTAAGTATAGGTAGATACATAAGGTCCGTGCAACATAGCTGACTCCTTGCCTGGTGCATATTACCGGGCTGTTAGTGGGCGTGGTTGCCTGATGAGTTAGCAACGTATTGACTTTATAATAATCACGTTAGCCGGTCCACCGTGATCCCTTGGTATTACGCGCGCCTTCTCGCGATTTCATCTACCCCGTGTACAGGAGTAACTGCTTTTTAACGTTCCCGGAGGAGCCGGACCGTGAAAGTCGATTCACCTTACCGGACCCTCAGTTCGGTAAGCTTTCTCATGGTCGATGCTACCTGCTGCACTTTCGTTACCTCGACTATGCGTGTACATGCATATAGGGTGGGTCCATTTGTAAATGCAAATTTTTATTTTATTCACCTATAAGACACGACGGTTCCACGCTTTATATTATATTTTTTCTAATTTCGAATTACGTGTTCTGGGTGGTAGTGACCTTGGTAGCATTTATTTTTGAACAACCCGGTATACTGGTAGACATACCTGGTGCGGTAACGGTTGGCAGAATCCTGACCTCCAATCTCACCTCAATTTGCCTACACGCCGGCATTTGCGCGGAGCGTCGGTATTATCTGAAATTATGATCTCAAAAAAGGTTCATGTGGGGAGTGCAGAAGGGGTAGAGTGTGTTGGGGGGGGGGGGGGTAAAAGACCGTGGGGAGGGATGAGCGTTGGAGCGGGGAAAATGCACACGCGCGCACGCTTCTTCCCTAACGTAATCGATTAATTATGGCGAATCGCTTATTATAAATTACTTGAGTAATTGGTGTCCTATTAATATGCGGAGTATGGTTAGGGACTTTTTTTTGTAAAATTTTATTAATAAAATTACCTCTGCGGGCATTAATTATCGATTGTCATCGAGTGATCAGGCGTACGATGCTGTAGCGTAATTTTGAACTGTGCGAGATGAAATTTTTAATTAACAAAGATTTTTCGTCCGTCTGTTGGCAATTTAATTATTTCAAAAATTAGATCTTTAACGATCAATGATTATGAGCTTATATCTATTTTATTCTTTTATAATTAGACATTGACCTACTGCGTTACATTATAATGTGCATATTTAAATGATTTAATGGTTTGGGGTATGAGGGTAAATTACGTAAATAAGGGATGCACCTGCTTCATCTGTAAATCGGTACTTTGCGTCCTCATTAGGATCGCTAATAGATATGCGTGACTTTGTTCTTAATTAATTCGGTAATTATTAATATCGAGCCCGTAAGTTATTTGATGGGCGCATATATATAGATATATAAGACGAACAGGTGTTTTTATTGATTAGAAGTTTTTAACGTACTACCGGAAACTAAGTTACACACGTGAATAATTCACGAATAAGAAGAAGCAATTTTATAGGGAAGTAAATCAAAATTCAATTACAACTCGTAGCTTTAAGATGAGATCGCGAATGGCGCAGCATCCCGGTTTTATTTCTCTGGAATCACTTTGCTGTTTATCTTTGAATATAATCCTGGCACGGAATTGAACTTTGCAAACTAGTAGTTCGTACACCGCGCTGCTTCGTTCAAGTTTACGTAAAAAGAAATTGAGCATGTGTTACGCGTATATGATTAATGAATTTTTTGGAATTTCAGGCAACTTTTATTGCATCAAAATCCGACGCAGTGATATTTATATTGAAAATGGCCGATAGGCAATAACCGACCCCTGATCGATTTGACGCCAAATGTCGCCGTGTTTTACACTGGGCAATAATAGTTTGAAATCTATGTAGGCAATAATTCAGCTCCACCCCTTTGCCAACCCTATGCATCCCTTCGCATCCTTTTTTTTTTCCCTTGCACCCTCCTACATATGAAACATCCATATGATACCGATATAGAGGGCAGTTATTGGCTGTCGTCCCGGACGGTCCAGTCAATAATGTCGGCAGTCAAAAAAAAATTGTGACAGATAAGAATGATATGAAGAGAGTATGAAAAATTTTCGTTCGTTTCAAAATTATCCTTTCTTATTTTTCTTCGACAAAAAATTTATCAAAATAGCCAAGATCCGGAACTTTCAAGACTTTCCGTCCCTATGCTCCGAAGAATATATCCCCTCCTCCGATTCTAGTAGCCATATAGACGACTCCAGGAAATCTACGACTTGGGGGAGCAAAAACAATTCACTCGGGTTTGCCGGAATAAACGGAATTTAAATACTCGGAGGAGAGAGTGGCGTCGAGGGGTGTCCCGACTTTATAGTAGAACAATAGCCTCGAGGGAGAGATACGTTAAGACACCAGAAGATATAGGGGGAGTCCTTTCCTATAGTCCTTGCGTAATTTACACGGGACAGAATTCCGTTACACAGTTCGACAACTTCGAAGATTACTTTTTAAGAGTCGTCTTCCTGTTTCCTATAGTTTCCACCCTTATTTTCCTCCCCCCCCTTTTCCTCGCCCCCCCCCCCCCCCCGTACAATCCTTCCACAGAAAAATCTCATCACCGATAACAATAATGACCCATAACGACGATGCAATTTTCACATAAAAAATTTAACGCAACTAATATCCCTAATAAAAAAAATAAACATTTTTATTGCGCCCTCCGAGATAAAATCAGTAAAAAAAATTTGCCCTGTCAATATCAATCTAAAATCTAAAAAATAAAGTCGTGAGGGTCCGCAGGACCTTTCCCATCTCCATAGGCAATATTTCAAAATATCCCTTTTTTTCCAGTATCCACCAAAAGCCCAGGGTCCGTCGGTTAGGACGATGTAAGCAACATATTGTTATCAGCCAGACAGAAGGTGGTCCAGGAGGTCCAGTGTGTCCCACGGGATGTTCGCTTTCCTGTTCCTTATTGATATACCGAATAAGCAGAGTGGACAGGACGTTTGGTATATACCGACTATCTATACCTCCTGTCCACATAAGACTCCTGGGTAATGATAATGGCTCTGCGAGTCAAATGGTCGAGTCTTATCAATAGAAAATTAAATTCTATAGGTACGAGTAACTGTGAACTCCCCTCTTTTTATTTACGTTCAATTTCTCTGATAACACAATTTTTCTCCGAGCTCCTATTCAGTCCCCAACCTATCGCCAAGCAGCGCATATCCGGTGTAAATAAAGATGGCTACTTTTCCTGTCCGCTTAGTATACTTTACTGTACCATGTAGGTATAGTATGGTATAGGCAAGTACCTACTCTATAAATACATATGTATGCACGCGTACCTACCTCACCTACCTACCTACCTGCTATACGTAGGGGGCTAGTGCTTTCAAATTCCGCGAGTCAAGGCAATGTTTGACATGGAAATGTCGAGCAATGCATTATACATGTCTTCCAGCAGGAGTGCCGTTCTCTACGCTTTTTCTTACCCCTTACTCTTATTCGCCATTCTTCCTGTCCGCTACCTCTAACCCTATGTATATGTATACGCAGGCTTCTTGCGAGTCCAGCCGGTTGCTTTTGCACCACTAGCGAGAACGAAGTGAAGAAGACGGGAATTTAATATACAGGAGGAACGTTGTTCCTGTGGGAACCGTATGGTACGACGGGAAGTTCTTATCGGAGCAATGTTTATTTAAGCAAATGAAAAAGAAGGGCAGCCTTTAGTCTGCTTTATGTACCCTTGTACTCGGTCCAGTGTTTACTGAGGGGAGCGGAATAAATTTCGAAAAGACAGCAGAGACCGTTCCGATGGTACGTGTGAAATTGTTCGATTTTTCAAAAAAAAATTTTTAATAATTTTTGAATAAGCCAAAATCAGGACTAGTCAGTGAACACATTGTTCCAAAGTACTCCCGGAGGTCTCTGCAATTCACCTTTATTACGAGGGTCGGCATTGTTCGTAAAGGGACGTCGCGTTTATTGCATTATTTAAAGAAACATCCCTTCCTGAGATCTTCTTATCCCGACACTGGAGAAGAGTGGCACTCTTCACACGGAACAAGAGGGGTCCAGAGAAAGCTGTTAGATACTATATCTACTGCCAGCGTAGTAGGCTGTAAGGAAAATCTTGAGTGTGAATGCGAACGCGTGTAAAAGAGTAGGGCGGGGGGGGGGTTGATTTTCTAGATGGCTAAAAGGGGATGAAATTTCGAAAGCTAAGGGATGAAATCGCGACGGCAGACAACACTCAGACGCGTCGACGGGAAGCTTCGAATCAGGTAAGAGATTAGCCGCAGCCTTTCCGCCATTTCATTTCTCCCACCCTATCCGGAAACTTTTCATCCCTTATACGCGTCTATCGCTGTTTTGAAAATTTGAACACTTTTTTCGAAAAAAATTATAATTCTCATTTTTTTTTAACACTCACCAGGAGAGTGACCTTCCAGCTTCGCCTGAAGGGTTGCTGTGTTTCTGTGCTCGGGTGTCGTAACCGGCGCTGCTATCGGGGGTGAAAGGTCAGGATGCGCCAAGGCGCCGCCACCTGTCGTTGTCGTCGTTGTCGTCGTACTACAGGGATTCAATGGCGAACTTCTTCTGAAGCTGCGATCCGTTCGCCATGCCACTTCGTTATCGCCCACCCAGACTTTACCTAAAAGCAGACAAAAGTGATGAAAATCAATTGCCAGGAGGAACCCACATATGTGCATTGCATATATACAACGTGTGATTCATACAGACTTACGAAACTGAGAAGGGTGGGGTAGGGGGGGGATGGGTGTTTCTGAGCATTAACATGGCCGACGGTTATTGATGAGGAAAAGCAAATGAGAGGAAGCTGCCTGGATAAATTATATGAAGAAGGTTAGAAGGCTGAGAGGTAGGTAAGGGTGGGTTTCAGATCGTATTAATAACCTAGCCCCTTGCCTATGTACATATATACATATATAAAGTCCAAGCGAAATGGCTTCTCTCCCCTCGTCGACTACACATAATTAGCGAACCCCGTATGTTTGTATATATGTATATAGATATATGCGTAGTAAATACATAGACATATACGCACATGCGTTCATTTTCCCTTGCCTATGCATTTTCCTTCCACGGCTTTTCCCTCGTTTCCCTTAATTTCGGGGAACAATGGTCGCAGCCCTGGATGTTGTTCCAGGCTGCAGTGTCTAATTACGCGGGGTCCATGGGATCCTTCAGTATGGTCATGGGGTGAGTTTTATGGGTTTCCGCGGTAACGTTTACTGGATGTTTCAAAATAAATATACTTATTTTTCCCATAACTTAACGATACCTAACACTGTTTGGTTTAATTCGTATATTTTTCGTTATGCATATACCAAAGATTCACAGGGTAACGTTCGGTCGACCGTAGTTAACGATACTACGTTCGATCATTATTTTTGAGTCTCACTGTACCGAATCCTTGATTTGCGAATAAACGTACAAAAAGATCTAATAGTCAAGTATACTTAAGTGTGCTAGGTAGCAGGCTCTCAGTATTATTTCCTTGATGAATGATTTAGCCAAGATGGAAGGAGGGTGTAGATATGTACACGCGAAAGAAAGATCTGCGCGTCTTAGAGGACTGAGTGTTTTAGAGGGAGGGGGAGAGAGAGAGAGAGAGAGAGAGAGAGAGAGAGAGAGAGAGAGAGAGAGAGAGAGAGAGAGAGAGA
>JARQTI010000901.1:162399-208602 GCA_030142655.1 Trachelus tabidus
GGAGGGAGGGGGAGAGAGAGAGAGAGAGAGAGAGAGAGAGAGAGAGAGAGAGAGAGAGAGAGAGAGAGAGAGAGAGAAGGAGAAAGAACGAAAAAGAAAGGGAGACATAAAGGCGAACTAAGCTTCACTATATGGCAGTTCGAGAAGAGAAACACAGCCGGATAATAGGTAACGTAAGAGAAATGGATAAAAGAAAGTGTAGCCGGCGCTAACTAAGGGCGTCGGCTAATCAATATCATCAGAGAATGGCCGCTGCCCTCGGCAGCCCCTCTACTTCCTGGCTCTGGCCTGCTTAGAGGGTTGGCTAAAGCGTTGCGATTGTCTTACGAGAAAATAATTTTCTCCCGATTGAAAAATAGTTTTAATTTTCTTTACTTAATAATTTTTTATTGTATATAAATTTAATGTGCTAAATGAAAAATTGCAAACTTTTTATACGATACCACAAATTTCCTCCCTCTCGAGTCTATGGGATCTCTTGGTCCATGATCTCTAGCCTAAGGCTCCGGAGTCTGTACACAACTACCCTGAGAGCATGGATCAGCGGTTCCTTTAATCTCGTGGTGTTTGCATGCCCGAGAAGACCCCTGCTTCTTGGAATCCCACCCCTATGCACACGAGACAAACGAAACTACCCCGTGGTACGTTAACCGGAAACGCAGACCCCCGATGGACCTTACGTAGAATTAAATTATCTCGATGAAAAAAAAAATCTTCTCATTCCCGTCAGACGCTCGTGCGGTTTACCCTTCGCCAATTGTAAATTGGATATCACCGACAAGTATGAGTAAATTTTTGAAAAAAAAAATTCCCATGGGTTTTGGAGTCTGTCAAAGAAAAAAAAACACCCTCTTCTCTTTTATATCGAGGGGGTCGAACCGCACCAGGTCAAACCAGTATGGTGACGTCCATCCAGCGCCAACTCCATTCACGGGGTTTATCACTGTCCAGATAACAACGATTTACCTACACGCGAAGCCAACCGACCCCTCCCCCCCTGCATCCCTTGGGTGGTTCAAATCGGAAGGGTCGGTCGAGTCCCGGCAGCCAGTAGGCAGCAGCCACCTTGCATTCAAGAGTATTTCACTTTAACGGCCCCCCAGGGGATTGGCTGACCTGGTCGAGACCCTCGAAACGTTTCGGCATAATGGACCTTTACATTACTTATTCGGCAAAGTCGCGAACTTGGAAACAGCCAACGTCCGCGATAAATTCCCTTCTGGTTAACGAACACGTTTTACGATTGATTGATACGAGTTAAAGGATTACATTTCGGATAAAATTTCACTGTTTTACGTAAAGGCAAGAAAATTTTTTGGGGAAATTTCCAAAAAGTTCAAAAATCTTTTCGTGTACATCGACCGATATCGCAAAGTACCCAGTTCTCCGTATAAACGAGCCGACGGAGGGGCGAAAGACGGTTGTGGATAAAACGAGCGATATGAGATTAATAGTAAAGGCCGAGCTGGTCGCTCTCAAGGAAAAAGGGTCGCCGATATAGTACGTATAGGTAGGTATAGTGGCGCTGATGGCGATTCTTCTTTGAAGGTGGACCCGAGGGTAGTAGTGGCCAAATTGAATCCTGTTTAGGACAGGATAGAAAGGGGGTGGAAAGACCCTTCTCTCAATAAGTAAATTGCACCGTCAATGCGCGCCCTTCTGATCCCCCGACGCAAAATTAGAATAGCCTCAAGGCTTAATCTTATCGTCTTACCGAATCAACCCTTAAATTCAAGGCCAATGCGTTGAATAAAATAAGCAAAAAATGTCAACCCTTTCAAAAATTATAAAAATCATCATCCACCAATTCTCAATCGATCACTGTCCAAGCACGCGTACAGTTTCACAATATTGATAACGCGAAAGAAAACATCGTTGGATACAATCCCTAATCTATTAACCCGATTTGCTTATCAGCAATGTGCTGCGCTACGAGATATCGAGATATATGGAAAATATAAAACCGATGCTGATAATACCGTAGGAGTATTGACGCATCCAGATCAAAAATGCACCGGCTGATAAGACAGAATAAACGTATTGTATATTCATGTCGCTCCGATGTGAATGACCTTTAATCATTCGATGATACTTTCTTATCGTCCAAAAGTCAAGCGACAATGGGACAGGTTTAAAGGTGCGATTGATAAGCATAGCTATAGATTGATCGACAACGTTTTCAGGACTATCGATATATAAATCACTTTTCAATAATTACTTTTATTAATTTCCAATTGAAATACAAGTATTTAATTAACATATAAAGATGCCTTTCATTTTATCCCGCTTCAAATACACTCGTATCATAGTGCGATCGATAAAAAGCTACCAGCCTTGGGGTACAACTCAGAGCACATATGTGCTAACGGTATATATGTGCTGCATATATATATATACCTATGTGTTATATAGTCCAACGCGCAAAACACTTAGCGCCTCGAAATCTCTCCGTTAGAAATTGAAAATCGGTACGAATTGCGCATAGGTATATATAAAGGGTATATAGAAGGCATATATATAGGTATATACAGTCCGCCATAATGGTTCCAGCCAGTCTTCTTAGAATGCCGCCATTATGTTAATACGGTCTACCTGGCCCGTAGTAAAAGGCGGACCGATAAAACGTGAATAATAAAAAAGCGCGTTAGGGGTTGAGGAAGGGTTGGCTCGCATGCGCGAACCGCCCCTCTAGGCTCTGGGGGTTGTAACGTACAGGCACCCTTGGTCTCCGGAGCGCTATCCCGACACCTTGGCCAATCTGCATGTTACTGCCGGGCGCCATTTTGAACGAATCCAAGAAAGGGGATGATATGACTCGACCCCCATTATCAAGACTATTTTTAAATGGAAGTTGTACGCGTCGACGTTAGCAAGAAAGCGTATAACGTGTTTTCAAGAAAGTTCCTCATGTTACGATAAGAACGTGAATTCCTAAACGTATAGGAAAAGACGGGAATTAAAACGAATACGCTTACGGATTATCGAACTGGGTTATCTCCGAGTAATACATATATCAATGAGATACAGTAGCCCTCATACGAAAATTATATATCGAAATAAAATGAAATCTAAAAAAAGTGAACGGATAATAAATATTTCCAAAATTTAAAAAAACCTAAAAATTCAATGTACCCCTCGATCTCATCAGCGTCGTCCAAAATTTATATTATGAAATAAAAAATTATAATTCTCATCGTCGGATCATTCGTCACTGATCGGCTCGCTCGAGAAACACGTTACGCATTATGGGATGAAGCGTAGAAAGTTAAAAAAAATAAAGAAAGAAAAGAAAATATAAGAAACGCGCAGGTAGAGCACACACAAGACCCAACAGGGGGGTTGGTCGTTGGATTTTGAAAAAGGGGTGAAAAAAGAGAAGAAGGGGGTTGGGTTACGAATTTAAAATCACAATGGCAGACACACGTCTATCCGTCCCCTTAACCCCTCGTTCGTTTCTTCTCGCGAGCATCTGCGTCCGTCCTCGCCAATGGGGTGCATATACCTACCCCTATTTCAGAGATCCAAGTGCATAAGTGCATCCCTCGATATGTGAGTGTGAAGGTGACCTGTGTGAGTGCGTACGTGCCGGGCACGAACGCAGCACGCGTCAGTGACGTCAGTTGGATCACTACACCCGTATACCAGCTATATTATATATAGCCAACCCTTACCGACGGTACCAACCAACGGAGGTATAGTAACAACCAACCCCGAAAAATCCCAGTCTCTCTCTATACGGGCAGGGCACTCGAAAACCACCCTTCCTCAAACATTTTAAACTTTTACCCGACTGTATTTTATGGACGGCTTCGGGGTTGCGTCACAAAGCCTTCCACTACCGTTACGCAATTTTTTTTCATTTCCGTGACAGACGGCCCTGCGAGCGTGTCACCCCCTTTGTGTACCTCCGTACGCGAACTACCCTTATTTTCCATTTTTTTTACATGCTCATCTCGTGCGATCGATATTTTCAAAAATCTATATATGTATGTATATACGTTTACCGTACATTAAAATTAAACGAGCACAAAGATACGCGTGAATTTTTTATCCTCGGATAAAGAAGGTGAACGATAAGGGAACGACTTGAAATCGTAAAAGTGCATCCGGTCAATGCACTCGATCTGGAGCGTGCCTAATGATTAATCAGGGACGATTATTATAATTTAACCGGAACGAAGCCAGTCGCTGTGAGAGAATGGGAATCCATTGCGAAATCAAGATGGCACCTGAAGATAGTCAAAACTTACTCAGCAATAATATATGGACTGTCTTATGCACTGTTATGCTATATGCCATGTCTATCCGAGGCATATATATGCTGCCTACATAAAGAATAGCTCATGGGAATCCTGTAATAAACTATCAAAACAGTACATGCAATTCTGACTAATTAACACCCATCCCATTCGCACGCGATCACTATCCAAATATAAAATTAAATAAATTCACTCCAGTCTCTACGTCACTTTTGCATAACAACTGTATAGAACAGAAAACAATTTCGCGATATCCACCATGCTAATCTATATGCACGAAAGAGCAGCCATTTTGAATTCAACGGATCAGCAATTGTCTCGTATCTGTATAGTTGACCCCCACATAGAAAGCATCACGAGCCTCACTACCCCTTTTATGCAATTTGGATGCACCGGGTGTAAAAAAAGAAATCTTTAAAGCAAACTGCACTTCTCAAGTGACGATGCAGGGAGTGGGGGGTGGGTGGGGGGGAGGGGGGCATGGATTGAAGTCTTCCGATTGGTTGAAATTTCTACCAATCCCAACTCGTATGCAACTTCAAGCTTCTCTGTTAACCTAACTCCCTGCATGCGTGTACGTACTGCCAACTGCATATATATATATGTGTATATATACATATATATAGAATCATTGCAGATTCCAGTAGCCATCCTCGCAGACACGGTTGCATCGTCCAGCGTAAACTGACTGCGTCCAAAAGCGCATGCGTAATTCATTATCGGCGGCCGCAGCTCCTTCTGCAACTGCAACTGCCTACTGGCTACTGTCTACTGTACGGTGCCGGCAGAAAGACACAGAAAAACTGGTAGCCCTCAGTCGATCCTCATCGTAATCCTCCTTCGTGATTCTCCGTCGGCTTGGTTATGTTAGGTTAGGTTGGTCGGGTTGGTATTACCATTGCGGGATCGATGAAGGTACTCTTACTAGTCGTGTTGCACTTGGATTCGAGACATTCTCAATTCCTCATGGAGAGGAATCATTAACGAATGAGACCGTTGAGCTGAGACTGGAGACATAGGCGTTCATAGATGCATATATGTATATATATATATAGGTATACAGTTGCACGTGAATATGCAGTAACAGAATACATGTATGATTATTGGCGGAAGGTGACAACACGAAAGTCCCTAGTGCTTGCTTAATACTTGGGCCTGTACTAATTAGCGCTTTGACTGCAGGCTGGTAACTTTTTTTTTTGAAAAGTGGCAAGAAACGCTAATTAGCGTGACGTTACGTCACGTACGGTGAAATTTCTTAATGGCATCGACCAGTGACACACATGATAACCATACCGTTTCCGAAAAGCGTTTTTTTATGTACATTTTTTATTTTCACGAAGAGTCACGAGAATAATTTCTTGGTACGATAACGATTCGTAAATGGATAAACTTAATTGGTTGATCGAACTGTAAACGGAATAAATATTGCGCAACCGTGTGTCAATAACGATAAAGCTGAGACGCGCCTCGATTTTACATGTTTAACTGTGAATAACACAAGTGACCGTTATCAGTGAGCTATGTGAAATAAATCAAATATCAATGTGTCAACTGAAGGACCGATAAGAAGATATCACTAGAATAATCCCTAAAGCACGTAGGTACAACGTTGGTACATGTGCATGAGTAATTTTGGGTCTCGACGGCCATTTTCAATTTCGATCCACGTGTGCATTTTGTTTTTTCTCCCCTTGAGGTTTATCTCAAAAGTTAATCCAACTTAGTGATAAGCACAGGCGCTATGAATGGGCCAGGGTTTCGAATTTCGGATTGGGCCTGATTTGATTTTTCGGATAAAATTGCGTGCAGCCGCAAATCTTGATGTCGATCGCAGGTTGGAAATTGAGGATATAAAAAAATACACCAGCAACCCTATATCCTATACGTGGAGTGGCTATTTTTATTATCCCTTTGTGACTATTCGGTTTCCAGTTATATTATCCGTGCGTGGATATCGGTCATTGATCTGTTCGATCTTGGACGATTGTTTAGACCGACCGATCCCACGATTTCGATCAGAGCGAATGATTAATCCATTTTTTTGTGTTATCGAGTAAAACCGATTAAATGGGATATTGTTCGAGTATACGTTAAAATGGAAATTTTTGTTTTTGTTCGTTGCATGTACGTATGGTGGTTACATGTGTGGCTGCTAGTATGTAACACCATATATGTATATGCTGACGGGATCGATGACTCGATCCGTTCTATGATAAATTGATCCTAGTATAGTCGGGGTTGGAAATGCAGTTGAAACTGCATTGAGCATGGTACGTTGCACCGATGCGGCAAAAACCCTCCCAGGAGAGTTGAAATATATACATATATATTTTCCTCTCGTGTATATATATATATATATATATAATACAGGATATATATATATATATACACGAGAGATTATACGATACACTAAGAAGTGACATAAGTGCCCGTGGTCCATGTGGGCATATGCGAGAAAAGGGGGTGAGTGGGTATTTCAAATTCCTGAGAATTTTCGTTAAACTCAACTTTTTTGTGAAATAAAGTACCTACCCTGCGCTTCTTTTCTTCCCCTTGCGCATCAGGAAGCCCGCGCAACCCCCCATCGGATTCGCTGGATTCCCCGTAAAAACTGTGTGAAAAAGCGTTATTTTTAGGGTGAAATTCGAAGCCTTGAATTTTTTTTAACTCCCCACCAGACCACGCAGTGCACTCTTTTTCCCTTTGCATGCCTTAGTGGTACGGCTGGGTTTTGACCCCGTGACGTGGGGTGGGTTGCATCGCGTAATAGGGTGCAGGTAAATTTCACGATTTTGGAAGATCACCCCGTACGGGTTCTACCCTAAACCAGAAAGACGGAAAATCATGGGATGCGCGGTTGCGCAGGGTGGCGCAGGGTGAATTGGGGACGCATCCTGCATATTCACCGAATTTTTGGGTAAATCGTTCAGTCCCATAATATATATATGTGTAAAAAAAAGAGAAAAGAGGGAAAGGTCCCATTCAACGTATAGAGGAAGGGCCTCGTAAGGGGTAAAATGTCTGTTTTTCGATGAAAATCCGCCGCTTCTTTAGAAATTCACAATACCGGTACTTTCTGGGTCATGGGAAGTTTCCCTGAATTGTGAATAAAAATGTAAAAAAAAAAAACGTTTTCGAACCCCCGTCAGTCCACCGATTTGAGACATCGATTAGTCCCAAATTTTGTTCTCAGTTTCCCTGAAGATTTTTCAAGGAAAGAAACTACCAAAATTCCATGCTACTTTTCACAAAGTGCTACCAACCCTTAACGAAAATTATTATCGACCTACTGTACTTAACGAGTACCAAAAAATTACCCTTATGAAATCCTAAACTATATTGCCACCACCTGAAAAATACAACATGGCCACGCTCTACCCCCCCCCCCTCCTTTCCCCTTCTGTCCCACGAAACTAACATCTCCTCGTATTTCTCGAAGGAAGATCTCAGCGAGGAGATCCTAATCCCGTCTAAGGCCACGGATCGCAGAATATCGTTACTTATATAGGTATATAAATAAAGTCCCTAAATTCGAAAATCCCTAGACCTATTCTAAAAGTTGCACCAGTGGAAAGAAATACCACCAGATTTACTTTCCCTCTAATACGTATGCGTATAATTCCCCCACCCTCCCCACCCGCCCCTCTGCACATCCCCCAGCTCTTTCACGTTTCACGAGGTGCACCATCCAGCCATCCAGCCATCCAGCCATCCAGCCAGTCAACCAGACTTCAAAAAAGCGGGGGATGACGAGTGAATGACAGGACAATAAGGCCGCTCCGATGCACGCGAATGCTTTATGACGATTCAATACGTCAGAATCCCGCACGGATGCACTTTTCTGTATGCAGCGGGTCTTGCGCGGCTCTCAAATTTCCAGTAGGATATGTTAAAAAAAAAGAATTTCCTCAATACCTAAGAACGGGGGTACCTTGAGCATCTAACGACGTCCCTGACCTTACGATTAGTCACTGGCTGACATTAGATACCCGTAAACCAGTTGTCCGCACCAAAATGGCTTAGAACTGTAAAACGTCATTGCATACTGGTGCACTGACACGTTCTACACTGACCTACCTTCATTTTGCTCTAGAATTGGCGCAGACTATAGTCAGATCGCAGATAACGAGTGCAGATACAAATAGCGATGGAGATACAGCATCCATCAATTGGTCCATTGCAATGCATCTGTATTTCAATTAATTTATGAGGTTGCATCACATAACTGCATTATCTTATAAGTCAAGATGACCCCAGTGATTTAGAAATATTCTGCACACCCGTTAACGATTTCCAGGTAGTTACCAGAGTCAGCCACTATAATTAGAGCAAGGGCAGTTAACGTCAGCCTGGGAATGCAATCCTTAGGCTTAGTTTATAAGGGATGTTCGTAATAAGTCTCGATGCAGATAGCGAGTAGAGAGTTCTCGTTAACGCGCAGCCGGTTAGATGCGGCAGGTGGAAATAAAAAGTAAAGAGATTACGTGCTAGATGGCCAGTAGGCAGCGAAAGGGCTTCGACGCTTCTGTTATGCAATTTTGCAATGCAAATTTTCCTACTTTTTTAATCGCGAGACTCCTATCGAGACGAGATACAAGATAGCAAAAAATAATCTAACGCTGGTAGATTACTCGAAAAATTCGAAAACCGGTAATGCAACTTTATCACGCCACCCTGTACACATAGATAATGCCCCAAATAAATTTACAAATTCAAATCGAAATCTTGATCGATCGGTATCGCAGTGAGAAGAGAAAGGGGATTGTACGTATTATATTTTTTTTCAAAAATTTGTCACGCTCTCGTTTTTCAAAATCCCTGTTTAAAGCAGCAACGACATCAACCAACGCCTTCTTGTACCATAGCAGCTGTTCTGGTCATCAGAGACAGAAATTTCCAAATTCAAAAAAATAAATCTCCAATCGCAGTAACGCGTGTCGATGCATATGCACGTATATAATTTATTATTCAAATTTGAATACGGTAAATTAATTACTCGAAACAAATTATAAGAATTCGTCGAGAATCGCCGGCCGACGCGAACAAACACGCTATCCAGGAGGTCTATAATGGAAAGTTATTACGTATTTCAAGACACCCTGTACACGTAGCAGATCCGTATCTGAAATACAATAAGAACATACATGACCGAGTGACGCGAGAGAAAAAAGAAAGGGATACGGTCCATTTTCCAAAAAAAAATCAATTTTCAGACAATTTCGGAGTCTTTGAAGGTGTCTTCGAAAGTGGCGCTTTTAAAAAGTGCGTAAATAAATAGATTGACGTTCCACGCCTAGTCCTATACTCATATATAGATGTAAGCTCGTTTCCAAGGGTACTAGGACAGGGGGAGGGGAGTGGGGGCGGGGGTGGGGGGGGGGGGTGGTTCGGACTCGGTGAGTCCGTGGCGTAGGGGTTGAAACGAGACAATAAGCCCTGAGGGTCCTCGGCAGGAACTCAAAGAGTGGCCGTGCTGCGACACTCGTCCGATAATCTAATAAAGGGGTTGTCTCAGGACCACCCCCATTCATCCCCCTTCTCCACCGCCACCTCCCTCGCCACTCTTGTCTTTAACTTCCCGTCTCATCCCTCTTACGGCATCACCTCCTTATAAGTCCCCGGGTTCCCCGACGCCATTCTCCTTTTCGGGGGATGATTCGAAGGTAAATATTACCCCAAAAGATTTCGCGGCTCCCGGCAAATGGCCAATCTTTCCAATAGGGTCTCTGTACCGGTGCGTGTGCGCCTTGACTATCCGCCAAGGGTTAATTCTTCTGTCTGTAGTTCTTAATAGAATCTTTTCATCCCTTACGCAACAGCCGATGGTTACCATGGCAAAATCGTTCTTCAGATATACTTTATCTGTCGTACGTAAAGAATATTTTTTTTTTCTTATATATTTACCTACACCATACCCGTGCACCGTATAAGGGTAGCTACTTTCGAACAAGGGATGCTACACTCGCGATAACTTGCCAAAGGGGTGCGAACGAGCAGCACGAGACTGGCTTCTCGTAGTAGCCCAGGTTACGGGTCCAGCAAAACTACACAACAATCGACCCTCAAGACAGCCTCCGGAGCAACCCCCATGACAAGACTAGGACGTGTAATTGAATTGGCTTCCATCCCCCATTGCCAGTCAACCCTTGCAAGCAAATACACCGCATCTTCTTCCTACTCTCCTAATTACAGACACGTACAAGTGACTGTCGGTGTATCGATTAATCTCGAATTTTCACCCCGACCACCCCTATTTGACTAACGAATTTCTTTTTCACCCTTTCCGTAAGATCCGGTGGGTATATAAATTTTCGCGAAAATTTCGACTTTCCACGGGGGATGAAATGGGAGGAAACGGAAGTCGAAGGCACCTCGCGCCATTCCTTCACGACAATAGGGGATGACGAATTAAATAATACTCGGCGATATTAGGTTAAATGGATTCTGGCTGCGAGTTCTTTCAGAAACGGAGGGCTATTTGCGAAACTCAATGGAAAGGAGGATTTCCCATCGTTTCCTCCTTCTTTCTTCCCCACCCCCCTTCGACTCTCTTAACCCACCTCCCTCGGTCCTCTTTACGTCGTGTCCCGCCGCCTTGTACCCCTCGCAGCATCCCTCTGCACGTTGCCCACTATATTCTATACATATACATATCTAGCTATCCACTATTGACCGCGACCGTAGCGCACAGCCATTCCGCATTTTAAAGGGAAAATTTTCGTTTATTCGGGACGACTTTACTCTCCATCTTTTTCTACCTTATTTTCTCTCTCCTCCTCTCTCTCTCTCGCTCTCCTTCAGATTATTCTATGACTCGAACGGCCGAATGCCAGCTCAGACGGAAAATAACAGAACCGCCTTCCTTTTGCTACTGGCAGGTCCTTCTCTCCTGAATACGCAAGGACCCACTAGGCGAATTCTTTTCTATTTCATTCCCGGCCGATACCGAACAAGGCCCATCGATCCCACTTCATCTCACCCTGCAAGGGATGCCTTTCGATTATACGAAAATTTATCAAAATTCCATACAGATTCCATTTGCCTTCCGATTTCCCATCTCGTTGCCTCTTCCATGGTACGATGGACCATTACGTACCAAGGAGTGAGAACTGAGACTGTCGCTGTATCCAAACGCATGAGCAGTCGGAATTGCTAAACAAACTAGTCCCTCTCGTCAGCCATTGAATTCCCAAGTTGTTTGCTCCCGCGAAACTCGCTCGCTCCCCCGGAGAGTTCTAGAAAAACCTGGAAACGGTAGAGAGTCCGTTTGATCCGTAAGACAGAAAGAGACAGAGAGAAGGAAAGAGTCAGAGCACGTGACAGGTCCCTGGTACTTGCCAAATTTTTTTTATCCTTTACCCTCTATCTCTCTCTCTCTCTGATTCTCTTTCTCGGACAACTGTTCAGACCTCTACTGCTGTTTGTTCTAGTTATTTTATTACACGGCCAACAGACAAGGAAACATCGCAAACTTCCGGTACTGTTTGCTCATTTCCTCGTTTCGAACATTTTTCCAGGACACCCAACAGTCAATGGGGTAGCTTGGCAAATTTACAATTGGACTCAAAGTCCGTTTGGGAGACTGTAGGATGACGAAGAATTTTACGGGACAGCTGACTGAACGTCTTGTAACGCCAATTTACACTTGATTACGTAATATGGATATTGATTAGGATATTGCTTACCTCCCCACGCACGCATCTCCAAAATCTTTCTACACTTTCATGCACAAGAAATCGACACTGTCTACGTCACTGATTCGTTACCCTATCGATCTTACTTGTGCCAGAGGTACAGTCTGTTAGCTCTGCAGGCAGATTAACATCGATGCCAGCCCTGCCAAAGCTACGTTCCTGCTACGGGCTATAAGCGTTTTTTTTACTATTTTTGTATTACTTCTATCGTCATTTCTTATGCGTCTTGGCCTATCAAGTCCGCGTCGATTATCATTGGACTTATGGAATCTTCATTTATAAAGAGCGAGAGCAACACAGCGAGATAAACGGTAACGACAGAGTGAATGAACGCCATTTTTTTCATTCGAATATAAAGACGCCTAATCTGCTAATGGACGCGCTTCGGGCGTAAGATGGAAGAACGAGGGGAGAGGGAGGAACAGGCCAGTTTCCATAGAGCGACGGCACTTCCTGAGAAGGCAGAAAGATAGCGGCAATAGCTCGCGTGCATCTCGCGTAATGGAAGGGCAGGAAATAAGAGGGAAAAGGAATAAAAAAAGATTTTTTTTACGAATAGCCATTCTGCACTTTGAGACTATCTATGTGAGGCACCAATGTATAGGTATTATATATAGTATTACGAGTATTGCGAATATCGAGGATGCGGAAGACACAATCGGATTCATGGAAACGGACGATAAACCAACGCCGATCTAGCATGCCGGAAAACGGTAGTATATATAGTGGATACGGTAACAAGAAGTATAAAGAGAAAAAAGAATGCGGGATAATCAAAACCGAAAGAGAGAAAAAAGAAAAAAATAGGAGTAATAAAATAAAAGGAAAAGAACAACAGAAATTATAAGAGAAGGTATAAGTTGCTTGGATTTAGGTAAAAGATGAAATCGAAGTCACCATCCTATTTTATGGCGCGGACAATCAGAGTCTCATATCTGAGAACGATCCATCAAATAGCGAGATGAATCTCTCGTAACGCGATGACCTATCTACAGTTCATTGACAATATACAGATATACACCACGTGGGTACCTGTCAAATCTGACAGCTGTCTCTACAAAACGGTATGAATAAAAATAAATAAAAATGGACCAACACTAGAGTCAGATCAAATTAAGTCTCATACTCAAATATAATATCACTGATGTCTAAATACGCATCGTACGTCGATAAGATATCCGATAACAGCGGAAGTTCAAAAAACAAGCAGATTCGATCGACTAACCGACCAATCGGCATAAGAATAAGGTGATAAAAGACTTTAAAAAATTTATAAATAAAAAAATATTTACCCAAAAATTGCCTAAATAAAACAAACACGCCTCGTATCCTCGTCGCGACTCGCAGCTATCAGTAGATACAGTGCGCGTCGAGCGTAAGTAAAACAAGGTACGGTAAAGCAGATTATCGCCCATTAAATTCAAAGTCTTTTCCATACGAAAACCAAGCGAGCTCCGAGCTTTGCATGCGCGGCAAATTTAAATGTATACATCTACGTGCATTACAGCCACGCAATTTCTCCGAAGAGAAGTTACGAGTAGATGGGTGGCAAGTAGCTCGAGAAAATTTTCAGCTTTAAAGCGGTTAATGGTAAACGAGAGAAAAGGGTGTAACACGACGGTACGTATGAGAGACAAAGAGAAAATCACGGCGTGAGTTTAGCGATTTCCGGGAGGAAAATGATTAGCAGGGGTCGCAGACATATTTCAAGCTGTAGTTTGCGCGCACGGAGGTTATATGGCTCCCGCGCTAGTGGACGTCTCAATAATACAGGTACAGAAGAGCGAAGTAGCGCTACGAAGCCGGTGCCAAGGGCCCCGTAATATATGGCCCTTAAATCATCGACGGTAGTGGAGGAGAGACGGTGGCTCCACCTAAGGAAGCAGTAACAGCCCGGCAAACATATCAATCAGTGGTAGTATGCCCTCTTAAAGATCTGCCTATTCGAAGACTCGTTAATCAACCTATGCAGACGACGGGCAATGCATTCGAATGAGTTCAACAAAAATACTTTACGTACGCGCAAGGTTCGTGAAGCTTTGTACCGGCTGAAGTTATGAAGCGCGACGCTAAGTAATTTTAAGTGCATAAATGTAGCAACGAGTAACGCGTAAGGCAGGAACCCCGTGAAATTTTATTTCGCATTTTCAACCATGGGAAAGGACTGTACTGGCTGAAAATAGTAATACGGAAGTGATGCCTCGGAACGGCAAGAAGAATGAAAGGATTAACGGCGATCGTTAATGAAGTTAAGCACGACAACGAAGCCGGGCAGTTGTACCAACCGTCAACACTTGGAAATGTCTGTAGCCGTGGAAAAAGATTGGCGGCCGAGTCGAGAGCGTGGCAAACAAAAAGCTAACGAGCGAACCGAAACGCACGCGATAGATGCTACACGGAAAAAAAAGCAATGGTCATGTTGGAAATTACTTTTCGAGGCGGCAATAAAATCGAAACGATATTTAACGCTGATTTTGGTAAAAATTCGATACTTGTTACTTCTTACCGTTTCGCTACCCAGAGAATTTCAATTTTACTGAAAAATTGAGACACTTTTTTTTTTAATATTACCGTGTCAAATATATTTGAAATTGCGGGCGCACGTTATTTGCATACAGTCGCGACGTGATTTTGACTTCGTTTCAAAAATCCATCGTATAGCCTATAATACAAACTATTCAGCGCGAATATGAAATCATGAAATGAGAAAAGAGGGAAAAAGCCTATTTAAAATAATCGACAACAATGATCCGTGCATCTAGATATATTTTAATTCAGGGTCCTATGCAGCTATAAAATAATGCATCCGAGTGCAAAGAAAGAGATTAATTCACATCCGCTGTAAAACCACTTATATATACACGTATATACCCTAAATAACGGAACTGTCATAATCGTCTATCAAAATCGTCGATGCCAAAGAGCATAATGACTAAATAGAAGAATCGATCTGTAATAGCCGATCCGTTTGATTTATACCGCCCGAGGCGAAGCCAAGCTGGCAAGTAAGTCGAGAAGGAACCGAGCAACGAATTAAAAGAGTGCATCCGACGTGGTGGGTCACGTGGTAAGCGGCGAGGGACGCAAGGGATTGGTCCAAATAGACGTAGTGGGGGGAGTTAGGGCCATACATATAAGTATCGGCGCAGGATGCAGTCTATACGTAGACACCAGGGCGCCTTGGAATCGGCTTAATCGTGATTAATATCGCGAGCTCATACCGCATGTCGGTAATTATCTACACGTGTTTTACCGAGTCGGGATCATCGCGGTTGCCTTCTCCTATACCATCTTCGTCATTACTTTTCATCCTCCTCTTTGCAGTCTTATCTTCCTTCGTACCTCCTCTTCACTCCTACCCCCCCTCTCTCTCTCTCTATCCTTATGGATAAGCCGAGCAGTGTGTGGGAACACGATCCTGCCCATTCTTGCCGGGCTACCCATATTTATTCGCTTTTGTTCGGGCTGTCCACATCACAGTAGAACCTTCGACTCCTTCGTACTACTGTTACTCGCATAGAGTATAGATATAGATAACGTGTACGAAACGTACTCCCATGTGGATATACGAACGCGTTGGTATATGTACGTGCAGTAAGAGCGTGAGAGCACTTTCGCTATACGGACTCTAGTTATTCGTACGTGCATCTATGTACGCATGTGGTTAGAGGATAAAAATTGAAGAGGCTAATCGTGACTCGGTTACCACTGGCAAATATGCTTATTCCCTTTAATATAAATATCTTATTGGAATTGCAAAGGCGAATTCCTAAAGGTGCGGTTAGAACTCGGAGATAAATTGGAGTGGATCTTGTATCGATGGAAAATGTGTCACGCGAAATGTGTTACTGTCCTCTCTACGGTAGTCACTCTTAAGACGTTTACGAGTGCGTATAAGAAGTGACTACTGCAAATCTATACCTCGCTACATACTTGAATTCCAAATGACAGGTAGTACAGTTAATTGATTTGGGAACGACGGTGTAATGTGTCTGTAAGTTGGTTTGGGTCTATGATAATATTCTAGGAAATTTTATAGATGAGATGATAAGGCCCCATCCGGACATCCACGTGACTTCCCGTCACGAATTATTAATGGGACCCCGATGCGTTAGGACATCGACGAGGATCGTAAGGGCCCACGACGACAGCGACCTAATTCCCAATGGGTACGTGATGCGTTAGCTCCGAAGAAATCGGCGTAAGTCCCAAGCAGCGGCAATACGGGCCGTGAAAAAAATGCGAAGGGTGGTGGGTGGCGCGGATGGGCATTACCATATAGCAGCGTGACTCCGAACTCCGCACGCCTCATCTGAATAAATATCGTATTATAATTAAAGGAATCGTTCGAGCCATAAATCAATGGGGTCGGTCTATATATCAGGACCCCGCTGTAATGTGGACCGTGGGGCCCTGAACGGGCAGCACTCCGGGCCCCGCGGGCTCCGTGGGGGGTCGATCTATGCTAATGGCGCCCTCTCACGAAGACGAGGAGAAGGGACGCGGGTACCGAAGATACGTTCGTACGGCCCTGACCTGCCCCTTCGTATATATACCAAGGGGGCCCCCTATGATCTTGCCGACCGCGACCGCTTATCAATTTGTTACCGGTACTGTTTGTTAAATCAAATCAAAGGTCTGCACGGCGGGCAATAAATAATCCTGCTTAATATGTGCCCGAGATATCCCCCTATATGTTTCTATATATACTATCACTTAACGAACCCCTCACCCTCCCCTCCCCACTCTTCTTACTAAACTGCGATACCCTCCGCTCTTTATTATCTGGACGTCGATACACCCTCCGCCCCTCATCTACTCGATAAACGCCAAAGGACTCGCAATCGACGTACGTAGTCACGATTCTCAGAGATACCCCTTGAATTTTGTGCACCCCCGTTCCCCTGACCACATTAATGCTGTCAGTATCTATTACAGTGTCGGGCCCAATTTCCGATCTTCCCACTATTCGGAACTGGCAACATGATGGGCTTCCCTTAATTGATACTTGCCAATAATATTTGATGGACACAGTGCATCTATATATATATATGTATATGGCTATTCCATGGGTCCCATCGTAGTGTTGTACGTCTAGCAGTAGGTATGTATATGCGTGCCCTGCACCCTTTTTACCAGAGAGAAAAGGGAACAGGGCCGAGTCAAGGAAGAAGAATGAGTGGACGGGCCCCGTTTGCTGGCCGGACAAATTAACATGGGTCCGCGCCGCGATTAACAAAGGGCGATACAAATTAGATTAAATCGCCGGAGGGGGCGGCATCTCCACGGAGAAAGGCGAATGATGATACAACTTGATAAATAGACGAACGTCATGCGATGCTTAAACGGGGCCCGGCTCACAAATGAAGTCTGGGACCGCTTGAGACGAAAGTACTCGACTTACGCACTCACCGAGACCATATAGAAACACTACGATCAATCGAATTGCACGTTGGGCCTCATCGTGGGTAACGAAGTATATTGGGGCCCAAAACTGTGGATCGTCTTAATGGTTTCCCGGTACTCTGCGAGAAACCGGCCTCTGGGTATTTCCTGCGAGGGGTAGTTTTTCGGGTTGGAAAAATGGAAGGGTGGGTTTCGATAGGGGTAGTAGGTTGAATCGTACCATAAAAGTATTCGAGAACCGTGGGAGAGGGCCAACGATTTTTTGGTAATTCCAGGAATGGGTCCAAGATTTTTCGCCATGTAAAAGGGCAATTGGGACTTTTTGGTCGGTCGGTGAAGAAAGGGCCCCGGACATGTCGAATCAGCCGAGACCTTTGTTAGCTACGAGCGGTCGATATTTAATTACAGATAATTACCGGTTATAATGTGCTGATCGACGGCCTGCCGTTTAACCGATCGGCCTTAAGGCCCTGATTTGTGTATCCGTTATACATGCCGATCTGCCCACTTCGTAAGTCCCATATTTCTGTAACGACAATCTACTCCGCTCACACGCTTCCTTACGCAATTGCCTAACCTTTTATCGTACTCTATCGTCTGTCAGAGCGACTGCTCGCTATCATCGCGGAAACGAAAATGTCACTGGGAGTAGTCCCAAAAAATAAAATAAAGGAAACGACAAATGATTCTCAGCAGCCAAGGCCCACTTATCCGAACAGTCGATACAATAAAGCAGATACCAGATCGTATTTTCATGGTACCCTCAGAAGAGCTGGCTTACCATTACTAACAACCACCGCGTAAAAATCGCCGAGTCACGTGGCAGGAGTGGCAAAGCAGTATCAAGAGAAAGAACGAAAATAAAAGGAAGAATAGAAGACAAAAAAAAGAAACATTAAACTACGATCCATCAAGATCTCACAATCAGCAAATGGGTCCATAGTCCTTATACATACACATAGAACACATGTATATCTTAGAAGCATCTTCCTACGATTAAATGAAAGATTAATTTTTTTATTTATTAACAACACCTTATAAACATCGATCCTCGTAATAAATTCCTATATAATTGACCCGTGGACCCCCGGTGTATACGTACACTCTAAAAATCGATATCGACGAAAATCAAGTATGGCCGGATCCGGCCGATCCGAAGATCGGTTACAACAATCTAACATTGAGACGTAGAGGGCAGCAGGAGTCTATTAAAATACCAGTATTCCAGGAGGCGATCGTGTTCGACACGAAAGATCCAGCCGACCCTTCGTGTCCCCTGCCCTTGGAGCATGCAGATCCTACACGAAATATCATTAATAGTCGTTTGCCGGATGGCCGCGCTCGGTAATCGGTAATCTTGTGGTTCGATGTCGGCAGAAGAGTGGAACACTCGGTACAGAGTTGAACAGTCCGAAACCGCAAGTCCACAGCACGCCCTCGCCATAATCCGCGATTCCTTTTTCAAATTAAACCGTCTTTCCCGCCAAGTCAACTGACCGGAGTCACTGACTCGAGTGAATTCTCAATTGATCTCAAAATGACCAGCCTTCGCATTAAGAGAGAAATTAAAAAAAATCTTATTTCAAAAAATAACAGCACGTAAAGATCTGCTGTACCAAATGAAGTCAAAAATCGATTCACGATTTCTGAAAATAATAGTGAGAATCTCAGGGCTGCTTTTCACGAGAATTAACATACACAGAGAGCGATAGAGGAGCGCTTGAGAAAAAAGGGGTAGCTAGAAAGTCTGGGACTTACCGAAGAGAGAGAGAGAGAGAGAGAGACAAAAAGCAATGCCAGAAGTACCGATGGTTTTTCATGGCGCTTCCAGCTAGTCGTAAATGGCCTCATCGTCGGTTAAATAATACAAAACAAAACTCATATTTATACAGGCTTATTCACAAGTGAGCGTCGGTCACTCGGTAGCCAGTGAAGAGGTCTTTGTATAAAGGTTCATCAAAATGGCCCACCTGGTACGAAGGCGACGTAACGCGAGCCAGCAACCTACCGTACGTACGTAGGTGCTGAATAGTAGTGCCGGCAGGTTATGTTCGCAACGGGCGACATTAAAGTCCTAGGCCGTAAGTCGCCGAGACTTATTGTTCCGCTAATTGCTCTCGAGACGTGAAATTAGTTATACCTACGCAAGAGGTATAAAGCGAAATGTAAGGATAGGCCGTTTCCAAGACATCGCGTACCGATCACAGAGATTGAACTTCGAAAATGATCCGTTGAGAAGCGGCTGAATAAAATCAATGATAAATCGATCCTAACCTACGGGCGTGTTTCGTGATAAGGAAGGACCGGATATCGAGAATCGCGCTACCAGGAAGAATCGTAGCCACTTCGAGAGCAAGTTCAGCTAATAGAAGTCAAATTACGATAATGAAGCGTCCGGCGCAGTTGAGTAGCGTCCATTAGTAGCGGCGCTATGTGAAACAAGGTTGCGCTAGATATAGCTTGGCTCTTGTTCTCTCTCTCTCTCTCTCTCTCTCTCTCTCTCTCTCTTTGTCTTTAGATTCGTACCTACCTTCTCACTCTAAGGCACTTTTTCTCCTTGTCTTCTTCGAGTCTTTCCACATCCCCCCCTCTCTCTCTCTCTCTCGCTCTCTCTATCTATCTATCTTGACTCTCTCTTCCGAACTGGCTGCCTGACTTCGGGATGCCTCGTCATTCTTCGTTCGAGATACAAAGACAAGACGCCGCCATCGGGACGAAGGAAGCTGAAAAAGCGGCTATGCTAAATAATAGGCCGTCCCGACGGCCACCACCCCGGGCCTCGCATAGTTCATTCATGATTCCGGATCCCGATGACCAAGTTCGCAGAAAGACGCGAAACTCACGGATCACCAGGTATCCCTGTACCACGGGTAAGGAAGTAGCAGCGATGTGGTAGCAGGAAGTGAAAGATTTTTGTTCCAAGCCAAATTAATTGGGTATAGAACATTAGTCCAAGATTCTTACAGATAGTCAAGATAAGATAACCATGTGTCACAGATATACCCTCAGGTAAATCAAGGATCAAGAAAATTATTATAAGGTAAGAATGCCTCGGACGAGATACACCACCGGGAGCCGGTAGATGAGCGTGGAATTTTTTTCAGCGGCCCACCACCGAGCTTCCCCTTTTTCCCCCCTTTTTTTCAGGCCAAGGGACAGAGCACTTAATGGGCCAGCACTGGCTGAATGGCACCATTACCCAACCACCCTCTCAGGGCAGCGCCTCGACCTTCCAGAACCACCCCCCCTAGCCCCCTTACCGGGAGCCCTTTTACGTATCTCTTCTGTTCTGTATGTAGCATACCTGGTGGTAGCCTAAACGTCAGGACACATTTCCGACATCAGCGTGTCCCTGAGATGGGAGAAGATAAGACGAATGAAGCTGTCAATTCTTCGGGCAGTTTCCATTGTTTCTTTTTCTCATCCTTAAAAATCTTCAAAAATAGACAAAAATCCCATCCGAAATTTGAACTCATTTTCGGTCACTTCTTCAAGATGGAAATTCCACGTGTTCACTCGTGCGAAATTCAACGTGTCCTGCAGGATTGCCAATGACCGTGAAACGTTAGAGAGAAAAAATTTTCCCCAAACATTGAGAGTCACTGCGGGAACCTGGTGCCCGGACCAGGGATACCAATTATTCAAGCTCTTGTCCCGAAACTCCGAAATCCTCGCGAATCCTGACCCCGGGGAGTTTGGACCATGTGCGTCTGCATAGATAATGAGTTGGACGAAGAAAAAAAAAAAGTGGCATTCGCTAACGGTCTGCCGTGGCATGATATATAGGTATACATAATACAGAAGCGAGAGACAAAACGAAGAGAGAATCATAGCAGGGAGAGTGAAGCTGAGAAAGATAAGAGAGAGGAGAAAGAGGGGAGGGAGACTCTCCCAGGCTCGCCCCACCTGCCATCGTCATTTCCTGCTCGAAAATGCCTCCGTAATGATTACTATTCCCGAACGAATAGGACCCAGGGCCTTCTTAACTCACGGAGGGCAGACCCTCCTGTTCCTGGCCCATTTCTGGAATACCTACTATGGCACTGGCCACCAAGTGAAAAATCACAGGACCGAGAGAACACGAGAACCCAACTCCGGCACCAGTCCGACCTCGAGCGCTACCGGACGCTATCGTGCTGCGCCTAAACAAATTAGATGGAATCGTAAGTGGCGCCCAGAATCCTTCCTAGTCTCTTGAAAGAATCTGCAAATTGTTCCCGAGAAACCGTTACCCCGGATTAGCCAGAAGGTTGAGAGTAAACGGAGGCTACGGAAGGCTATACAGCTATCTGTAGATTGCACGAGAGAATGTTGCATGTAAAAAGAATTAAAATTTTACTATACGCTTATCGCTCGTTAACGATCCCGACAAGCATAAAAACCATATTAAAGACTAAAATTTAGACCCCAAGATCTTTTGACACGACGCCCTAGCTGAAAATCATAAAATGCCTTTCGACCTCTTTTGCGGGTTTTCTATGCCAACCGTGGGTGCAAGTGAGAAGGACCCATCGGCGCATACACGTGTAAGAGAAAGACAGACATAGTCCAAGTCGGAAATCGAGACTAGATTCTCTCTCGTGCCGTATCGCCACACCAGTAACCAGTAACAGTACTTGTATGACTTTTTGCCCATAGGAAATAGTATTTCACGTGGAAAATAAGGGTAAGACCTAATGGCGGATATAGCGTATGAGTAATTACTATTACTTGGATGGATAACGTAATGAGAATGCGAAACGGCGAAGCGACCGAGACCAGAGAGCTATGAGGAAGGAACGAAGCGAGGTGGAAGCCGGGAGTCGTCGAAGGAAGTAAAGGAGCGAACGAGAGGAAGATGCTGGGCAAAGAGGAGGAGGCATACGGAGAGATGAGAGTAAAAGAGGAGCAGAGGCCCCAGGCGAGGTCACCTACCGCCCCCGCCCCCTGGGCCCGTCCCACCGCGTCGATTCTATCTCGAGCGCCCCTCGACCCCGCCACCCTGATTACCCGCCGCCGGGGGCGGGACACACTGTAATGAGCATCGAAGGGGTGCTCAACTTGGACGCGTTAACAATTTTTGGAAATTCACCTTTAGCGCAATCGTATACACTATCTGCTAATCCGTACTACATAAACGCTAATGATACACGTGTAATCCTCATTGGACCCTTTCCAAATTTTTCTTCGACCCCCCTTCCCCTCCGTCCCATACGATTTATTCCTCGAGGTCAACGATCCCCTCTGCTCGTATCCCTTCGTTAATGCCAGCAGAACCTAAAAGAGGATCGCTAATGAATTTTGATAGGTTTCTCAAACATCCGCCACGGTGAAATAAAATTATCACGGGGCAGCATACCGTCATACTAAATTAGCCCCCATGTCCCGTATACACGTAGATCGTTATGCTAACAGTTGATTATAGCAGGAGTAATTATTAGGGGATGAAAATTCCTTTTTTTTTATATATTGAAATTCCAAACATAACCCTGGTATAGGGGTTGTTGTTTTGATGTGGACTAAGACAAAATACAGTAGCTGCACGAATGACGGGGTTAGTATGGTGACGTGAGAGGTGCCTGTGGGGATGTTTCTTAAGTACCGGGGTATAAGGTCAATCCTGTAAGGGCGATGGTATACGTAGGTTATAAGGTTTAAGGGTGGCGAAGACAGAAGAGACTACGGCGTAGGGACAGAGGGAATACGAAAGTAGGATGTTTCACGTCGTCGAAGACAGCGAGGATGATCGAGCGATGTTATTTTAAGTTTTCCATGGGGGCTTCCAAGCGAGTTTTGCCCTAATCGGCTGTCAGCTAGGGGTTGGCCACCCTCCTGATTCACCTTCAGTCCTCCCACACCCCCCCCGGACCTCCCACGGACCCTCCGATATCTGCGACGTGCACGCGCTCTCCAGCACAGTCGGAGCAACCCCACTCCCCCCACCCCCCGCCGCCCGTGGCCAAGCCACCCCTTACAACGAGATTCGCGCCAAGTATTCGTGCTACCCCTCGTGGAGGGTGAATTCAAAACGCTTTACACTCTCATAACCGACCTGTTGATTCTCGGGACCCTTGAATTTCGAAATTCCGATACGACGCGTCCCGTCACGGCAACGCGAGTGAAAAGCCACCCTTAGGTAATAAGTCTGTTTTATTTTTTAAACGAGTACCACGGAAGGTATGATAACGACTGCATTTCCATGTTGTTTCTTGTCTATCTTTTTCGCTCCCGACCCTTTGTTTCCTTGGGTCCTTTTGCTTTTTTTTCACCTCATTTCATTCACTCCCTATATATGTACGTATTGTCGCTTGATATTTAGCCACGGCTGTTCCAAGGAGTAATCATAATCTTGTGGACAAAACATCAGGGCCGAATCACATAACGCTGAATTTTACGAGCCCCGCCAGGGCCTCGCACAGCATAGAAAGCCGGATGCTATGGGACTTTTTGTAAGGGGCCCAGCAAGGCCCCCGGACTCCTACGTCAATCTCAATGGAGATGGACGAGTTTTATACGAGGCTTCTCTCTATTTCTACGCGACTATTAAAAGCGATTTTGAAAAGTAGTCTCGTTCACTGGGATATGAGACTTTTTAATATTTTCTATACAGGTAGATTCATAATTGACTGACTCACCGTAAGGTCGATCCACAAGTGACTCGCACGCATCTGTAACAAAAATCACGTACGGTTAACGTATGGTGTGATCGCGTCTTCCAGCTTCTCTTATTGTATCTAGTCCGGTCGACTAGGAGAAGATGGGGGAGGGGGAGGGGGAGGGGTAGAATCGAATGCGAGAAAATTGCAATTTCAAAATTTATCAACGGACGTCGGGACGCCGAGAACGCCAGAGAAGCAATGGACGTCGTGAATAGCATTAAAGTTTCGAAGAACGGTGCGGCCTGCTAATCGGCTCGTTAGACGACACGTGCAGCTGCGTACGTAACCAGGCGCCGAAAGAAATGCTCAAGAATGCAAGTGCATAGTCGAAGGTGCAATAACAGGACTGCAGTAGCGTCAATGCGCTGGTATATTAAACAGTGAAAAAAAAAAAATTCGATACACCGGTGTCGTCGCTCAGTTGCGAATTGGTTGATTGATCGCCAGCATGATCACTGCAGCGCGATCGGCACTGTCGATGCGATGCGCACAGCCCTGATTGCCTCTATTACGCAACTGCACGTAAGTCCATCTTGACTTGTATACTGGTAAAGGGCGTTGGCCCCGGCCAATTTTATACAATTCGTTCACTTTAGTATAAGCAGGTAAGATATGCACTGTAGGAATAGCATTAGGCTCGTAATACTACCGTCGTGATGATAGGGCCCCAAAGGACCCAAAACGTAACGAGCATGGAAGTCTTCATGTAAAACCAGCCTGATCTCGTTCGAAGAAACGAAAGACAGATACGCACCGAAGTTTCGTATCTCTTTCGATAAAAGTGAATTTCTTCGTTTTACAAAAGAAAAAGAAAAAATATTAAAAAATTTCTCGATTTCCATTCGTCTCAGGACCCTGAGCGACGAATGTCGTACAAATATAAGAAGGCTGGTTTGCTCCAGCAGAAGATGGTAGGATTCGATTAGATGGAGTTTCGCCGGGAAGAGTGAAAATAAAGAAATAAAGAGAGAGAGAGAGGGGGGGTAGGGTAGGTTGAAACAAACAGAAGAGAGACGAAGCTAAAAGATCCTCAGCATCTGGTATTCCGCATAGGGGACTTATGGGGCCCCATCACGAACAAGACTCCACAGTCGACAAGGACGTCATCAGGACCCTGGGCATTGAGCATACGTTAACGCGTCGACGGTCCCAACTACTATCTGTCAACAGTGATCAGTACGTCGAGGTATTCTAATATTTTCCGTGAATTCCCAGGACCCACCTCGAATTCTAATCGACAAGAAGAGGGGCCCTGGGGCCTGAGGTGGCAATGGGGCCGAGCTATAGACAATAAATATTAAACGAGTAGCTCATGGGCCTTACCACGGATGCAATCGGTAAGGGGTACCTATACCACTGTGAGATGACTGAATGTTAATTAGCGAGGCGTGACAAGTGTTAAGTAATCGATTCATCTACCTCGATATATATATAGTAAGGCCCCGCCTCGTAGAGGATAATTAACATAAGACACCTCGGAATTAGACAGTTCGTCCAATTAGTCAACTACACCCCGATCCTCCTACACGGACAGCCAGCGATTATAAATTTAACCCGCGACCTCATAGTCGACGTGGGACTTTGTTTTTGAAATTTCCAATTCACCGGTAACAATGATATAAATAAAAATAATTTCCCCGCCTAATCTTAAATAAGGAAAAAAAAATATTCAAATGGGGACAAAATATCCAGTACCGATATTCTTATCCGCAGGCGGTCGCACGAGATCGGCCAAGCATAACAGGTTGATTTCGGCCGAGCGATTAGATGTATCGGTGTAATTAACAGCAAACAATAGTCCCGACGGACACAGGCTCGCGTACGATATCGTAAATTAATCGATTACACTCAAAAGGCCTCGAGAGGTATGCTCTGAGAAGCCAGTTGTTAATAACGAGAGCGGCCGTAACGTGAGAGTTAAAGGGCAGGAGTCCCTCTCCCACAATGCCGCACGGGTTTAACGTTAGGACACTGCTGCGTTTGTCTAATCTGGTTGCTGCTATTGCTGTTGTCGCTACCTACAGCAAGACCATAGGAACCGCCTTAAGGGGCATCCGCTAACTACCTTCGTAATGTGGCATTGTATCGTGTACAAACAATGAATCTAATAACGTCATCCGATCGACGTGTACCGGGTGTCCAATGATACTCGCATAGCCAAACATTGGCGCAAGTGAAAAAGACGCACATAGAGCTTCCCAATGAAATCGATCAATGATAAGGCACCGGTGCCAATTTATAGGAATATAATTAACGTTCGATTAAAATCTATAAAACTGACGGATTTACCCAAAAATTAAAAAAAAGAAATTTCATACATCTTTTTTTCTACCAATCCTACGTCATTGCTGCGTACTGTGTATTTTCTTATTTAAATATCTCTAGTATGTCTTATCTCATCGTAGCTCCGGATCTCGTTTCTTTTAACGATTCATTAATCCAACCGCGAATGACTTTCGATTAATAAGTCGGTCGTACAGTAGAGTCTATGTCGGGTTCCTTCATGATCAGGTGGTCCCGATGAGTCGGCATGGCGGCTAATCGGAGTGTGGGCATTGGTAACGAGCAGCTCATGACTCTCTTTTCAGTACTTATCGACATCCTCGTTATACAGGGTGTTTCAGAAGTGGGCCACGCACGCTCGGACGTATATGCGATATCTTTAATCGAAAAGACAACAGTAACAAACAGGGAGTTAACTGTGAGCTTTGCGAGGAGAGAAAAAGACAATAGTAAAGGCAATGGCTGCTGTGGTACGATGAAAGAAAAAAAAAAGAAAAATCAAAATTAGTCAAATTATTCTAAATGAGTGTTACGTAGGAAAAGAAGCCATAGACCGTGGTTGGTAGATACGCACTTCGTGCCAGGAGAGAGTTTCGCTAGCGATGGACTCGACTTCTCGGACATTTCAAACAACTTTCTAAACAATGTCTTACGGCTGTATATGCCGCACGTATATCTTATATATATAAAAAAGCTGAGAGTAAATCTAATTTTTTTCTTGACTAAAAATTTAATTTGCAATTCTTTACATTACGTAATTAATACATATATGTGTGTGTGTATATATGTATGGATTGGTATAGGTTACCGTCATCCGTACCGAAAAGGAGTGAAATTAACATAGCCAAGCGTCACGAATCGCGCTATAAAGTCGCGCTTAGAGCTCGTAAAAAATTTGACACGGATGTTAAAAATATTTCGGTATTCCAGATTCTTGGCATATTTTTGAATAATATTGAACTCGATCGTGAAACTACGAATCATTTTAGTAGCGATATGGACGCGAGTTCTAAGCGCGACCTAAGTCGTCGTAGCACGACGTGTAGCGTCGCAAGAAACTTGCCGGTGGACATTAGAATACCGGGGATTCAAAGTTGCCAATTACAGAGCGTTACCGTACGTCTGCTAGGCGGAAAAAGAGAAACAGTCTTTGCAGTGGTCAGACTTGCAGTGTGAGGGAATATATATGTATTAATGTATACACGGAGAGTACCAGTTTGAAGGTGTTTGCGAAATGGCACAGGAGAGACTTCGCGAATTTCGCGAAATGACACGGGAGATAGTCACGTTTTTTCTTTTTTTCTTTTTCAAACCAAGATTAATTCCGCGGTTCACGTTTAAAAGGATGGAAAAAAAATAAGGTCATAGAGTTAGACCCTGTAGAATTTCAATTTCACTCGCAGAGACTTCTGGTACACCAAATACCTGTCTATCTATTTGTTTCAAAATACAATTGAGTCTAAAATTTTGTATTAAAAAAAATGATAAAAATCGAATTCACAATGATATTGGATGAAATTATCGATCGCTTCTGAAGTATATGTGGTAAGTAACCCTTGTGCCAAATCATCCCTTGTCTAGACCACCCCTTCCTATTTCGTCCAACTCTTCAACGAAAACAACCCCTTCAATACGGCCCTGACTATTCGCACTTCCCACGCTATGCAAACACTGGGGCAATATAGCTGAGAGGATCGATTAATCATTTCTAGGCGCATAAATGTTTATTCGGCGATACTAGTGATTTTGCACCGAATCGATCGGCTGACACTGAAAGCTGAGCGATGTAGTTCGTGTCAACTGTGACTGGCGGCTGACTGCCAGTAGTAATTAATAAATATTCGGAGTTCAAGCAACTTTTGATAGGCAGACATCAGAGCAATCCATTAGATGATTTGGACACGGTCAATTGATCCTGAGAAACTGGTAAATGTGTTGTTGAGCACATTTAACCCATCCAGCTGTTCCTGACTGTGTAAACAGCTGAGATAATAGATATACAGTTATAAGTGTTAGATATATAGATACACGCGTAAGGCCCAAAAACGTTTGTACATAGAAATCCGTTCCAATTGGCAGAGCCTTGCGTTAGCCTTACCGCGCGACGATGACGTTACGTAAGAGGTCCGAGAAATTAGATAAGGCCCAATTGTACATTTCACGTCATTTACATAGATGCGCGGAAATAATTCTCATGATCGAGCGGAAGCTGCCGAGATAAGGCCCTCGCGCGAGTACCGGGCGTTAATTAAGACCGTAGACAATGGGACCGGATTGTTTTTTGGGTCCCCGGTAGAAAATCGAAGTACCGAACGTAGCACGTACCTACAAAATATCTTTTGGGCATCAGCATACGTCGGGCTCATGTTTATGCATGTGAAAAGAAGAAAAAGGGTGACTGGAAAGTAAATGATCTTTTTTCTTGTCACTGTTCTTTGTAATTTCCGTAATATTTAAAGTTTTTGCTACGTGATAGTACGAAAATGTATAGTTCATTTATGGGTCTGAGGATACGTTGTGGAATATATGATATCCGGCCCTGACCGATCAACCCGGACCCGGAGCTGGATTAATTTCACGAGCAGCCATAAATCTCCGCGGGTATCATCGCACGCAAGGATCTACAGATCGATCGGTTAATGCCTATGATGTGACGGAGGCAAAAAATGGGCTAAACAAATTTCGAAATTTCGGGGCCCGATTGAACAGTCCCCAAAATAATATTGCAATGTCTTATGCGCTACTGCGATAAAACGGTCATGTATATATGTATATATAAACATATAACAAGGCCCAAAAATTCAATGGAGTCAATAAACCTAACTGCACACGTACCAACTCAGTACACTAGCGAGGAAACGAGTCGGAAAGTCAAAGGGGGACCGCCGGGTACCTCCTCCATAGTCTCAGATAAGGCCCCGCTCGAGAAACCGGTAACCAATGACGTAACGATCGACGATATTTCGTGGATGGAGGGCGCCCTAATTACCAGAGGCCCCAGGAACAATGCCCGTTTTGATCGATGACACGGGATTGCCCGGGCCCCGAAACGCGATTCTCCAAAAGCCACAACCGGTAAGGCCCCGCGCGCTGCAACCAAACGCGGCCTAATGATCCAATGCGCAGTCTTTAACAAATATCCAAAAAAACACAACAACGAATTCCCTTAGAACAAAACCTCCAAGTTATTTCGCAACCGCGTCAAAACCACACGGAGTCCCTTGAAACGTCGATCAAAAATCGCTCACGGAAATTTTTCGTTCATCGGCGCGTCGCGACGCCACGCAAAGACGTCACCCAAATTTTTCCGCTGACCCATTACACACGGAAGTCTCGCATAACAATTTTGCCCAAATCCCCAAAAGACAAAAAACCTTTTCATTTCCCGAAAACGCGGATACAGTCGACTCGAATTTCGAATCAGGCATGCGTTCCTCGCTAAATTAATAAGCGCGGCTACTACAGGAACCATAAATACGAAAAAAAAGCGACCTCTCAAAACTCAAAACCCGGAAACATCATATTTTTAACGTAATCGCAACAGCGCTATCTCTTACCGTGTTTCTTCATTCCCAATTTCGTATGCTCTATTTTTGGGCCAGATCCTTCGCGAGATTTCCTCGCTACCGTATAAGTACAACGACTATACCCATGTACCACGGATTTGCCCATGTATTAATATGGAGCATGTTAATTAAGCATGCGTTGCATAAACAATAAATGAAATAACATTAATGCCAGTTCACACGTACGCTCTCGCACACGCAGATACAATCGCTCACGCAATAGCGTTAATTCCACCGAGTGAATGACAGAGAGCAAGAGGAGGCCCACGAAAAATAGAGGAGAGGGGAAGGCAAAGACAAAGTATATAATAATAATAATAGCGAAGAAGCCAGAAGAGAGTAAATCCAATGTAAAAGGGAAGAGAGAGACTCTCCTCCTCCGGAGAGGCATTACACTGTGCTTTATCAAAACCGCTCATCATGGCACATCCGGATTCAAATTACGCTTCGTGCTTATGCTTATGTTTATTTATCCAGTTATTAAAAATGCATTAAGGCCCGCCTAATTATCCGCCAGTGAAAACCGTGGGGAGGCGTAAGACCCATACCGACGTAACGCGCACGCGTCCAGGCCCAACGAGAAAGTCAAGATATGCACTGTATCACGTATTAAGGCCCAAAATCGGCAAAGTAGGTATTCTCCCGTTTACTACTTTTCACTCTTCTCTATACATATACACATATATATTCCCATAAAATTCTCCTCAATTTTCATAATGCACAACCGTAACCTACATGAAAGGCACCGCGAACTTTGACCCTAACAAAAATTCGTAGGTCCAATCTGTCTTAAGGAAGGGATGCCGAGTCATAGTCATATGAGATCACAACTGTATATCACCGTGTCGGTACTCCTCTTCGCTTACTGTTATCATTATCATTACCAACACCATCTGGGCACTGTGTGCTTTAATTTGAATACATGAGAGGCAGGAAGTCTGAGCGCGATGTGCATTAGCAACGCCTATTTCTGTGTACACTGCATTATCTTTACTTAAGATAGTACCAGTGGACGTCCCGACGCTCCGCGTTACAGATCGCGCGTCACGTACTGCATGGTACATACCATACGGTATGTGCTAGAGTGTACTATTCTGGTATGACGTGCGAGAGTACGTTCAGAATCTTGCCAAGACCCCCATACTCAAACGTTGACTTGATTAAGAAAGTAAATACAATGTATATGTATACACACACACACATATGGAAAATATACGTAACATATGTGATATGGAACGAGCCGTGACGAGGACCCACATGCGATGTAAAGGGCTGATTCATAAGCGCGAAATTTCGAGGGATCATCTCAGTCATTATCGGTCATTAAGATGACTCGGTATTCCTCTTGATTACGCTAAGCACGCCTTGCACGTGCATACGAGGAATAGAAGGAGCTGACGCGGTGCTTGAAACCTGTTTTCTTTATCTAGAAATAAAAAGGATGAGTAAAGAAAGAAAAGGAGTCCTGGATATAGATATATGATAGGCCTTGTATAGAAAGGGCTCGAGTGCAGAGTTTCGCCATTTTGATACGGGTTAAGAAGAGTCTTGCTGGGGAGTTTCGCATAATTTCGCGCTGCGCGTGACTGGCGGGAAGATTTGAATGAGAAAAGGATTTTATTAGAAAAAAAGGCTAAGGGGATGGATACCGTGAATTTGAATAGTGCGAAATTATTTTTGAAATAAATTTTGCAAATTCGTACGTGGTCCTGTATGCTTGCATTTTTTTAATGTTTGAATTACATCCCGCGATCAGTTACGGATGCGAGTGGCTGCATAATAATGGTATTAAAAGATTCTTGCAATTAGTAATATCGATCTATTTTCAAAATAATCGATGACTCATCACGAATCAGTGATCTAGAACTGTATGGATCATTCTCGTGCAAGGGTCACTATGATGATCTTCGGTAGATACGTAGATATAGGACTGGCTAGATCAGTATGAACCTAACCGAATGCCATGATTCGTAGATGCAGCTGATTCAGGCCGAAGTTCTACTTTGATACTTAATTAGGAGTAATTAAGAATCCAATTAACATTGTCGCATGAATGGTTTTGCATGCGAGGATCAAATGGCAACTGTGTAAAAACGCGAGTGAATGAAGAGTGCACGTAATAGTAGTTGCAAAAAATGGCGAGTATGTAATTTTAATTGAAAACAAAAAAAAATGCAAAAATATTTGCAAAAAGATATATCACGCATCCCTGGATCGTATCGGGATCGAATCAGCGCTCGGCGTGAATCATCAGATCGGCGCGAATAGCCATTTACGCGAAATGCCTCGGTTGCATCTGCGGCTACTGATTGGAGTTGCGAAATGAAAAATGCAAATTCCATAAAGGAAGCACACATATAATATACACCTATAATCACGTGCAGAGTCCGACAAAGCGAATGACAAAGAATTCCGTACGGCAGTACAGAAAAGACAGAGATAGAAATAATGAAGAAAACCAAGAGAAAAAAAAAAGGTGCACAATTTTTTTGCAATGTCGAGGTAAAACATTCGCCTTGCCGCAAGGATTCGTCGCGCAGCGCGTAAACGCATAGAAATGCCAACGCGAAGCGTCACAGACTCTTCCCGTGAGTTTCGTAAGCCAAGCTCCGGATCCGCGTGCCGTCATTTTAATCTGATACGGGAAAGAGCAAAATCGTCATCGGCGTCATTCGTCCTCGGTGCATTCCACCGCGATGCATCCCAGCCACCGGTACGAACCACACGCAAGCGCAAATCGATCGCGTAACGGATAAATCCGATATCCGCAAATTTCGAATATCTTTGATTTCCGGAAAAAGGAAACAATAAAAAAAAATTAAGAGACTCCCCAATCGACGTCGCGTAACGAGGAATAAAAAGATTCTCCTTAAACTGCACAAAGTGCATCCCAGACGTTGTTAAAGGAGCCCCCATTGTCCTAGTATAATTGCGTGAGTACGCGCATGCGCGAGCTCCAAAGAATTACGCATTTATCGTCGTTACCCGACAATCTATTCCAAACGTATTAGCATGCACTGGCCAAATAAGGCGGGTCCGCTCACCTGCGCCAAGGTAGACATACACAGACAATGCAATGAATATGGTAATTTTCATCATTTATCCGGTCGGCGAGTGAGTCGCGTTACCGTACGTTTCCCCGCGTAACTTCTTCAAATGAGATTCAGTGGCACGACGCTATCCGCCGCGACGCCGTATAATACCTATATGATACACACCAGGCACATGTGCATTGCCCAGTCGGCAGCAGGTGCCTCTCCGCATACATATCTTATTGCACGGTGCCAACGAGGAAGACAGGCAGCGTGTATATATATATATACACACATATATATACATACAACCAAAGGAGGAAGAGGTACAAGTGCGTGCTGGGTCCGCGAGACTCGAGTGAACCGGGCATAAAGAAGGCCCCGAGAGAACAAGAGGCACGAGAGTGCATTGGGGCCTCATGGGCCTACCGCAAACTGCCACTGCGCCAGCACCTACCTATACGTGTCTCGTTCTATAGGCTTACGCCGAGTTATGACTTTTATTACGCTACGTTGCTGCTTTCCGATGGCCGGTGCAAGGCCGTTTATTTTTCCCACGCAATATACGTATACAGACAATGTGTACAGTGCTTATTATACCTAAAGCTATGTACACAGCGACCTAGAGATCTCGACTGATTTACCACCGAATGAGAATGCCCGCTTTAACTAGACGTTCGAACGTCGTTCCGGACTCGTGACGTCATGACAAATGCAACAACGTAATGGAGTATACCTTTGGGTCAGTGAACAACCCTTTACCTCGGATAAGAATCGTATACCGGGGGCACGTGGCGTAACCCCCGGGTAGGAGTGAATCTTTAAAAGGGGAGAGCGAGAGTGAAAGGGAGTGTAGCGAGAAAGCGAGGATGATAGAGAGAAAGAGAGAGAGAGAATGTGAGTCGCGTGTCGCAGTGATTTGTCGAGGGAAGAAAGAACGGTGTACCGAAAGAAGGATGAGAAAAGGTTAAAGAGAAGATAGAGGGGGAGAGAGAGAGGAAGAAAAAAGAAGATCCAAGGGGTTGCTAGATCCTCTATACCTGGCTCGTTGGGGACTGTAGCCATTCTGCGCCACGTGAGCGGAGCTATAGGGCCTATCTATAGGATGTATCCACCTTCTACCTAGAACCTTGTCCCATGTTGGCTACAGCATGCCTGCCTGGTCTGGCCTGCCTGACCTATCCAAGGTATCCAGGATACAAAACCTAAGATTTATCCAAGGGCTTTTACCTGCCCTTCCTCCGAAACGCTCAGACATGCCGACCCCCCTTTGCGTCCCTAACGCTCCCTCACATGCTCCCTTTATAATCTCGTATGTGTTACCAGATACTTTTCGTCGGACACGCGTGTCCTGATATAACAGGTGATGTTTGGTCGCTTCTTCCATTTACGGTGGTCTAACCTAACCTAGCCTGACCTTGCTTAGTAGGCCTTTCCTATACCTTTCGTATTGTCCTAGCGAATCAGGTTAAACAGGTATACCGGGATTCTGCGTATAGGAAAAATTGATAAATGTAATTGTCACGTGGCATCGCGTATCTTCGTCACTTCCGGTATGCGATCTGAAGAATCGACAGAGATGTCTTTCTTATAGATGCAAAGTGATCGGTGGAAATTAGTTTTCAAAATGGATTCGATTTGTCCATATGTGTCATTGATATGTATATGTGGATTATTTATCGCTCTGCTACGATGATCTTCCGTTTATGATGGTTATTAGTCATCCGAGGTGAGCGGCTCTATCACTTCCGGTCGCGTTCTTAAAAATTTCTTTATCTCGAACCAAGTGCCAAGCCTTGGTTTTTCGAGTGACGCGGTTTGATAAAATACCTGCTTCTTATTGCCACGGCTGAGTGTTGATGTGTATCTGTGCCTGCCATAGCATCGAGAGACTTTTGCGAAATAATTTGTCAGACGCAAATTCACCGATGATTTCGCAAACTCTATGAAATCATACGTGGAGTGCTGTACATCGTTTTAGGAGAAGTGCGGGTGTCTAGTCTAAGAGGAATCGAAAAGTTATCGCGAATACATTTTTGCACGGGCCGTTCTCGATGCGACGGCAATCATCGGCGGAGTATCACAAAGTCGATCGTTAATGATTAATGATAATCAGTAAAATTGAGACTTGGAGATTTGACGTTTTTGCAGAAAAAATTGGAAAGATTTCGCAAGAGTAATGAATCTTCGTAAAAATCTTTTATTATCTATGTAAACAGTCATTTATTTTGATGAATAATAATTTTGCGCAATTGTGGGCAAAAAATCGTCAAATATTGTCGCTCAACGCTGAATAACAGAAATTACTATAAGTATAAGTAATGTTTTTGATTTTACGAACTGATACAGTATCCAGATAACAAGTTGTGTTATCAATGTTACTCGTGGCCTAAAATTAGATCAAATTTTCGACAAGAGCGCCATATGACACTGCGACGATTTTATTATACGTTGCGTTTTAACCCGTTATCAACGATATGCCGAAATAATTACAACCGTTATCGCTCTATTAGGTGCGACCGATTCGTTGCATAGGCTGTTATCAGTATCCATAAAAAAATGGGTTGAGAAACGCATTAAATACGATTACTCGAATTGCTTTACCTGTCCCCCCATCGCCATCGCGCGAAATCTTTAAAAGTGTAATTGCGAATTTTCCAAATACCAAATCACCTCCTCTTATCTCAAATGAACGCTTGCGTCACGTCGCCGATTGCACGAAAATCCATCTATAGTAACTCATTTCCGTCTTTGAACAACTATCGCACTCCTCGTCGATCGACCAATCGATAATCTCTGTTTACGAGAAATTGATAAAGGGTACCGGCTGATTATTTCAGCCAACGATAAATCATTCGCGTAATATTTCCTAGTTATCGAGTCTGTTCGAAAAATATCGCATCGATTCGAAAGTTTAATTAAATCTATAAAAAACGTCAAATCGTCATATCGCACGACTGCATACGTCGCGTGCACATACTGTACAGTATATTATAAAGATACTAGATATCACTTCCTCCCATAACGAGTCACTTTACCTAACGTCTAGTAACCGAGCATATCATAGAATCTAATTATGTGATAAACATTATGTGCACTATTACACCTGTCCGTAAATAACATAGAATCAAATGCGCATCGTGTTACACCATTATATGCACCTCGCATACTGTGTAAGCCCGTTGCATATAATATCGTATATTAAAGCGAAATATGATACAGGAAATTTAGCATTAAAAATCTACGATCGAAAAAATTTCCCCAAATATCCCGAACGCATATAACGGGTAAGAAAAAAATTTTCTTAAATCAAATCATAAGTACCGACAGAATAAAAAATTTCTACAAAACGTCATCGACTGATCGTAATAACACAAATGACTTCAACATGATATCGCCTAATGGAGACATCGTGTAAATCAATTCCCCTAGATAGATCGGCAAATTGTGCGGCTTATCTGCCAAACGATTTTTAATCAAAACGTACATACTGATATTGATAGGCTATCGATTCTACCTTTATACCGCAGCAGTGCCCATCATCCTCCTTTTGATGCTCCCAACTAACGCTAAAACGCGGCATGTGTATACCGTGGGAAGATCGGCGACAATGTCTGTGAAAATTACCCACTTAAACAATCGCACGTGTCAAACGAAAATTTTGATAAAAAAATTAATCCAAATCTCGATCAAAGGTTAGAAATTAAGCGAAACACACAGCCAACGATAAGCGACGAGTGGAGTAGCTACGTGTCTCTGGGTGTACCCAGACGAATGCGACTGTCGCAATAGTTTTCCGTAGATTACTCGGCCCCGATTAAAACTGATAAAATTCAAGATGATCGACAACGTCGAGACTTCATTTTCTCCTTTTTTTCCTCTTCCTTTTTTCTTTGACTCATCTTATCCCATCCTCTCTCTTTCTCTCTCGCACGCGCGCAAGATTTATACGCTTTTCATCCAATCGTCACAATACAAAACCTACGTAACTAATTGCACGGCAGATAGTACCTGGCATAACCGAACGTTATCTCCTGACATTATCGTTCGGTAATTTCTGCAATTATTATTTATTAATTTATCACGGCATTCTCAAGCGCGCGTCACCTTGCCATATGTTTGTCGTTATATTTACTTATTGACTGGATACATTAATTTCTTTTTTACTTTTCATGGATTAGAGAGATATAGCGTTTGTCGCGTACGTAAGAGACGAATAAACAAAGTGCTGATTACAGTCGTTTATTAAATTATCAGAGGGCAATGGTGATGGTGGAAGGGGAATTAAATAAAGAGCAACGATTGGTCGACAATACTACGTGAGACAGTGATAGACATTCTTCTACGAATTTAGGTATAAAAGTTACGTACGTCTATTCGTGTATATATGTATACAGGGATTGATGTAGAAAAGTGTAGAATGCGTGCGAAAAGCAAGTTTGTACTGCCGGTCGTATTTCCATGAGAGCTTACAAATATTTTTCAAGCTTTCCCTTCCGAGAATGGACCAGAATGTAAATGGGAAATACCTCATATCCCGTTTACGCAAAACGCCCAAGAGCAGGTAAGTCGCATCGGTCGAGGGTTGTTGTGCACGGGGTCTGACAATGCACACGGCCGGACGCACAATGCGCGATTTTTCTGACAATGGCTACATACAGCGATGAGTTTCGAAGGGACGTGGGTGTGTTTGGTTGCGTGCGGAAGGGAGATTTTGCATTGACAGCTGACGTTTTCGGTGTATTTTTTTTTCTTCCCTACGCTAGTTCTCGTCGCTTTCAATTTCGAAGAACGGGAACGTCGCACTTTACGGACACCCGGTACAGGGTGTAGAAACGATGAGCCATGGGTAGCTCGTGCCGACGGAATATTTAATATACGGTCCGCGAGTGAAACAAGGTGATCGATGGAAAAATGATAAAAAGGTAAAAAGAGTTGAGCGAGAGAGAAGCCAGACGAAAAAAAAAAGGAAACAACGTCTAGTTAGGTATCAACGACCCCTCATTAAATTTCAATGGTGAATTAAAGGCGTGATTAGCGAAGCAATGAAATTGCCCATTTTTTTCTCCTCCACGTGTACGTATACCTTAAACGAGACAAGTTACAACGTAACTTGCTTTAAATCCGCCGTCTGCTTCGACGCTTATCAGATCGAATGGTTTACGCAATGACTCTCGTATCTCTGCTTACTCATAGGTTGATCACAATGAATTTCGATAGTCAAATTACTTGGAAGTACGAGTAAATCATAATCGTCGAGTAAGTTATACGAAGTAATGTAAGAGACAATGTTTTTTTTTGACGGTCGTACCGAGGTCTACGAGTGGGAGGGAGGGGCGGGGGGGGCCTAAACAAAGTTAGGATCACGATTAGAAATGATGCGACTTACCGGTCTCGACGCCCCGTAGAGGTCCCGAAGGACTTCCCCCCGTGGATACGCCCTCGTCCTCGCTGCCGCTGGTGCTGGCTTCGTCACTAGGACTGTAACTACGTCGTCCCGTGGCACGAATAGTCTTCTGCGCCAGGGACGAGCCGTTGTTGTTATCGTGAATCATCCCCTGGAGTCTCTCGTGAACTGTCCTGGCTCGTTCCTGAATAGTCTGTTGCTGAAGGGAGCCAACGGAGAAGTCGAGGGGCTGATCGACCTCGGCCGAGGTCTGATTGTCCGGGATCCTACGGGGCTGGCACATGGCCGAGCCAGATACCTGGGTCTGGGACACCTGTTCCTGATGTATCGCACTAGGTGGACTCCACCATTGATGACCCTGTATCGACCTCCAGACCTCGATGGTGTTATTGTTCGTAGGACTGGTCTGCTTCTGTTTATTGTGATGCTGGTGCTGCTGAGGTTGCTGCGTCTGCTGGGACTGTTGTGCCTGTCGCGAGGGACTGCTCTGGTGTTGGGTCTGCTGGTGCTGCTGATGTTGATGTTGTTGATGCTGTGCCATCGCCTCGACGAGGTCGTTGTTCTCCAGGAGATGCATGCTCGGCGTCTGCGTCATCGAGGGTATAACGTATCCGGTACTGAGAGGCTCTTCCTGACGATGCTGTTGCCTGTCGTTCTGATGATGCTGGGACCGATGTCTCTGATGTTGCTCCCGATGATGATGATGGGAACCAGTAGATGGTATCTGCCGGACTGTTCTGGCTGCCTCGGCGACCCACCGACGTACCGCTTCGCTGTCCAGGCCCGCCAACCCTGCTGACTTACTCCTTGGGGATGCTGGCGTGTTCGCAGGGATCTGGTGTCCGGGTAGCGCTAGGACCCCGGTACCCGCCAGCGCGACCCTGGGACCGGGAACGCCCCCGTAAGCTGTCACCGCCGCGAGATCCAACGTGCTGAGCTTGTTCTTATAATCCTAATTACTGGATCGACCTCGGTCCTTCGGGGAACACGCGGACCTTCCTCGAGGCCGACGTAAACACTTTGTTAAACACTGAATGCATCAAGCGTCTCCTGTCACTGTCAGTGTATATAGTTGGTATACTCCTGTCACTAGCACAAGTCACCCGCGTTTAACACTTCACGAAAACCTCCTTCTCACTTGCACCTTCTCCGACACCTTCTACGCCCCCTCCTTCACCTCCGACACCGCCATCTCCTCCTCGTCCTCGTCCTCCTCCTCGTCCTCCTCCACCTTAACCTCCTACCACTTAGCGATTCCTTAGGTACCAGTCATGCCGTCTAGCTAGTTCGAACCTGGATGGACCACCCACCGTCCCTGACCGTGTCACCGGTCCGGGTAACCTCACTCTCGTTCAGTAGCTGTCATCGGCCCGAGGATAACACCTTCCAAATCCACGCGGACCTGGCACGAGGCCAGATTCTATATCCACTCTGACGTCTTCCCCACCTCTGTCTTATGTCCCGTCACAACCTTCTGCTGCAACTTCCGCCGATTCGCGTCACGACTTCCGTGTATCAATGTCCAGTAGCAAAGCAAGGATTGCGGATCACGAGGTGCGGTAAACAGTGGTTAAAAGTGAACGCGTGACAACGTCAGTCGGTGAAAATAATAATCTTTGTAATTACGTGAGCACGTGTGTAAATAGAATGACGGAGATATGCTAAAGAGCGTGGGTGCACTCCGTAGGACGTGGCGGCAGTCACTGATGCCGCGGCGGCGCCCGTTATATTATCGCAATCGGAAGGAAGAAGGCGCGAGCGAGCACGACGACCGAGCCAGGATAGATGCTGTCGCGTGCATGTGTGCAGCTACACTAGGCTTCGGCAGGAGTTACACGGACGTCGCCGGCTATCCGGCCGGCCGGCCGTCCACAAGGTGGGGGAGTCGTTAGGCCGGGAAAAAAATCGAGGGTAGGTAGTCGCCGAGCGACGAGCGACGAGCGTCGACCGCCTGGTTCATGCACGGAAATAGAGGGGGCATCGCGACCAATGGTGGGAAACGTAATGGCCAATCGTATCGTTTCCACGACAGCGTAACCACGCCCGGACGTCGCGAGAAGCGCGCGCGGCTTTTTCTCGCGAGTCGCGATGAGTCGTCTTACGTATGTACGTATCTTAAGGATTTTACTTAGTTTCTATAATCTCGGCAATAACAAGGGCCCTATTTACATTGTGCTGATAAACTGATAAGGCCCGCCTTCGATTCGGTCTCTTACGTCTCTTAGAATTAAAATTATTCTTATGGATCTATATGGATCGAGGATCAATAAAAATTTTTTCTTCGTACCAAACGGTAAATCTTAACGAACAGGTCTTATCCGGGGGCATCTCATGGGGCACCGTATGAATTTCGAAGGGTTCAAGGGTCAGTTACAAGGGTGTTACGTGCGGTGAGGATACCAATGAGTTTCAACAGTGCCACGTGGCTGAAGATGGATCTTCTCAGCACATAGTGTTGATAGTAGGAGATAGTGTGGATAGTAGGTAAGGGTCTCTAAGGTTAGGAATTAGTTAGGCTATTGTCCGCGAGAGTCCTCCCACGCTTGACCACCCCTATACGAAAAAGTCTCACTTCTAACCCCCAAGCGAATTCTGGATCGTTCAGCCCGACGGTAGAGCATCCCTATACGTTTCCACCCCTTTGCCATTTCTCTTGACGATCTATTTTAGAAATTCTTTTAACCATCGACCCTCGGATCACCCCCTTCAACCCTTGTACGAGAACAATGGCCCAGAAGATCCCACCCTTGCCTTACGGATACTTATCCAAAGATCACGACCCGAGAAACCTTCATGACCGAACGACAGGTAGAACAGGTAACCCCAACCTGATTTCCAGGCAATAGAGGCCAAAGTAAAATGGTACCTTTCAAGCATCAATCAGCCCCTCTACTGCCGACCGAAGCGTGTCTTGGGTATGACGAATAATTATTGTGCAATGGAAAATTAATGTAATCATCTTATCCGGCGAGATAATCCAGATAAATATATCTTCGGTACCCAGAGTGAGGGTGGCCAGAGGACATTTATGCGCGTCCGCCATATCTCGCGTGGCAGGTACCCCCACCACCCTTATGCTTCCTATCATATTTCCATATAGCGCGGCGCCCCGTGAAACCCCCACCAGAATCCGCGCGCTCCCCAAGATTTGAATTCGGCATGCGCAGTGACGTCGTAAAAAGGTGCTTTAAAGTGGCTCTTATTGGTCATAGGAACTATGCGCGTCCTCCCACTGCCCTTCGCGTACTGCGTACTCTCTCGCAGCTCACCCTTCTTCTTCTTCTTCTTATCACGCTTCGCCCCACCGAAGCCTTCCCTCAAAAAGTTCTAAGGGTGGGAAAGCCAGCCAGGCACCCATCCTCTCTCCACTCACCCTCGCGCCAATCCTCCCTAACATAAGAAGCAGTGAGTGCCGGAGCCACAGAGGGAGAGAACGGCTCGCGTATTGATTTTAATGACGCCACCTCCCTCACCCTCCCCGTACCACCATCCACCCCCACCCCGTACGCTATAGTGGCAACTGGCGCGAATTCGCGATACACCCCTGAATAATATCAGCTTGTCCTTGGTATACGAATTTTCTTATAGGGTTGATCTTTAAAATCATCCCTATGTACTGTCAAGCATTTAATAGGGGGATAATACAATCTTGAAAACCCTTAAAGGGTGTCATTGGAAATATGATTTTTCAATGGGAAATCAAGTGGCAAAGGGGATGCCTTCGTATTTAAATGTAACTTGTCGTCGAGGGGATGAAGTGGCGCCCGAAGGGGTTACTACCCTCTAATCTGAATACAAGTAACCCTACCCGAACCTTTTTTTTTATTCATTGCCTCAGGTATTTGCATGGCGTGAATATATCCCACAGGTGCCCAACCCCTTTCGAGTTCAATGGGTCAACCTGTTCTAGGGGTGATTTTGTATGGAAATTTTGTCCCGGGCTAAAGGGTTTCTTTTACCTTTGTAAATAATCCATTTCGGTATACATAATGATGACGTACAGGTGTATTCAAAAAGGTTACGGAGCCCTTGGTCGAAGGGTAACAATCAGTAAGGTGCATTCTCAAAATCATTATCGAATCTGAATACGCGTGTTCTATCGAATCATTCTTACATTATTCTTTGTTATTTCATTCTTGGGACACCCTGTATAACGGACCGCCGGCTTCGTGCCTCCTGACCCCATGACCCTCTCACCATAAGACCCGACGACCTGTCTACCCACTCTATGGGTATGGTAGGCTACCGCCATTTGGCCACCTGCGGCTCCTGACGTCTCCCGTAATGACAGTAACTACCTAATATCTCTTTCATATATGTGCGAAAATTGGTTTTTTTATTAAAACGCCATCAAGGATCACACATGATCTGGAGTGATTCACACGTGCATGCGATTAATATTGAAATCATAATACATAAACTATGACAGTAGGTAGCTGATACCAAGTACCTTAAGCCATAGAAATTATTCATTAAAAAATTGCGTTCAACGTTTTTTCAAAGAGGTCTTGGTCCAGCATTTGATTAAAAGTATGTCTGTCTCTGTCTACTACATATAAATCCGCATAAGACTGTCTCCGTCGCTCTTACAGCGGATATAGGAAACTCGAGAATTTTTCATGAAATTGTTCTCCTCTGATTAATTCATCTGTTAAGGTATTCTTTAAGGTCCATAGTGGGACAATTTATTTTTTCGACGTCCATGATACCGGAGTACTTATCGGAAAATGAAAATTTCCGAAATATGTCAATTTTTCACTGACAGTGTTATTACTGTTTCCGGCATTTTCGCCGGGATTGGTTCGAGGGTCTCTGACCCAATTTTGTGTAAAGTACCGTTTTTTCGACCCTAATATATTTTTTTCTCTGCTACGACTTCTCACGAATTCATGCAGACAATAACGAAATTCGAACTGTACCCAATAGTCTCGAGCCTTCGTTCCTGGCATAGTGAATCGTAAACACCGTTAGGGTCAGTACCATCGAATTTTTGGTATTTCTGGAAAAGAGGGATCTCTCGCAGCCGACATTCGAGATTCATCTCGAACCCCACATAATTGAAACTAGACTTCTCGAGTAGCAACCCCCCGCGTAAGTCCTCCTTAGGTCCATTATGCACGAAATTAGAGGTTTTGATCCCATCGAGTATGCGAATGCCGGGAAAAGAATAATAAAGAATACAAGAGAAAAAAAAGAATATATATATATATTTCCTTTTCACATAAGGGCCCTATCCCTCTACGCGATAATTCCCGAAGACTCCCAGCTGCGTCCTGAATTTCCTTTTTTCTTTCAATTTTTTTTCTTCTTCTTTTACACTCCTCCACCTTCTTTTCCTCCCTTACTCATTCAACACCCCAACTGTTCTCCTCGACGTTTTTCCCGATTTCCAATGGAAAGTGGGTCACTTCAGCAATTCTTACCCAAAAACTACTTCAAACAAACCAAAAACGCATCCTTTCAAAATATTCAAGTAGGTATACCCATGAAAACCACCCTAATGACTGCCCGTGTATCTTTACGATTCGAGAGCTGCTGCCTGGACCTAATAATTTTTTCAGATATCAGTACTCCAAAAAAAAACGTATAACACATTTTCAAAATTTACACCATTCGAAGCATTTCGTTTTCTCACGTACCCTCTATTGGCACCATGTACTCGAGGTTCACTCAAAAATCGTCCTGTGAAGGAACCTTGAAGATTTTACCACCAGCAATTTTTTGCGTCAAGGTTCAAGCTATTTTTTTCAATTTTTTTTAGTATACCAGTCTCCCAACTGTGAGACCCCAGTCAGCCGTTGTACCGACATAAAGTTTAAAGGGCATCACCGTAATTAGGGAATAAACAAAATAGCTGAGCAGTAATATCGTCCTCCGACAGTTTCACGTAGAAACGCGCCTTTGCCCTCGTACCCTCGTCCAATTCTTTGGCTAATAGTTATAGTTAAAGGTGCCATTCCATTGCGCACGGTGCCCTTATGATTTATGATACAAATTCTCTTGCATCTTTTTCCCTTGAAATTCTCGCTTGCACGAATACCTAAACTTTGTTTTCTTTTTTTTTCTATTTTTTTCTACTGCATTATCAACCATCCGAGAGCAGGTAAGAAAGTTGGAATCGACTATTCAAGAGAGTTCATTATTTTAGGGTGTCTCTATACGGTCGTCTTTTACTGAATTTTGCGAAATATTCGACTCTCTCCTCTGGAACCATAACGTTTTTGGCAAACACTCCTGAGTGCTTTTCTTTTTCTCTTCTACTATAATGGCCATCCTATATATATATATTCGTTGAACGTGCATCTCAGCATGCAGCCATATCCTGCAGTATACGGAATTGCCCTGTTAAAACAGTATACTCGCAGCAGGTACCTGGTCGGGTTGTTAAATAAAATTTTTATAATTTTTCAAAATCATTTTTACAGTATCCCTCCTCCTCATCTTCGTCAAAAATGATACAAGAAAAGATTTTTTCCAGTCAACGAATCCTAAGAAATTAAAAAAACTGCAACTATCCAAATTCGATTCCTTGTGGACGAGCATATACCAATTTGTCTATTGTGCACCTGTTAAATGGTTTCATCCGTGCGCCAGGTAACGTAACACTGTATATATATATGGTGGCCCTGTATCCACCACCATGAGTCATAATGAGCTTTTGGTTTTCTCGAATCCGCGTATACAAGACAGGATCAAAGGAGCCGACCATGAGCCACCCCTTAGCTATTGCAATTTCGAAGGGTCCCTTTTCGAAAAACACCTAGTTCGGGGTTCCTCCAGCTTCCATTTTATACGAGGCGATTTTTCTCACTCCGAGCATCCCCATAAACGCCCCCTGACACCTTCTGACCATTTCGAAAAAAAAAAACAAGGAAATTCGAGAAACCCGCGATTCGCCTCCGAAGCAAGCAGATATCAAAGCAATTAAAAAGTTTTTTTTATTTCATTAAAAAAATAATAAATATCACGTGTTTACGTTGCCCGTAATTAAAAAAAGTTTTTCCACGAACGGTTTATTTTTTTTTAAACGACGTTTCTCTCATTCCCAACTGCAGATCTGCGTAACCGTCCTAAGTAGAGCGATTACAAAATAAGCGGCTCCCTTTGACGTATTAAGCATACTAACTAAGACAGTATAGCAGCGAAGAATTCGGCAAAATTTTGTGAAACGACACTCTCGATTGGCTTAGGACAGCCGTGGCCATTAAGCGAAAGAGTCAAAATAAGGTCAGTGTTTCTAGGTAGAGATTAGCGTTGGCGAGATGAGCGCCACTTTAGAATTGGAAGGTACAGTGTCACTTGAACCTAATGGCGTCTTAACTGGCAAATGCGCCAATCTAAAAGCGTGCGCTCTTACGAATTCGTGATTAACGTCACACGAGCCCATGTGCACACAAGTATGCAGTAAACGTTAAAAAATGAAATTTAAAATCTTACCGAATAACCAACCCCACCAGCCTTGTTCAAATATATATTGCTCCTATTTTTTTATCATATAAAAAATCATCAGCGCATTCCCCAACATCTGCTACACTTCCAATGATCAAGACTGCCAATGAGCCAACTTATGTCTCGTATGTGTCGCGTGACCCCTTGGCGTGCGCTAACGTCGACACTCGACTCGGTCTCTTTTATCCAACGGAATATTCACTGGATTAGGGTAATTGGCCGGTTATGCGAGGTTAGCCGTGGTACGATTTCCTAGAGCGTATGAGTAAGCCAATCCTAGAGTGTATTGCCAGGAGCGAGGAGAACACGCGTAAGCGTGGGAGTCGCCGTAAAACGTGGCAGCATACGAGAGGAAGAGGAGCGAGAAGGATAGAAGATATAGGGGGGATAGTGAGAGCGAGAGAGAGAGAGAGAGAGAGAGAGAGAGAGAGAGAGAGAGAGAGAGAGAGAGAGAGAGAGAGAGAGA